>VWZG01011320.1:91782-119158 GCA_013396735.1 Grallaria varia | reverse complement strand
TTCCTTCCTTTCCTTTCCTTCCTTTCCTTTCCTTCCTTTCCTTTCCTTCCTTTCCTTTCTTTCCTTCCTTTCCTTTCTTTCCTTCCTTTCCTTCCTTCCTTTCCTTTCTTTCCTTTCCTTTCTTGTTATTTACTTCCAAGTTTATAACCAACAAATTAAACCCTCACTTTGCAAGAAGCTGGCTTTTTTTTACATATGAGTTCGTTTAGTATTTAACTGAACTGAAGTTTGCATACTAAGAATGACTTCTCCTTCTTTAGATATGGTCAGACAAGTAGTAAATGCTATCAGAAGAAGCCCTGGCTGCCTGAAGCCTCATGAGGTTTTGGAGTAAGAATATATGGAGAAGCAATTCCTTGCAGGATGCACAGGGTAGTTTGATGCTGGTTTATCCTGCCAGGTGTAACCTGAGGCCCTTTCAACAGGAGTAAATATTCCCCGGGCTGATGCATCCCACACCTTGCACAAGGCAGGTAACCCATGACTGCCCTTTGAATGAGTGAAGCAAATTGTGAAGAAGCTCAGTCAAGCTCACTTATCATCTTGTCTTCCCCTGAGCTTCCCTCTAGCCCTGTCTTTGCATTTCTTCAAACATGGATTGTATTGACTGACTCCTGACCTAAGTAGAAACATGTGCTTTATCCAGCTTATTGATCTGGTTTACAAAAAAAAAATATTTTCAAAAATTATGGAAGCCTCAAATGCTGGTGTCCTCTGCACTTCCCCACTGGAGCAAGTGACCTCCTGCCTTGGTATAGTGACTGAGAAAACAGGAGGTGCAGGCTGGGGACAAGGCAGCTGTTCAGGACTGACAGATTCTAGTCCAAGGTGTGTTATTCATCTCAGCCTCCCTTCATTTGTCTGCACTCAGTAGAGCAAAATAACAACACTGCAGCTCGTATCATGATAGGTATTTACAACATGATGATTCATCACCACAGCTGGAATACCGGGTAATTTGGTGATTAGTTTGTCCTTCTAAATAGCACCATCATGCAATTATGTTGTGTGATGATTGTGCTCATTTTTAGCATCCTCTACAGCCTCGGCTTCTGGGATATAAGTCAGGTGAAGCTCCATGAATGATGGGATGGATGGCAGCACTGATGTAGGATTATTTCTGGGCCAACAGGGTGCCAATATATTCTTGAGGCTTTCCGTACTGAGAATTGCTCTATTCCGTATTCCGTATTGTTCTATAGCTGCAGATCCCAAAATACTTCAGTAGCACCTTTGCCTATGTGTAAAAAACATACCTTTCCTCTCGCAAACTCTTCCCAGAGACTGTTTTGTTTAATGAAATAGCCTTTTCAAACATAGATATTTTAAAATGCATATGCAATAAATCTCTTTCTCGCCTCTTTTTTTTTTCTCTGAAGCTTGACACATGGGAATGGTGCATTGACCCATGGATGAAACTTAATTACCTTGGCAAGGAATTGTTCTGTGAGTGCCAAGATAACCAGGTCCAAGAGGGAAAAGCATGAATATTTAAAAAAAACCAATGTTTGACTGACAAAGGCACTTTTGAAGAGATGTGCAGGGTAAGGAGGAATGAGGAGGAGAGCCCTGGTTTACACTGTTATACAACTTAAACGTAAACGTTGGGTTTGCTTCACCACCCACTGTTTTGCCCAGATGAAATAACCTGAGGAGGGTATTTAATATGTACAGTCACTGAAGAGCTCTGAGCCTAATGCTGATGGAAGCAGACCTCTGTCTGCTGCTGAGTGTCCCCACTGCCACCTGGCACACAAGCCACAGGATCTGGTGCCATTGGAGGACCGTTTTGCCCCGTGAGCCAGAGGAAGGGCAGCAACAGCTCTTCATTCTGTCTTCCTCAGCCTTCTTTATCTAACAGCTGCCTCCCTGAGGAAGAGTTCAGGGGGCATTTGCTGAAGAAACTCTTCTCTCACACTCACATACACACACACACACCTCTTAGAAAGCTCCTGTTTTGTCAGAACAACTTCCGTTGCAGGAAAGGGCTAATTTCAAAGACCAGAACTTTCAGGAGAAACAATGGTCATCCTATCCTATGTCAGTATCTCCAGCAGGAAAATGTAGAGGTTCTCCCACAGTTAATTGATTTAAAACTAAAGTGAAAATCTCAGAGCAACATTTTGATTGACCAAAACTGTGCTTAATTTTCCTGTGGATTGTAGGCATGCAGAGTTGTCAGAGAGTTTCCTCACCTCAGGACAGAAGGGCAGAGCCTGTCCATGGCTGGTGCCCCACCATCCCTACCCAGAGGCCCAGGAAACCTTGGCAGAAGAGTCTTTGTCTCTGGAGCATTCCTGGTGCTGACTTTTCCAGAGCATTTACAGAACCATTGTTACCCTGACACCCACTTGTGAAGCAAAAGCTATTTCCAGACTGGAGGGTGTTGTATTATTTTATCATCAAGCCTTTGCTGTGAGCTCTTCATCAATTTCCCTTTGACTCCCTGCATACACAAGAACCCACTGCAGAATCCCAGGTCTAGGAAAGAAGGATGATACTATCTTCAAGCAGTAGAAGGCCAGCCCATTGTTTTATTCGGAGGGTTGAAATAGGACTTAAATTATGCTTTTCCTTTTCCTGAATTTTGCTGTAGAGGCTGAGTGTTCATGACTGGAATGGGTATTTGGCTATATGTGTATATTATGTGTGTGTGTATGTGTGTATATATATGTATATACATATATACATATATATACACACACATATACTCTTCCTGGGAGACTTCTCAGTCATGGGCAGGGAGTGAATGGGAGCCAGGTTAGCTGTTTTCAGTCTCTAAATTGCCACAGTCCGACAGGAGTCTATTATGGCATCTTGCAGTACTGCATAACCAGCACCTCTCATGCAGCAATTTCCAAGCACTTGCAATAAAAATAACAGTGGCCAGGCATGGCCAGCCCCAAGACCTGCCAACCCAGCATACATATATAGTACAGACAGCAGTGCAAAACCACAGAAATCTACAGTAATGGTTATAAATATTAACGGTATGGTAAAGGACTGACATTTTGTGAGCACATGAAGAAATCTGTATCGCAATCCCACTAACCTGGTAAACCAAATCAACGTAATTTGCAGTTCCTAATTCTCTCCTAAGAGGGAGACAAGAATTATCCTCCTAACTACATTTTTGCTGTAGTACAAACGTGCTACAATATTGAGATAAAATGGGTGAGGGAAGGTTAAAGACCAAGATACATATTTCTCTGAGCACAAGGAATTATGGCAGTACATTTTAAAAAGCTAAGAGGGTTTGCTTAATAAAGGTGTTGCTAGACATGGTGCAGTGAGTTTAAAAATACTGAATTGACTGAATGGTTTTCCCCATCCTACACATTTCTAATCATACCTCTTCATTTACTAAAATCATGGGCTTTTCTTTTTTCTCTCAACAGGATAGTGAGACTTCCTAAGTAATGCTGGACTAATATCAAGCTATTTGCAGCTTCACCAATATCAAATTTGACATCCTTATTTCGCAAGTGCCTCAGCCAGCAACAGGAGACTTTGAAAAGTTGCCATATCACAACACAAAAAAGTTTGCAAAATAGTCTTTCTGTGCTCTCTGATAACCCCTTGATGGTGCAGAAAGACCTCCAAACATTTCAGGACTGCAATCTGTTGTACACTAAAATGATGATTACCATTGAGCTTGACAATAAACTTGGCTGAATAACCCAGACCTCATTTCAACCCACAGATCTTGGATCTCCAAATGACCACTTGCCAGATTTATATCTGTTTCTGCTATGGGGAATGTGGAGTCTTTTTCGAACTCTTTGAGCTTAGTTTCTCTTCTCCTCTTGGCTTTGCTGCCAGATGATAAAGATTTAATTCATTTATTACCACTACAATACATCTGGTTTTGAGCACAGAAGCAAGCTGAGTTTTCAGAGTAGCTTCTGATCCTAAGAGAAAATTAGTGTCCTCACCTATCTTACCCTGCTTCTCTCTTGGTCACAAAATTACACTAAATCATGGGGGCTATTCTTGCTCTCCCCATGTCTTCCATCTCACCTGTACTGTAGCATGGACTTGGAAATACAGAAGGACGGCCCTTCCCTTAATTCTTCAGTCCAGTGGACTCCAACATGGAAAGTTTCCATTTTATCTTCAGTCTTGACTGAGTTTATGCTTGGTTTGTTTTAGAGTGGTGTGGTGATACAGAGCAGTCTTGAGTACAAAGGAAGCACAGTGCTGACCTTCCCTTTGGTAGCCCCAAGTTCTTGTTAACTTCCTCTACAGGCAGTCTAGTGACAATATATTCACTCAAAGGCAAAACCTGTGCTTGTTACAAATTTGGTGGGCTTTTCTTTCATTGGAACAAGGTTATTAGCTGGGCTGATGTATATTTCTGCTGTAGAAATTTCTTCTGCAGTGCAAGTGAGGCACAGGCTATTATTTACTCCCGTTGTACATTGTTAGAAAAATATTACATCCCAAAACTGGCTTCTTTCCACTGATGTTTGAAGTATCCAAAGCACTTCCCTTGCCCTAAGAGCTCTGTGATCTCTGGATGAGAGCTCCTAGATATATGTGAGTTAATTATTCTTATCAAACCAGATTCTCCAGTCATCTGAAAGTTCTCACTCAACAATTATGGCATTTCTCTGTGGAACATCAAACTTTCACCACTTTCTAGTACAGCTCCAGGGTCAGTATTTCTCTAGAATAAGATCACAGAATATTTTAAGGATTTACTGTGAATTTTCTCTGATATTTGCAGTGCCTAGTATCAGAGACCTCTCTAACCAACGACAGGACTACCAGAGATTTCAGTGAGATTATTCCATAGTAATCAGGCATGTTAAAGATCCAGAAATTCTGACATTAATATTGAGCAAAGTATATGGAAAAAACCATAGTCAGATGTTTCTGATGAGATATCAATGCTTCACAAATACAGTCAGTCAGTGTGTGTTTTTACCTTTCAATTTATGTGCTCATTTCAACCATAGCTGTAGAACTTTGAGCAAGCAGGGTTGACACTGGGAGTTAAAGGTCACAACTGACAATCCAGACACTTCTCCGACCAGGCTGTAAAAGCAATAGAGTCAAAACATGAGAAAAACCTTTTCAGTTCATAGCTTACCTGCTCCAGGGGTTTGCTAGGAGTTGGATTGAGGGGATAAAAGAGAGTGGGAGAGACCCAGGACTGGGGCTTGGAGCTGGAAAAAGAAACAACAGTGAAAAGGTCAACGTTCAGATGATGGTATCACATCCTCCTTTCATCCCTGCAGTTCACACGAAGGCCGGGATCCTTGCTTTGCTTTACTTTGGGGAAAACTCTTGCTTTATTTGTTCATGCTGAACTGCTATCAGAGCTCAGTGTCTCAGTGTTGTGTTTTAATAACTTCAGTTTCCCTGGACCAGATACATATGAAGCCGGTTAGACGATTCTATAAACAATGAATCCAAGTCACGCAACGCAACATTTCTGATTGCAAGATAACCTTTCCAAGGGCGAAGTTAGCGAGGTGAGGGGTTGGATTCCTCAGCCAGGCATGAAGGGAGACCTTCAGCGTTCAGAGCTGCTCCAGTGGGACAAGGTTCGTCCCCTCTTGTTTTGGGGGAACAGCTCCCTGGTTTGTTTTTCTAGTCCCCAGTCCGCACACTGGGTGACTTTTCTGAATTCTGGCTGCCCGTAGCGTACTTTGTTGATGGTTCATTTAAGGAGATCTGTGCAGAATATTTTCCTTTGAAATGAGTTGAGAAGAGGAGTTACACTGAAGTTTTAGTGAGTGATACAGCCTTCATTTTTATTTTGGAGTTTAAAAAAAGCTACACTTGTGGGAAGATGTTTCCAAACCAAGAAATGGAAAGGTTCATTTAACATAGTATGGGAAAGGTCAGAAAGGAAAGAAGAAGAATAGAATCAGCCAGATGAAGATTTTGGGAAAAGCTCCTCTCAATTTCTTACATTTGTAGTTATTTGTTGATGAAGATATTAGTCTCTAATACCTATTTTAAGGTAAATAAATATTCCAGGATTCAATATGAAATGTTTGTGAAGTTTGAAAATGTTTTTCTCTCCTCTCTCAAATCATCTATCTGTAGCTTTACCTTCACCAGCTGATGGGTGTGTTTACTGCCACATGTGAAGGGGTCTAGCCTTTGCATTTATGAACAACACCAGATTGGCACAAACAAATACTCTAATTGTATGTCTCAGCATGAAACCCATTCCAGCTCTTTTCTTAGGAAAATTTCTCTCTGGAGGTTTTTTTGTGTGCTTATTACTGTATGACCACACATGCGTTGAGCACAGAGCCATGCAGGTGCTTTTTTTTTTTCCCTATAGCAAAGTTTATGTGCAAAGCTACATAGATCATGAGATACTGACATGGTTCTGCTCATATTTCAAGTCCTCGAATGATGGTGTTAACTTCAGATACATTTGCTGAGTGTAAATCACAGTGAAAATAACCTTTCACTGCAGCAAAGTGAGCAGTTTCCAAAGTGAACATGGACTTTCTTCTTTAGGTACCAGAATCAGTCTTGGTGTCAGGCATAGAGCTTCATGCTTCCCATGGGCTGATTTGCTCTCTCTTAATGAGTTCAGAGGAAACTGAATACAGGAATTTGATCTATTTCACAAAATCTGAAAATTTAGGTCTTCAGCTCAATCCAAAGATGTAGATGTTCAGACCAGAAATCACAGTTGTCATCCATTGTTTTCATTAGTTATAAATCATAAATAATATAAATAGATCTTTAACCCAAACTGCATCTCCATAACGCTCATAATTTGTAACAGGTGGTATCCAAGTTTCAATCAGGGAGGGCAACTAAAGGAGTGAGGTGTCAAGTGGAGGCTAGACAGCACATTCAAGTTCTTAGTCTCTCCCAACATTCTACAACAAACCCTTGTTCACTTTCACAGCAAGAAAATCCTGGAATAGACATCTGGAATGGCTTCTCGATCCAAGGGATGGTCTGGAGTAGGATTACAGCCATGGATTATTCTAGATCCTGTCTAGTCACCAGCTTCATGTTTGGCTGACAGATCTGGCCACAGAGCAACCAGCTGACTCTGCCAGGCATGGTGACAATTGCAAAATTCATTTTCAGACAGCACAGGAAGGCTACATTGTCTGCAAGTGGCCCATGGTTACGAGTGATTGGCTGCTGTGTTTTATCAGCATCTACTTTACACTGTAGAGAAACAAGTCCATATTGCTTGGTCACCAGGATCTCATGCAGTTATCCTGGATGCATTGGATTATCAGGCTGGTTTGTACACCGAGAGACAAAATGGAACACAGTTCTAGCTGTGCAGACTTCCCTTGTGAACTGGGCTACTGTGTTTTGGATCAGTGATTATGTTCGTAAAGTCAGTCACCAAACCAGCCCCCTGTGCATGTTGCTGACTGCTTTTCTATACAGAAAGGGAGCTAACATCTCACATATGTTTTGGGAAGATTTGTTTAATTAAGCAAAATTAATTGACATAATGAGAGTTCACTTAGAGTTTCCAGTGGCTTACACATATACATATAAAGCTGGGTTTTGGAAAAGGCTCTGGCTGAATACCCTGGGGATCTGGATTCAATTCTCAGCTTTGCTGTAGGCTTCCTGTTTAACCCTAGGCCAATCATGCAAGGACAGATATGTAAGGTATCAAGGTATTTGGTTCCCAAATGCTTATTGATTTCTTCTGTAATCAGGACTATGGTGCCTTTCTGCCTCATTTTATTCACCTGTAAAATGGAGATAATTGGGGGTCTCTTCATACACTGTGGCTAGAGCATTTGTTTCAAGAAAAGGATACTTCTGACTGTGCATCTGTACAGCAGCAAGAGATACCTGGTCTCGATCTCAGTCACGATCTTTTGAGTACTACCGTGCTGTGAATAAAAATAACCCTTAGTGCAGAGACAGTGACATGCATACTGACACTTAAGTTAACACTGTGTTTGTTTGTTACTTAATTTTGTGAGTGGATTATTTTTTTCTTGGAATACTTGCTGTGTATTCCCCCTAGCTATGATACTGTGCTCCAACTGTAATGTTTAACAATGGGAAGATTCCTGACCTTTTGTCCTGACCTAATACTAACTGAATGAATTATTTTAGCAAGAGGAAAAGTGAGTTTTTCCACTTCCTTCTCAGTTTAAGCCTTATGTAAGAGTCACTGTCCCTGTTGAACTCTTCTTCTGTCTGTCTCTCCCTTTTTCTCCTCCCAGCGTTTTGCTGAGCCAAATAGTCTTTTCCACATGACATTATGCTCCGCAGGTTTATAGTTTTTTGTTTAAAATCCAGAATTCCCAGTAAGCATTAATTATTGCCTCAGTTATGACACACAATGGTTTTTTGGGTGAAATGAAACCCACCAGCAACAAGAATTCATGGCCAGCCCTCTCACCAAGGACCAGTAATCTATGGGGTAGACATTTTGGAAAGATACTTCACTCCATAAGTCATTGTATTGATTAAAAGCAAAATGAGGTTAGCTGTGTTAAAAACAAAACATTCTGTAGCTTTTCCAAGTTAATTATTCAGCCACAGAGGCATCTTACCACCCAGGAACTGCACTCACTTTCTTCTTGAATTCTAAAGGAAATGGATTTTCAGTCCCTTTGCGTTTGCCATCTCCTGGGACAGACTGGCCAGGACGAACTACAAAAGCTCAACACACTATTCCTTGCCCAGGAGGACCCTCATTGCCACCTGTTGTTTTCCATTTCTTTGCAAAGACATTTGGAGTGATCCACTATTCTCCAGTACTCAGCACATCCATCTTGATGAGGGATTTCCCATGTTGCTTCCACATACTGGGAAGTGCCTCTGTATCCTATTTTTTAGTAATGTGCTGCAGCCCCTGACCAGGTTGACATGCTCAACACTGTTTCATCCCCGATCACCTTAAGCTTCTAGGAAGAAGAAAAAAGCAGGTGCCACAGCAGGTTCAAGTTTTTCTTACTACTTCTTTTATCCCCAAAGGGGTTTTAAGATGTGGCCGAGCTGTTCCTCAGCGGGGACCTGGCCTGCTGTTCAGACCCGCTGGATTTCCCGCTCTTCTTGCCAGACTGCCCTGGTGCTGGTTCAAACACATGTCATCACATGCAATATGGACACAATACCCTCATTCCTACAGGCTCCAGGACCCAGCAGAAGAAAGCGCAGGCAGGAGATCAAACATGGAAGGAACAGAAGACAGAGGAGCTGCTGTTGTCGTCTGTGTCTGGAACAGAAAAATGAACACAAGGGAAGAGACAGGGTAGTGGGATAATTACTTTCATCCCAATTTTATTCCCACAATTCCCAACCACTTTTGAAGCCAATTTTCCTTTAATAAAATATAGTATTAATGACTCAAGGAGAAGCCTTTTGTGCAAGACAATACCCAGCTCTCCAGATGGAAATATTTTGTGTTCTGCACAATATACATGTATGTATATTTATATACATAAATTGAGCCGTGAGCATAGCCTGTATTACCCTATTTTTCAAACTAAGTAAGTTATTTCAAAATATGTTTAGCATACTTCATTTCTTTGAAAGTAATTTTTTTCATAGCTCTCCCTCCCCTTCTAGCTCTCCCTACCCCTTAAAGAAAAACACAAGCCAAACAGCAACAAGAACTATATCCCATCATTTCTGGAAGCCATTCATTTGCTATTTCTGCTCATCAGAGCTTCAGAGTGAAGGAATTTAAAGAGCTACTGATGCCTTTTGTTACTTGGCGTATATATCCAATATTGTCTTTCAAGCAGTTTAGACACATCCTTCTTCTCTTTCTTCTTTAACAGCCTGTCAGAGAAATAGGCCTAATTAGTTTATTGTGGGTTTGTGTGTGAAGAAGTTATTGAGGGAGTGCCAAGTCAAAAAGTCAAACACAAACTGATTAATTTTCACAATGCACCCCTCAGAGGTGGGGAAGTTCTGACAAATCCACTGGGTGTTCACAGTTATCACAGAGGCTGGGAGCCATATGGAGAGCAGAGCGCTGGCACCACACTTCCCAGTTCCCAAAGCTCACACTCCGGGTGCTGGGGCTGATGCTGAACCACTGGGAGCTCAGCCCACCAGACCTGTCACTTCCTCTTCTCCCCCTGCCAAATGGAGACACATCATGACAGCCCTTCCTTGAGGTCAGTTTTTTGGGCACAGCAGAATACACACATCTTAGGAGCGTGATACAATCATTTATCAGCTCACAGACTAGATAGCTGGGCTTTGATAAGCTATTAGGCTAAGCACTGGTGTGCCCATCACCTTGATAGGGCTCCCAGAGTCCTGGCTGACCAGCCAGGCACCAGTCAGGAGTGGCTGGGTTGGCCTCTGCAGCCCCTGGAGGCTACCTCCTCTGATTGCTCAGTTGTCATCTTCCCCTGGCTCCATTGACACCAACAGTGCTGACCTCACACAGGGTCACTGCAGTTCCTCACAAGCCTCCATGGTGTTTTGGTTTATTTGCCGGGGTTTTTTCTCACTTTTGTGTTTTTTATGTTTCATGGTAGTTTTCTCTTTTGAATCCTTGAGCCATGTATGAATGCACCTCAACAGTGCTTTCTCGGTCACTAACTTTACTTTTCCTATCCACAGAATTTCTCACAGCACTTTCTCAGTAGCCTGAATCAAAGTTATGCAGCTGTGTCATATCAGAGCAGGGCTTTGCTCCTGGGTTCACAGGCAGCTCAACCTGGAGGGGCTTTACAGAGGCCAGCTACAGCAGTTACTTGGGAAGGTCAAAAGGAAATGACTGGCTGGGCTGGGGTTACAGTCTGGCAGGAAACTGAGCTAGATTGGTGGCTTTTAGCTCAATGAAACTTCCAGAGAAAAGTTCATGAGCCACAGTGGTTCTCTTTTCCAACCAAATACAAATTAGACTGACCTTTAAGAGTTTGCTTAGCAATTTGTAATGCTGCCCAATATATTTGCTTGCTTTCTCAGATGCCAGAGAGTATCGGGAAGGAGGAAGGTTTATTTCCCCCAATGGTTTTGTGAAACGCCTTGTAATGCCTTTCAGATCAGAAGTTGTTCCCCTGGCACTAAGCTAAGAAACACTGTCCTAAATGATCTCCTAAGGCCCCTTCCAGAGCTATTTTGTTTAGTTCTGGAAACATAGAACCTCTTACATTTCTACCACTAATTCTACTGCCACCAGCTACATGTCTTCAGGCTCTCAGGACTATCTTTTGTCCTCTATTATATTAGCCAAATAGTTGCAATACAACAGAATATTTGTCCAGAAGGGAGTTATTGTTCCTGCTGCAAAAGGTTATTTGAAGTCGCAGCTGCCACAGGGATGAGTTTGATGGCACTTCAGCCTTCAAATACACTTGGATTTTTCCCTCGTAAAGCAGTTTACAAGTTATGAGTTCCAGGAACTTGTGCAGGTTGCAAGACCAGATCTCCCCCCACTGAAAAAAACCACACTTCAAATCCTGTTTCTATGAACTTTAGGTTGTGTTTCAAGAAAGCTATTCACCCCTCTGTCTTTATCTCTACTTTAACGATTTTCTCCAATGTGGCATTTTTTACAGTTGTGTGCTTCAAACAGCATCAAAACAGAAACTGAAGCAATATTAAGAAGCCATCACAACACAGCCACTTCTACTAACAGCTTCTCTGATCCAAAATATTAGCGTTTCTTGGCATAGAATCTATAAATATATATTCAAACAAGTGATTAGGAGGGGAGAGGAGAAGTTATTTCTGTGTTCAAGGAACAGACAACTGTGGCCTTGAGGTCACCTACCTGAAGCCTGTGGACCTCAGCCCATATTTCCATAGGGGGCCCATCAACACACTGATCTGACAGTGACCACAGGATCATTCAAGCCCCTTGCACTGATTTAGCTTAAAACCTCTATGCACTGGGTCAGATTTGCAAGAGTTGGTTTTTGTGGTAGGGCACTCTGCCGCAGCCATCAGCCTCATTTGGATTCAAACAATATTATGAGACTCGAGGGGTTTATGTGAAATATGAAAACACCATAAATACTCATTTTGAGAAAATCCTGCTCAGATAGAGAGCACATAGCAGACTGATTTGTGTCCTGCTAATACCATCCTGCTGCGAGTGGGCAGGGGGACCCCAATACTGCATGTTCGTCAGACCCATATCAGATCCATGTGGCTGGCTTGATGTCCTCCTGCTGTCAGCAATCTCACAGTTCCCCAGGGAGCTGTGGGCTTCCACTGAGCAGCTCAACAGTGACTTGCCATTCAGCTCACAGCAAGAAAACACAGTTCCCATGCATTTCACGTATGCTGACTGAAATGTGTTGCACATGGGTGTGAGGCAGGCACAATAGAGATATATAATGTTGGTCTGATTTAGTGGAAATGAAAATAACTAGACATATGTTAAGCACATTAAAAGAACTGATGCATATTATGCCCTGCTAACTGTTACTAGTTCTTTTTCTTTTTTTTTTTTTTAGGAAGATGTCTGTGCCACTAGGAAGATCAATTTCTTGCAAACCCTCCCTCCAGGCCCACATGTAGCTTCATGGGGGAGAAGGGCAAGTTTTAGAAAAATTGTGCAAGTCTACTCAATGGTCAGGATAATGACTCTAATGATTAGAAGTCTGTCCTGAGTCAGAGGGGAACATTTGGTGAAGTTTTTACTGAGTACAGTGCTGGATCTGATCCCCCTTGTCTGTGCCCCAGCATCAGCGACCCACAGTCCCTCACCAGTCCCAGACATCTTCAGAGGAAAAGGACAGGCAGCAGCCACCTTAATCCAATTTCATCTAAGTATGTAATTAGGGCTGTACATCTGGGATCACTTTTTCTCCCCTTCAAAAGTTAAAAAGCTTTATAAACTAGAGGCAGGAAGGAGGGTTTGATCCAGCTTTGGGTGTTGAAAAATTCCTCTCATCTCAGCTCAGCCATACAAGGCTCCAGAGGCTCGCACTCACCATTTGATGGCTCTGGGGAAAGCAAAAAACTTGTGCAGTTATCCCAGAGCTGTCTCATTATAAACACTTCTCTGCTGCCTGTGCACAGGATTTCTGATTCTCCCCAGTATAATCTCCTGACTTTCTTTTTCCAGGATGGGATACAGCAGTGGTGAGCAGCTGCTCACCTGAGCATCCCACCAGGCTCTGGCGTTTTGTCTTTCCCAGGCATGAATGTTTGGAAACACATGATTTATGGGGTACATTCACATGCAATGCTTTGTACAAAAAGGGGAATCTATGCCATGAATATGTGCCCCGGTTGGATCTCCACCTATGACAAGATTCAAAAGAGGCTGGATATTTTCAGAGACAGCAGAATTACTCAAAATACACTACCTGATGTAAATGCATTCCAGCAAGGCTGTCCAGATCCCTACTTTGGGAGAGGACTTGTTTGGCCTGGCATTCACAGACAGCTTTTGATCTAGGGAAAAATACTTAACATTTCTACTTCTTCGTTAAAATTCATCTTGATAAAATTATCTGGCATTAGTGAAGGGGCAAAAAATTTGGAATGGAGGGAAGAGACAAAGAGGAAGAACTGGGTAACATCATGCTGTGAATGTACTGTTGAAGTAATTCTCCAGTCAACGTATGTTATCCAAAAGGTTTACTTCTAGCCTTTAATAAAATTATCTTTTGCCCTTTCCAATGGGACAACACTGAATCAACTGTTTGTGTGGCCAGGTCTTGCCACATTGCCTGGAAACTCCTCAAACAAAGCACATGTGGGTGAGGACACAGTCAGATATGTGAAAGCAGTAGACACTTATCAATAGTCTTCAGGGCTTAAACACACCATTTACTACCAGTAAGTAGGAGAGCACAGAGAAAAGGCAGAGGATATTCTATGCCTGCTCACAAATGTCTCCTTCTCAGCTGCACAGAGGTCTGGTCAGGGCACACCAAGGCTGTGTGTGAGAGCCGAGATGGCTGCACCTGTGGGTGATCTTCTCCTGCATGTGCCAGACTGTCATATGCAGGATAGTGATGCTTGCCCACCATGTCCACCACCATTGACTCTTCATTGATTCACCAGGGACTCCAAATAATCTGGAAAGGTTAGAACGCACTTGATTTTAAAAGACTGCCAAGAAGAAAAACAACTGCTTCTGACCCCCACCCCTAGGCCTTGCTTCATCAGATTGACTGGCCCAGTCTCAGCTTTTATGGAGGCAAAAAACCACTGCTCTAACTGCAGCTACTGAGCCAAACCCTCAGCTGGTGTGACACTGTTTTCAATGGAGCTGTGCTAATTTACAGCAATCTTGTGTCTGACCTTCTTCTGGGGAACAATTCAGTGTGAAGAGAATGAGGATTATAGGGAAGTAATCTCAGCCTTTCTTTTAATATAAATCACGAGGAGCAAAGTTGGCAACTGACACTGGTCAGAGAAAGCTGATGGAATTGCACTCTGTGAGAATATGCCGTTCCATCAAGATAAAACTGATACTGCTGTTGTTATGTGAAGAAGAAACCTGAGGGAAGGGAAGGAATTTCAACAATGCCAGTAAAAAACACCAGATATTTTAACATTTTAGAACAGAGGAATCCCACTTTCCTTTTTGAAACAAAGTTTTGATGATATTTTTTCTTATTCATGCTATATTTAGTATTAGAAATCAGTTAAAAATTAGAAATCCCAAATCAATGGCATTTCAATTAATCCCAAATATATTTTTCTGTAGAATTTTCTGTCAGAGAGACCTTAACTGGGGAGAAGGGAGGTTGCTCAGATTTGGAGCAGAACCAAATTCCCAAATCTTGAACTATTTCATGAAACAAGCATTTCATCCCCTCCACTGAACTATTAGTCAGAAAGTCTAGGTTTATTGTAGGAAAAGGGTGAATGCTTCCTGCTACTTCTTAACTGCTTTCCAGCCTTCCCAAACACTAAGGATGTCTGCTTTAGTTTTTGTTTGAGACTTGATGACCTCAGTCCCAGAGAAGCTACAAAGAAGCTTGTTTGAGCAACTTACACTTACCCACTTAAAAAATTAATAAATTCAAATGCACTAAGTAAAAGATTACAAAGTCAGATTTAGAGATAGACCCTGAAGAAACGTATTTGTAGATGAGCTTAAACTGTGGATAATAATACTGACTCACCATTATGAACTGCTTTGAGGTCTAGGGATAAAAGGATTTATGTTAGTACTAGGTATTATTACATTTTATTGTTAATTTCAAAAGCTAGAAAAGGAATAACAAACAGAAAAAAAGAAATCTTTCAGTGAAATTAAGGACTTAACAGATAAGAGATCCCAAATGTCAACATCCCAGCATTATGACTGCCTCTCCAGCCTTTCTTACCTTGCTGGCCCTTTTTAAACCTCTCCAGTGTAGAATGGGTCCAAGAACTGCAGGCACTTGGACTTGAAAATTCATAGGGTTTTTCATAACCTATTTCCTTTGCTGTAGGTGTTGTCACGTATGACTTTGTTGTTTGTCATGCTGTCAGACAGAGTCCCTGCATGCACTTTCACACACATTTTTTCCTCGTATACGCAGTCTGTTCTTAACAGGTAGCACATACAGTACAAAAGGGGGAGAAAACAAGAAAGTATTGGGAATTCAACATCTGGTTCAAATAATTCCCCTATTTAAATTTTTACTTAGAGAACTCCCATTGGTATCGAATAATTGAACTCAGTTATTTACAGCTAAAAATCTTAGTAGCACCATTCCTCTATGGTTTCATGTGGTGGTTCATCACACCTAGGCCCCTAAAGCCTCACAGGGGATTTGTGTTGCAGGTACCACACAACAAAAGGCAGCTCCACGTTCCTCTCTGCCTCCTCCTCCCGTGGGCAGACACTAAAAGATGCTGTCTTGCTTTCTCTCCCTCCTCTCCATTATTAGGAGACATTGAACTTACAACAAATACACTTCATTTTGCAAAAAGGCAGTGTAATTAGCCTTGCTTTTTTTGGCCTGCATGTGTGTGGTAAAATGTCTAGTAACAGTTGGCAAGGCTTCTGCAGGGAATGAGATTCCCATGGTTAGATCTGAAGCCCAAATACTTGGAACAAATTAACACCAGCCAAGAAAGTGAGGTTAATTAGTGGAACACTTGGAAGAGGAGGTCTCCCTAGTCTGGAAAACTGCAGTACCCTATCTGCATGTATGGTATGTGGCCAAGCAGGACCTCTCCCTCTCTTTCTCGCTCTCACTCGCTCTCTTTCCTTCTTTCCTTTTTGTGTCCCAACTGCAGACAAATGTCAGAGCCACTGAGAGCAAAGACTTAATCTTCCTCTGACCTATTCTTCCATCAGGCCAGTGCCATCGATGGCCCTGGAAGCTACTCAAAGCTGAGAACCACTGCCATCAGGGGCCAGCTCTCCTTCTGTCTATGTTTTCTCATTAGTGGTTTTGCGTTGTTGAAAGGCATCTTCATTGGAGGCCCAGTCTTCCAGCAACATGCTGCTTTAATCTGGGGTGGGCACTGAGGCTTTCAAAAACACAGCCTACGACCCAACAGGAGAACAGTCATCTTCCCTAATATGTTCTTTGGAGAGCAAATCTGTAAATCCTGTAGGCCCCTAAACATCTGCCTTTGGTAACATTTTAATGGGGAAAATTTGCCTAGTAACCACATTGCCGTTGACCTTTGATGCGTAAGGAATGTATACATGCACATGTCTGGGGGGAGCTGCGTGTGTGTGAAAACCTGTGAAATCAAGGTTGCAAAACCGTGTAGGTGGAAGCTACATACTCCAGTTCAGTTACCTGTGCACCTTTAGGAGGGCTCCCTCATGTGTTTGCATTATTCATGACACAGCCCTCTGTGGCATGAGAACAAGGCTTTTTTCCATGGGATGGGTGCCTCACTCTGTGCTCAGGAGGGATACTGTTCACTACAGGAACAGCTATTCAAGATTTTGTTTTTTCTTCATTGTTCAGCTTGTGACCTCAAGCCTTACTGACTGTGCACTATTCAAATCATGCTCTGAAAACAACATAATTTTGTTTTCTCATGGGCCTTTCTATAGCGCTCATGACAATAGTATCAAAGTGTCTCGTAAAGATTAATTAATCTATTTTTGCTACGGCCCCAGGAGGCAAGTTGGTATTTTCTTCATTCTCCAAATGTTGAACTGAAAGCATAAGCCCTGTCTATACAATCATGGGTGCAGTTTATGGAGCAGCTAAAGCCGTGGTGTCCTCTGAGACCCTATGGCTACTTCAAACAGTGCCTGCATGGTCTGTCAGGCTACATCTGGCTTCAGCGTGTGCACTGCCTGACCCCCTGGCCATGCTTGCAAACTTACAAAATTGAATCTAGCCTTAAAATCAGCCTCAGGGCCTTTGACAGTATAGACATAGCCATATGGTCAACAGTGCATCTACAAGATCCGTGGTAAGCATTTGTTTTGAATCCTGTCATTGAGATGCCTAGGTCTAGATTTTTCCTCTTGCTTCTCATTAGCCAGCACTGCAGATGTTCACAGCAGAGCTCCTGCCAACCTCAGTCCCAGCTAAGACTCCAGGATCTCAGAGCAGGTCCCCAGAAAATGAAAACCTACAGCTAGGAACCCTCTGTGAAAAGTTCACTATAGGCAGCACGGCTTAGCATCTGTGAGGGCAAAACCCCTGCTCCTCACAGCTCCGTCAGGTACCGCCCCAGCCCTCCCACTGCTCACCTGTGTTACCTGTCTCCCATTTGCCATCACCTGCAATAACTGCAGCAGGAGTCCAGGGACTGGCAGCCTCCCCTGTTTGGTGGAGCATGGCAGGAGACCTATGGGAAACAGACTTTGAGAATGTAACGTGATCTGCCCCAAAGGGTGGAATTAATATTGCGCATGAAGACCTAGTCCACATATTTCCTGCCTTTTGATGGATCAAATAGAAAACTCTGGTAATGTTCCCTTAGGGCAGGGATACCTGATTTCCCATGTTTTAAAGTAAGCTGGGTGGTAGCATAGGCATGCCAGTGTGGCCATACCATGGACATTGACAGGATTTGCTATCAAAATGGTGACTTTCTAGTGCATGCTGTTGTGCCAGGAGTTAAGCTGGCTGAAGTAACAGATCCTCACCAAGTGGTTTTTCTAAGTCTTATAACTTGGCCAAATGTGAGTAGTTTTTCACAAGGACAGACAAAGCCCATCCCCAACACAAAAGCCACCTCTTCTGCCAACTGTCCAATTGTACTTCCAAAGCACAGGGGTTCTAGGGCTTTCCAAATAAAAGGTTGTAAAAAAAAACCCAAAAAACAAACAAAACCAGAAAAGAGCAACAAGGCAAACAATGTATTTTTTTCCAGGCTTCTTCTCAGAAACACTATGTCACATTGGCTGAAATTTCCGTAAATAATTCAGTTTGAGGCAAATACCCTGTATGTAAAATTTAAGACCAAATAGTTGAAGCCATAAACAAGTCAACAAGTCAAAGTTATAAAAAAGTGAAAGAAGGATACTATGACCAAAAATGCTAGTCAAACTTACTAATAAGCAATTTACCAGCTCTGTGTATTGCTAGATGTGTGCATTTGCACATACTCAGTATGGGCTGATACATCAAGCTGACTTTTAAAGCCATTCTGGGAGTCCTGCCCTGGGAACAGAACCCATGCTGGCTGCTTACTGTGCCACTTAGAAAAGATTATTGGAAAATGGACAGAGAGAGGGGGCAAAATACACCGTAGTGACAAGAAATCAATCAGTGCAGTCTATATATCCCAGAGAGGCTCTCTTCTTCTGCCAACCCAGCCCCCGGGGCTCTCCAGATCCTTAGACTATGGGGTCAAGCAGAACATGAAATGCAGGGCTAAAAGCATGGAATTCATCACGGCAAGCCCTCATATCCAATCTAGGATTAAACCAACCTATTCTTGACCAATTGCCATTTAACTTCTTCTTACAGCCCTTCAAGAAGGAGATCCCTAGCACCCCAAGCTATTCCCAGTGCTTAACAGAAAGTGCTTGGATAGCTTCACTCAATTTCAAACAGCTTATTCACTGCAACTGAACACATTATTTCTACTTCTGCCCATTGTAACAGGGAGTATGAAAGATCACTGCCCTTTCCAGAAGAAGCTTTACATATCAGAGGACTTTCACATTACCCCCACTATTCTCTTTTCCAGATGCACGTGGAATTCCTTTGCTCTTTCCCAGGAGCTGTATATTCTAATTCTTATTATTCTGGGCTCTCTTCACTACATCTTTCCTGAAGTGCAATAACTAACACTAGAGAATCTTCCAAATGGCTGTAAAGCAAAAGCTGTATCTAAGCAGCCCATCTGCTTACAACACATCAGTGTCTCTCAACTAATGCTGTGCAAAGAAACTTCATGACTTCTATCGAGGAACCCCAATTCAAGCGTAGTCAGGATCCTGATTTTATAGCTACATTAATACAGCTCAGGATTTAGGAAGATCCAGAATAAGGAGTAGGGTGTAAGACTTATGTCTATAAGCCTTACAAAGACATGCCTAGTATTCTGGGCACAAAGACAGAATAAAACAGGATAATTGCCATGCATAAAACATTCATTTTGCCACATTGCAAAATCTGTTCGGTGGGAGATTTTTTATTGTGCAACTGCATCATGTTGTTGACTCATGATCTTGGGTTTTTTAATAGTTTGTGCTTTCTTCAACCTGGTCATACTTTTCTGTTCACGTGGAAGGATATCTGAGAGCTTTCTTGATGCTAAGGTACACTATAGACACAGGTTTTATCTGTACCCACCAGACCACTTACTATATTCAAGAGAAAATTCTGTTTTAGGTTTCTTTATCTGAAACCTTGGAAATCTTGTGCAAAAAAATCCTGAAATCTTGCACAAAATTAGGACTTATTACATTTCTCAAGCCAATATATCATGGAGAAAGGGGATCTGGGTACCTGACATTGCTCCCACAGCTCAGGAAATACACTGATGTGCCAGAAAGAGCCAACTAGTAATGAAATGTACTACTTTACCTTCCAGTTTAGCCAGTCTCCTAGGTGATCTGGGCAGGTACCTCTGCTCAGCAAAGCAAATACATCTCATTAAATCCAAGCTTGTTTGCTATGCTAGAACCTTAAATCATTTTACTGCCAAACTCCATCTATATGTCCTCTTGCACTTCTGACTGGACTTTAAAACCACATTTATTTTGTTAACACTTGCAGAGCACATAAGCACCATCATATACCCAGACCATGTTCTGTTCCCTCTATGATATCCAGAATCTCCTGTCTGTACAGACATGCACATGAACATATGACCCTGCAGTATCCTGTTTAAGAAAAAAAAATGTTTTTGAGCCCTGTTGGGTTTACTGAATCCATCACACAGTACAGAAGTTTTGCTAGTTCTCAGATCAGCAAAGCTCATTGTCTTTATGCATGGAACAAAGGGAAAGGGAGGCAGGTACAACACTAAAATAAATGTGGCCATTTACCAGCTTGTTTTCCACCTTTTTCATACCCTGGTAAAAAGGTGCTGAGGAAGGTGTTGGTCACACAACAGAAATAAGCACCTGTATGTGCTCTTTGCACTATCATCTCCCTTGTATTAAGGTTATGCACCTTCAGAAAAAGGCAAGTGATACAAATGTGCCCAGATTTGCAGAGGCAGCCATTACAGGGTCTGAGCACACTCTGAGGCTGCAGGTTTGGGCACAACCCTGCAAGAGGGGGAAAAAAATGTTTCCTTCCTAGCCTTTGAATGCTAAGTCAGCAGTCATCACAGGTGATCTGTATGGCTTGTGTGGCTTAAGGGTTGACTTGCAATAGAGAAGGATGAGAAATCCTCTGGCCAAGTCACCAGTGTGATCTCCCGTCAGCAAAGTGAGGGCAGGAGCAGGGGCTATGGGGCTATTAAGGTAAGATCACCAAGGCATGTAGATGTCCTCCAGTGGAAAACACTGCAAGAATGCAAAGCTCTCTGATACTAGTATTACTCCATACCACTTACTAGAAGGTAGTGTGTACGATAAATACATATTGCAAAATATGTTTTATTTCCTGAAGACATCATTTCCCTCCATTCTCCAAGGTGTTGCTCAAAGCAAATATAATTTTATTGCTGACAGTCTAGAGGAGCTGAGGCTGTTATTGCAGGGAAGTAGCTGTATTTGGCTCATTTCATCACTTGCATAGGGAGAAAATTTTGTTATTAGACTCTCTAAAAGTCAAAATCTATTTACCTGAACCCAAACTTCCAGCTCTGAGAAACAGAGGCTTCTAGCACTGGTGACATACGAGGACTAGGATATGTATCCTTAGCTCAAGCACATGAGGGTCTTGACAGCTATTCTTGGACTGAATTTGTGTTTTCCTGCATAACCACAAAAACTGTTTCTTACACGTGCTCATAGATTGACTTGCATTAGGGAAGGGTGAGAAACATTCTGGCCAAGCCATGATTGTGAGCTCTGGTTGAACTCCCTTTCTGTAAGATAGCAAATGCCATGGCTCTGTTTGGAATCCACTGTCTGCATGTTCTTTCCTTTATAAAATCTGGCAAATTTTTAAAAAAGTGTAACTCAGCCTTTGGTACTGTGAGTGACCTTTCTTTAGATAATTTTCCTTAGGATTTCCACAAACCTTCTGACAGTCTGCAAATATCTTTTCCTAATAACTGCATTGCATCATGAGGAACAATATGCATTAGTACCAATTTGCTCTTCCTCCAAGATGTCAGGCATGGCTTTCCAAAGATGTGTTAGTTAAGCCCCATAATCTCTCCAGCAGAGCAGCTGTTACTGTTGTCATCTGAAGATGACAGACCCAAGGTACAGAAAGATGAAGTAACTTGCCCACAGCTGCGTAATATATCAGTCACAGAGCTGCAAACAGAGCTCAAAAAGCCTAGCTCCCTCCACTAGACTATGATCTGTACAATACCAGAAAGAGCAGGAAGGACCAAGAGGCAGCTACATAACATGAGGAATTAATTCCACTGGAGACATATGGCAGAGGGGCAAACTCTTTGCATGGGCTTTGTGATGATTGCTGCCTTACCATTCATGGGTAGCAGAATCCGTGTCCCGTTTCTACATCGGATCTCATTGATCTTCTCTCTCTTTTCCAGTTTTCCTGTCTCTCGTTGTCTTCTCCCAACTTCCCCAGATGTTGCTCTTTTCACATCTTTAAAAGGGAATCTTGTCTTCTACCCAGTTACTTTTTTTTGAAATTCTTTGGGAAGAGTTCTAAAATGTGACTCTCCAGGGGCTTAGGGCAACACCGCTCATCTGGAAATGTCACAGCCTCTGGGAAGCCAAGCTCTTAACCACTGTGGATTTAAATCTCAGCAAGAGCCCCCACAGAATGTATCATGTCATGCAGTATAATAAAACTGCACAATATCTTGTGCCTATCAGCTGTTTTGTACAGAGAATTTTCGCCAGAAATTAATTTCTCTTAAGATCTCTAGTCCAAAGGAATTTAGCCTGTCTCATTAGTTTTTCTAACCTGCAGAAGGAAGATTTTCAGAACCTACATATCATTGTGTATCTACAAGCTTCTGAAATTTCTTGGGGAAACATACAGCAAAGGAGAGTAACCTGTATGATTTGGCATCAGAAGAAGGACACATTTTACAGGCTTTTCAAGAAAAGTTTCTGTTACACACCAGATCGGTTATTATGGTGTCAGAATCACCTTGGTGGTGGGGGTTGTGGGGTGGTGTGGAGGGGGAAGGGATGGGTCAAACCTCATGGAGGTGGGATGGCATCATAACCCTCATGGCAGGTCCTGAAGCCCACACGAGGAAGCCCTGGAGCAGCTTCCACTCACAAACAGCCCAGGAAAACTATAACACCCCACAACTCCTGGAGCCCCTGACCCAGCTCGGATTGGCAGGGACAGTAAGAACACGGCCCCTCACCCTGGCCTGGAGCCCCAGAGTGGCCAGGGGGGCAGAGGCCCTGCCTGGGGGGTTTGGCTGTAGAGACCACAGCAGATAAAACCAGAGGTTTTGGGGTGCCACAAGTCACGGCCCTGTCATCTGGACATGTGAGAGCTGGTCTTCCACAAACTCCGAGTAGTAGCTACCTCTCCCTCTTTCTCCTTTTCTCTCTTCTTGCTCCCTCTGCTTCTTTTTCTTTACTCCTTTCTTGATGCTTTGGGTGGCTCAGAGCTAGAGGAGCTGGATTTGACTTAAGTGTGGCGAATTGATTGAATATTGACTTGGGTGTTGTTGGTTAATATGCGCTGAGTTGGTATTGTGATGGAACATTTTGTTTAGTTTGTGTAATGCCCTTTCTGGATCTTTTGCCAGGTTCCCTTATTTTCTCCCCAAAATTAATGAAGAAACTCCATGGAAACAAGCCCATGGCTTATTCTCTCGACATTTTCTTAAGGTATTAAGGAACTCTCTATATATAAATATTAAAGTAAAACTCCTAGCAGAGCCCATAAGCTCTGGGGCTAGAGTGTTACAGCCTCCTAGATAAATTTCCAGAAGGCAAAGCCAGACTGCCACTAAGCAAGTGAAAGTTGAATGCAAGAGAGATGGCCAGTGAAAGTGAAAATTGTTGCAAACTGTAAATCTGAATGACCAGACCTCTGCAGCCCTGAATGATCTCTGAATTTCATAATAAAAATTTTTTTTCAAGATAGACACTACTGCCAGGGCAAGTAAGCAGAAGGCTCAGAATGCGTCTCTAGTGCATATTTTGAGTGAAAAATTCTGTGAAATCTATCAAACTTTTTTTGCAAACAAAATTCTGATATAAAGCATTAGGAAAACTTACACAAATAGGACTTTTCAAAGTCATAGGAAGAAAAGTCTCCATTCACAAGGAACAGACATATTTTGTCAGAAAAAACCCCTAACTGGATCTCATTACAAGTAATACTAATTACAGTAAACTATGCCATAACAGAGAACATTGCATAGAACTCATAAACAATATTTCTCTTGTAAAACAGGACTGTCGACAGCATACAGAATGGTAAGAGAGTTTGACAAAAAGCCATACTAATATATTTATTTCCCTTGTTGGTCTTACAATGATGAGCATTGCAGGCCACCCCTTGAGGCACTGGTGATCCCATGGAGTCAGCATTCCTGGCTTGCTGCTTCCAGGAGCAAAGCTATGGGGTGAGTCAGCAATTGCAAAGTTAACTGACAGTGGTATCTCTGGTGACTCCAGGATGCTTACGCGATTGAGTTCCAGAACTGAATAGTTTTGATGGTGCGGTTTCTAATGGAGATTCTGCAGTGATGCTATTTATCAGCAGTTTTTATTTCACAAGAGAGGAAGTATAAATTTTATATGGCTTTGAACTGCCCATACACTACCGTGGTCAGAGATCTTGCTGCCTGCTGAGTTAAATGGAGTCTTCAACAATAGGAAAGTGAAGTTTGGCCACCTGTTATTCATCAATTCTCTTACCATTTCACAAGTGTCCATTAGAAACCAATAAGAATGATCTTTGCAATTCAATTGTTAGAAAAATTAGCTGTTAACCATCAGGAAATTACCTGTTTCCCCAGAACAGTCACTCAGACCCATTATAGGCCCTGTTCTAAGTCCTCTTCTTATTGAACACAATTTACAAGAGGTTCACCATAATCCCTTTAGATTTTTGTTCTTTTTGTAAGCCATTAAAATTGTTACTTAAATAAAATCTTTTTGTCTAGTTGCAGAGCGAATGAGAAGCCAACACCAGGGTTGGTGATATGGTATCATACATGACTATGGGAGGGCTGGCTAATAATTTGGGGTGCAAAATAGGTTTCCATCAGAAGTTGCTGATTTAATAAGAACAACTTTCACTTGTTGGGCGGGGGGGGCGGGGAGGCATTTCTGGTGACAGCTGGGAAGAGACAGGAAGAAGTTCAAGGGAAGACAGCCCCATAACCGCAACCATGTCAAATTTTCAGATCCTCTTTGCCTTCCTTTGGAGAGAGTGGGATGGGGCCTTTTTCCTTTCCATACATGTGTTGCATGTGGCTACTGCCTCTGCTGCCAGCCTGCTTGCAGTCTCTCTTGCCAAAGGTGTTAGATATCAAAGAAATAATCATTGAAAAAGTGAGAGATGGAGTCACAGCCCCATAGTTAAGCAAGGATTTAAATCCACAGTATGTGAGCACTTTGCCACCAGGCCTTTTAAAAATGGTTGTCTGGTTTTCTCTGTTTTTGAGAAGAGCAAAATACAAGGCTCATGGAAAAAAAATTTTTGTGTGGCCTGCTTTCCATTTGGCTATGCAACAGGAAAGCACATTTTTAAAGCTCTGAAACATTTTGTTTTCAGGAAATGCTCTCAGTTTAAAATTTCAGTTCCTGCCTAGTTCTCACCAGCGACACTTTAAGGAGATTGTCCATGGCAGGTATTATGTCTTCAGCTATCCCTGTGCAAAACTTCATGCACCAGTTTCCCTAGGAAAGGAGACTACAGTTGTGAGGTCCCATCATGTCATATACAGTTTTCAGCCTTTAAGAAACACCCATTGACTGGTCTTGGGCCCCCTCACAAACAGTGTGGGGAAAGCAGATTTAGTGATTTCAGGAAGTGGACACTGAGCAATGTGTAGAGACTGGTATTATATCTAGGCAGTGTGGATACAGGAGGAAGAATAGGGCAACAGAAAGCTTGGGCACTTCAGGAGTGCCAGAAAGATACGGTTTAGGTCCAAGACAAATGTAGATACACAGCTTCCATGTTCGTAATTGTTCATAACCCCCAAGAGTACAAGGTTCATGAGACTTTGCAGCAGAGGCACTGTTTGCATTTCAAAGTGAACACAGAAAAATCCCAAACTGTAAAGTGTCTGTTTAGAGCAAAAGCTGGGTCTACCACCCTTCTCTACCGACTCATTGCCCTTCTGAAACTCATTTGTTGTGAGTGACTCCAGCCAACATCATCCCAGCAGCAGACTAGAAGAAGCCATGGTGGAAAAAAAAAAAAAAGGCAGCTTAATTTCAAACTGTAATTAGAGGCTGCTGAAGGCAACACTTCAACAGTCAGATGTATCAAGCACTGGAAAGTCTCTCAGGAGAAGTAATGGAAAGAGTATTGCTTCAATCATAGCGACAAAGCACTGAGAAATGCACATTAGGCAGAAATTTTGCCTTAACTAGTGTTGGTTATCAAAAGGCAGGAAGCCGCTTCTCACGCCAGTAAAAGCACACAGCCTGTGGCAGGGGGGAACCCACTTTCCACAGAAATCCAAGCCTCTGTTTAGGCTCACGTACTGCAGGTGGAGGTAAGAACTCGCCCCAATACTCAGGGAGAGCTATGGGTGATGCTGGCATGATGCTCACCTGCCCCAATGCTTGACGCCCACTTGGCTGCTGAGCCCATGCCCTCCCCAGACTGCCTTACACAAGTCTGGCCTCCCATCTCCAGTGGTACTTCTTTTTCTTTTTTTTTCCAAGTAAATTTAATCAGTAGTTTACTCTCATCCCTAACTCACTTCATGTGAACTTAATTTCCAGCTCTGATAGTTATTTTTAAAAAGGAATTTTTTTTAATGCAGTGGGGTTTGAGGACGAAGGAAGGAGGAGGGAAAATTCAATTAACATCACTTCCAATGTTTCCATATTTCTCGGGTGTATGAACAAAGCCATTCCAGGCATTAGAGAAGTTGTTTAGATTTGGACTGTACCTTGTCTGACAGATCATGTAACCATGCTTTTGGATTGTTGGACCTTATCCAGCAGGAAGGATGGTTTCTGCACTCCACCAGTCCAGAGCAATGCCCATGGGAGCCTCTGACTACAGGGACAGTTTTGTAGCATTGCCAGAGAATGAGAAGGTGTTACAATCTGGGATTGTTAGTAGGTATTTAAGAAAACAGAAACAAGGAAGTATGGACTAAGCCTACTTAAAAATACATAAGAACTATGGAAAAGGAATGGATCTTATGGAAAATGACCTTTTCTCCCTTAATCTGCAGAGCAAGATTGCCATTCAAGGATTTTGGTGCTGGGTATTTTTTGTTTTGTTTTGTTTTTTACTATCAGAAAACATAGCTACTTTTAACCTCCCTGGTCAATGGGAAGGAATAGGAAGAGTCAGTAAGGACAAAAGAATGCCTTTAAAAATTACAGTTTAATTTTTTTATTAATTTGTAATTTTTTTAAGTTTAAAAAACTAGAGTCAAATCAAATAAAGTAATTTTGAAATAAAGCTATTATATTCTGATTTGACTCAAAGTTCGAGTTACAATTTGCAACAAAGTAAAAATCATTCTTTTTGTAGTCTTTTTTTTTTTTTATTTAAAGAAACTTAGAAGTAAACTAATTTTTTTATTGTAAGTTTTTTTGAAGGAGAGCATCAATTTGCATCCAATTACTTAACCAACCATGGGTATCAGTTCCTAATGAGTATGTTACGTGATCACCAGTTTAACCATCGTTTCCTTGGCAGAGACAAACTTCTCTGGGTATGGTCCAGGAGACAGGATTAAGAGAATGACCTGTTCCATTGGATTTGCTTAATTAATCCTGAGCAGTTTCTGATGTGTTTTTCTACTAATCAGTGTGTCCAAATATTTTCCCCAACAAAAA
>VWZG01011320.1:43464-91755 GCA_013396735.1 Grallaria varia | reverse complement strand
AAAAAAAAAAAAAAGAAAGGAAAATGTAATGAAAGCCAAACAGATAAACCACACTAACATGACACACATCAATATTGTGGTGGCCAACCTTAGAAAAATCTACGTAGCTCCCCATTACTATATACTTTGTACAATGAAGTCTGATATATGGGGGTTTGTACCTTTTTCTAACTTTCTCTTTCAGAATGATGTTCAGTGCTTCCTGACAATCCAAACTTCAACCTTTAAAAAAAGGTGTAGTTGTTTGACTGGTGACAACTTCAAAACCATGGATCTTGCCCTCCTCACCACTTGCTAGTGGCAAGGAGACCAGGTGCACCTTCCAAGGACCTCTCTGTGAGCAGGTGGCAAAATGAGGTTTTCCTCAAACAACATCTTCTTTCTTGATTTGTTTGGGGTTTTTTCTTGATTTTCTGGTTGAGTTACCGATTCAATAAAACTGAAAAATATTAACAAAAAATATCTGATGCATTTTAGTTATGAAAAAGAGACTTGTTTTGTGTATTTCTACTTCTGGACTTGAAATCTGTGAATTTTTTTCCCCGTTATTTCTTTTTCTTGTCAAGCTATAAATGCTCATGAGAAAAAAGAGATTGCCTCTCTCTCCATGACTGGAGATCTTTTATTAAGATACCTGGCTGGAGCTCTCTGAGCTAAGATGGATTTAGAGGTAATTTGCAAGGTAGTCCAAAACATTTCTGCCTTCCATTAGCAGAGAACTATCAGCAAGCACAGAATTTTGAGGGGAATGCTATGGATAGTGCATTCCCCAGTAGCTCTACTTGTCATAGCACAAACATCCTGATGGTGTGATGTGGCAGCAATTGCCACAGCAACACAGTCTTCCCAACACCCTCTACTTTAGCAGAGGTTTTCCCAACCCTCTCAGTAGCTTCCTTTCCTTTTCATCATCTTTCCCTAGTAGTGCCTCTGCTGAATCTTTCCCTAGTACCTTGTTGATCCATTCCTTAAGGCATGTCACATAATAATGATCCTACTCATCACTATTGAAACTTTTCTCGTAAAGTCATCATCATCACCATCAATCACTGGTTTTGCCCTTCTCGTTCTCCCTAACTTGGCTCTCTGCTTGGTTACTCCAGCAATACAATCGTTACTTTTCACTCCCTCTCACAGACCACTAGCACCTTCCTGCTGTGATCTGAAGTCAGGAGAGCAACTTCAGTCGTGGAGAAAGTCCCCTTTAATTTGACATGAGATTTTTCCCTGCAAATCCTGAGCAGAGATCTTTGCTTCTGCTGGTGAACAACTTACCAAATGAAGTACTTCCCATGCAAGAATTGTTGTTACACTCAGTAATTTCCATTGTCTTCTCTTCTGTTTAGAAATCTGTTTATTGAGGAGTGGTGACAGTCCTGTTCCCCCAACCAGAGCTGCCTGAACAGTGTTTTCCCATTGCTCGTCTTCCTGTGATAGAAAGCTTTGGAGGCTTTACCACTCCTTTAAGTTCCTTTGGCAATGTGTGAAAATGAAGGGAAGAGCAGAAGCTGGACTTGCAATATGAGAGGCAGCTTAGTAGTGTAACCGCAGCACTGCTGTCAGTGGACACTTTGGCCCTTGGTGACACAAAGCACTTTACAAATAATGGTAAATTAACCATCATAGGCTTGGCCCAAGTTGGACAAGATCTGTCCTCACAGTACATTTGGAAAAAATGAGCCATCCAGCAATAAAATAACTTTGCTGAGCAATCCTGTGGTAAATCAAAGGAAAAAAACACTTGAAAAACTTCACTCTCAATCTCATGATCCAGTCATGAGCTATTACCCTCCACTATTCAAGGAAAATAAATATATTATCCTGGATGATATCTCTACTGGTCTTCAGATTTTGTTTTACTGTCCTCTTTTCCTCCTGACATCATCGAACCCAAAGTTTCTCAACGGACATTTTAAGAAAAGATCGGGCAGGAGGGAAATGGAGCAGGGTGGTATTAAGGTTTATCACCCCCTAAACTGTAATACTTTCCTTTGCGTGCTCTGTTTCTTATTCACACGGCTATAAAATTTGCCACATCCGGACGAGAACATCCCTCCAGTCAATCAGGCGGTGTTTACGAACTGGAAAAGGCGTTCTCCCACTCCTCACCATAGGGGTGAGACAAAAACGTTAACAAGTCGCTTGTGGTTTTCTCTTTCCAGGTTGGGCGATCAGACCTCTCTTAACACTGCAAGAGGGGACATAACAATTTATGGACATTTTATACCTCTGAAGAATTGCAATCAGCAAATTGTCTGGAATCTGTTTAATTTTCTCACCCGCCTCCCCTCCACCGTGTGCCGCCACAGAGCCTCTTGCTAGGGACATCCTAATGTTTGTGGTCTCACAGATTCCTTGCTCAAGTCAAATGCATTCTTGTAATGCTGTTTCTCAGACCAGCTTGCTTTACATCATAGATGTAAAACTGTTTCTTTTATTAAAAAAATTCTAAAAATTTTAAAAAAAGACAAAATGCACAATCAACCTATAAACAGAACATAAAAGCAGTTTAATGGGGTACATAATGAAGCAGGGATGAAACAGACTCACATTGATTTTCCCTGACATTTCACATTCTATATTAAAAGCTTCTTAAGGAAGAGTCTGGGGGTTTTTTTCCAGTTAATTTAAGTTCTGTAATGAATAACAAAAACACTATTGCCCCCAGCAAGCTGAGGCTGCATGATAGGCAAGTATCAAGAACAAATAAGGCCTGAGTACAAAGACACCCAGGAAAATGTCCCTCCCTGGGACATTTTTTCAGACACCCTTTGGGCCAGTCTGGAGTCACTTCAGAAGAGATTCTGATGGAAAACCAGGTCACAGAAAACCGTATCTTTGAGACCAAATAAGAAAGTAAGACTTCAGGCCTGGTAACTGAGCTTTGAGACTTCTGCCACAGCCTTTGGGCAAGCTGCTCAAACCCCTGACTACTTGATCTTGTCTTCTGCACAACAGGAGCAGCAGAGCTGACTACTACTAACCCACCTACTGAGGTTACTGGAAAGATTAATTAATCTCTCAGATTTTATTGAAGGCAGTGTTCACTCTTAAGAATTTATCTGGAAGTTCTCATGCAATAGTAGGGAAAACCTATAAAGCACACTGTGTAGCTGGAAACTGGGGAGCAAAGGGCTGCCCGCGCTGCAGCAGGGAGATGCTTAACGAAGGACAAGATGAAATAAATAGCAGCACAGCAGGAAAGTGAAAAAAAATATGTGGGATTTATTCCTTTGGACACAATGACTTCCTTTAATGTAAACTCGGCCTCACAAGTCAGTATTTGCTGCTCTCTCAGGCAGCCAGGAGGTGAGCTCAGTTCAAGGGTCTCCGTGGCTGAGCACAGGGATGCTCAGGGAGGTCAGGAGAGGGTGTCAGTATCCGTGGACAGTGCCAGTGCCATTGTCAGCCCCAGAGCACAGCCTCCCCAGAAGAGGGCAAGGGGCTGGTGTCACTTGCAGAGCCATGGCACAACAAGACCAGCAGCCTAGCCACCCAGTAAACTCCTCCTCGTAACATGGGTGAACTGGTCAGCTGCTTCAGGACACACTTTTTTACAGCACTCAAAAATAATGTAAAATTTCAGAGAGGCCCTCCCTTGGTTTCCATGCAGACACTGAAACTCATCATTCCCAGGGCAGCCCACGATGCTGGGGATTGTCTCAGGGCCCATACCACAGCAGAGCATCTGTTCTACAGTCCCTTGGCACGGTCATTCCCTGATTTGTCTCTGGTATGACCACTGAGGAGTAGCTGCACTGTGCTAAAATGGAAGCTTGAAATTATCAGTAAGTCAGAGAAGCCAAAACAAAGCCTTGAACATCAGCAATATTGTTTCAAATTCTTAAGAAAAGCTTCAATTTCCAGTCTTCATACACCGCAGAGCACAGCTCCAGAGTATGCAAGTCAGGCAACTACCTCATGGCTCAAGGGCTGGGGGGACCCAAGGAGGGTCTGAGAAGGTGTGGGAGACAGGGTAAAGCATTCCCAGCTGGCTGGACAGGCAGCTCCACTTCATACTGTGTTCAAGGGTCCAGTGCCTGCCATACCTCAATAGTGCCCATATTTTGTCCTTTCTCCTCATCAATCTTTTTCCAAAGCAAACGATTAAAAAAAAACTGAAGAGATGTTCAGATTTGAGGTGATAACTCTGTGAGCCCTGTCCTGTTGGGTGTGCCTCTCACATGGGTGACATAACAAAGTACAACAAATTCCTCTTGTGAGATTTGTGATGTTCAGGGTCTAGAAGCACCACACAAAATCTGCTTGAAAAGATTCTCTTCACACAGATACAAGTTCTCCTCCAAACCACACACAGGGAAAACCAAGTCATATAATACTCATGTGAACATCAGCTGAAGTAGCTCTTAACTGTATTGTGATGGCTCACACAATTGCAAGAAAACACCTCCATGCTCCGAAAACCATCCAGTGCAGTAATAATGCTCTTCTGGTTTGTCATGTACAAGAGACTCATTTATGTCCTTCTGACTAAATAATGTCAGAACACTGTGAACCAGTGGATTTTGTGGAAAAATAGAGTAAACAATTGTTCTGGAAAGCTTCTTCTGTCACCAGACAGCACCAGACTTCCTCAAAGACATGTTATTGCACTTTTGGACACCTTGGTGGCCCAGAAGTGGAGGGCACACAGGCCGTGCCCACTACTCTTCCACATCATGTGTGCCATCATGCAGGCGGGCAGTGATGCTGCTGGTCTGGACCAGCCACATACCAGTCTGGACTCCAGGAGCAGCACTGACTGGGGACAGTGCAGCAACTGATGTACCCAGGGTCTCTTGCAGCAAGCTCACTAGGCAATGTGCCCACCCATGGGAGCGTGGGTTTCACTATTAGACCCCATGTGCACTGCCACTACCATCATGACCCACAGATTGTCAAGGGCTTGCCAGCCATGGCAGAGAGGCATGGCATGCCACAGCATGTCACAGTGCGAGAGCTGGAGTGCTCAGCTATGTGACCTGGTCACCACTTTGTTTGGATTCACATAACTTCTTGAACTTATTAAGAAGCTGGGGAAAGGAGACATTGTTTTGCTTTGGCTGTGAGGTCTTGGATGCTTTGCTTCTAGGCCTCCATCCCAGTGATCCCAGTGATGAGGACAGATTGAGGGAAGATTAAGTCAATGCCTGAGGAAATTTACAGTTGGAGACTGGAAGAGAAGTTTGTCTCTGCTTGGGAGAAAAAAGAAAGGTGATAGTAATGCAAATCAGAATATGTATACATGTGTGTGTATATATATATATATATGTATATATACCCACATACAAACACTTTTTTTTTTCATTTATGTGTAGTTATGTCTGTGTCTGTTTATTTCTGTATTTCTCTATTTTAAGTTTCAGGTAGACAGAGGCAAGAGTTTTCCTCCCACACACTCCCCGCTAGCTATAATGGGGGAATAGCATCACTGTAATTAAAGATCAAGATTTACTGTTATGCAGAAACTTTTTCTAAGTGCCTCAAAAATCCACGTGCTTATTCAGCCTTTTGTGAAAATTGCTTGCCTCAAGGGCTCCTGGGGAAGAGCTGCAGCACAGCCTCCTCTGAATAAGCAGGCACACCCCAGACAATTCAGCAGCAGTGTTGCACTCTTCTTGCAGAGTGAACTCTTCTGCCCAGCTGTGGTTTATACCTCCTCTTTGGTCTTTTCCACCAGCTCACTCATTTAGGATTCAGGTGGTGTTTGATCCTCTCCACTACCACATTCTGGAAAAAAGGAATTTGTGCTTGAAGAGCTTTTTGAGTTATAAACTGAGCCACCAGACAAAGGCTTCCCTGTAAGTCCTGTAAGGCAAAGGAGAAGGCTGCCTTTCGCATCTGGGTCAGGGTAGTGCAGATGCTGGGTGAAGGCTGACTTAAGCAGCGCAGCTCCTGCTACCCAGGAACCTGTAGGAATCACCATTGCAGGCTCTCCACAGTACTCTGTCTCCCCTCTTCTCTTTCCTGGGGTGGGGGAGACTCAGCCTATCACCCCTGGGCAGCAAAACTCAGGTTTGCCCATGCTGAGGTGAGCCTGGGGATCCAGTGTCAAACCAGTAAGCCCAGTATGGGACTTTCCTGCTTTGCAGCGGAGGTCCCAGTGGGCAAGCCAAGTCTGTTTTGAAGTATTATGCCATGGGAAACAAATTCAGGTGTCTCTCCACCCAATGATTTTGAGACTTTCTTTTCATGCTCTTTAAAATTAGAGGGTCTGCCTGTGTGATCCAGGGACCCCTGTAGAGGCTTTACTTTAAAAGCAACAATACCTAAAATTTCAAAATCTGCTAAAACATACATGCTGATTCAGATTTTAAATGATTAGTGTTCAGAAGACAATCATTAAGCAGAGAGCTATTATTTTAGAGCAATATAGCAGCGCCTTGTGCCCTTTATCCATTTCTAGACAGGGGGAATGAGTGTCGTATTTTAAAAAAAAGTAAATTGCTAATCTCCAAGAACTCAGCCAGGCAACAAAAAGCAAAGGTTCACAGGAGGCAGACAATGACAAAAAGCCATAGTTTGGGGGAACAGGAAAAATCAGACACCAGGCCAACCTACCACGTGACCTTTCTTAGAGTGATTGTAATAAACTTCAAATGATATTGTAGGGAATATAGAAAAAATGAGTGGAACGCAGACAAGAATAAACAAATAAAAAACGTTTAACCTGAAGCACAGAGATCTGGCAGGCCCTTCTCATTTTCACTAAAAAGAAAATCCCCAGATAAACACCGTAATGATGCCATCACATGTCTCCTTTTTACTCCTGTGCCCCATGAAGGCCCAGGGCTCTCTTTGTGATCACAGTGGTTTTACCTTTCCTCTTGCCTTGTAGCATTCTGGGGGTGAGTTTAAATGAATTTAGTGTAACAGCAGGCATACACTAGACATCTCACTGTAACCACTACTGTAACCAAGGCCAGGGATTAAAAATAGGGGCCTTATTCTCTGTTCTTTTTGGGGGGGAAGTAAACCAGATATTTAATGAAATTACTATTAAATTAGAGTGAAATAGTGAATTAAAATAAAATTGATAAGTTTGGACTTAATCAACTGGGTGATAAAAATGGAAATATTAAAAACAGTGTGGAAGGAAGGGGAAATCCTTTCTTTTACTATTGCATGTTTGTTTGACAAGAAGCACAATCCTTGTTCTTTCATTAATATTGGCATCCTCCCTTCTTTTGTGCCATAAACTTGTGTGTCTCAAGAGGCATTTTCCAAGCTGCATTTCCCATCTATTTCAGAGGCATGTGAGAGTCTCACTTTGCTGCTTGAGATGCGTTAAGTGCATCCGGAAGTTTATAGTTAAACAGGTACCATTCCTAAAGCACAGCACTAGACTTCATGCCAAGAGGCAGGCTTATTACTTTTATAATTTGCTATTATCAGCTTCCTTGCAATGGCGTATACATATAAATATGCTGTAGCATTTCCAAATGCCTTTTGGGGAGCTGGATTGTATTCATGGCTGCTTAAGAGATGAAAGCTGCTTGGATGGTTAAGGTGAAAGACAGTTCAGGACTGCTGCCGTTCTTCTTAAAGCAGCTGGACTGAATGCTGAGGCACTGGAAGCACATAGGGAGGGTGGTATCTTGAAATAGTATCAGACAACAAAATCAATTTTGGAACAATAGGTGTCTTCTCAAGAACGCCTTTGACCTGACACAGAACTGAACCTCTAACCACTAAATTGGGAGATTTAGTCAGGGCTAAAGGTGAAGCTGAGGCACTTGAGACCCGCATGGTTTGGGAAATTATTTAATTAGGACTTTTCAGCAGTGACGTCACAAGGAGTTCCTGATTCCACAGCTGTTTTGTAGCTGGCAAGGTTTTTGTGAAGGCTCAAAAGGTCTGAAAGGTCAGCTGGTCCCTGAAAGCTGGTCTGTTCTCTTCCCTATTGTGTCCTGTGCCCCCTGCTTTGGGACCCCTAAGATGCCAGCAGCAACTAAAACAAACCACAAAAAATAGTTTATTTATCTTTTTTTTTCCTAGTGCACTTCTAGGAAGAAACATTTCCAGACTATGGCAATTGTCAATTGTAGAAGAGGAAGTTCAAACATAATCAAAACCACTGATGCATCTCAAACTCCCTAGGCCACAGCTGCTGGCTGAATGGAGTTGCTCCTGCCCTTGCAGGCATGAAGCTGGCTGGTGTCACGGCACTGACCAGGGTCCCCTTTGTGGTGGACTGGAGCTCCCTGCAGCTAGTGGGGAGGTTATTAGCGCAGCTGTAGTTTGCAGGAACAAGTAAGGACAAATGAATGACAAATGCCATGTAATTCTCCTGTTTAAGCTCTAAGCATCATATCAAATAGCAGCCTTCCTAGCACTGTAATGTCCATCCATCCTTCTCTGCTGGCTAGATACAGACCCTAGTAGCAACTGGCTTTTCAAAGCCTCTCTCCTGCATCTCCCTCATGCAGACGCGCACAACCACACTGCAGGCTGGAGGTCTCGTGTCACAGCATCTCATTGTCAGCATGGACTTTTCCAGTCTCTGCTAAACCAAATACACTTCTGCAGTTAACTGCTTCTTGTTTTTTATCTCAGACTCCTAAATAGTCTTTCCTGAAATTCTCATTGTCACTCAGCCTGAGGATTTACAAAGCATGGGGCCATTTGGAGACTGCAAAGACAGCAACTCACCATGAACTAAGTTATAATTACGACAATCTGTAGATGGAAAGGCCATCTGAGTTGTTATTTGGAGGTCTGAAGAGCTGAGGAACAATGAACAACCAAGAAGAAAACGCCCTGTCTTTGGACAGAAAATGTAGGTTGGTTTTAGAAATCTCATTTCCCGTCTCTATTATTCTCATTTGGTCTGTTCCCTGTATTTCATGTCCTTCCTTCACCTTTCTCTTTTCTAGTGCCTTTGCTTCATTAGAGGCAAATGCTGAGCAAATGTTTCTTTGTATGTTCTGCAAAGAAGGACTACTTTGTTCTTTCTCTGCCTTAACAGGCCCTGGGATCTCTGGGTAGCATGCTGCCTGCTCCCCATGACTAACACACTTTGGAAGAAACAACACACCATCTCAAATGACTTTTTCCACTGTGGAAATGACTGGATCTCTAACCCCGTAACTTGAAAATAAGCAGCTTGAGTATCCTTCTGAGGCCAGACCTAGCATTCAGTAAAGCAATTTTTTATTAAGGGTGCAAGTTTCTCTTTGAAATTCAGCCAGCTGAGAGGGGAAACATCCAAGGCTATGGCTTGTGCAACAAAGCATGGCACAGAGACCTCCAACATGCCCCAGTCCCTGGCACTGGGCACAGATACACAATGCAGCATGGGATCAAGAGAGGGAAGCAGAGCAGTGTCAGTGCAGTGTTGCTCCACACCAGTGTTCCACATAAAGCACTAATTCGTGCAGATCTAGCTTCTGCCTCTCCATGTGCAAACATGTGCTCCTAGTCCTGTTGCCCAGACACCACTCATAAGAATGAGATAAAATGCTAGTGATGATCAGGTTTGGGAATAAAACAAAACAAAACAAAAAAAACCCTGTTTTCTCTAACTCATCCCCAGCACACCTGCCCATTTGAAGATCAGTCTTCGCTGGTTGCATGTGTGAAAGCTTGGGCCCAGCAAAGCTTGTCAATGACTTCAGTGGAGGCAAGAGTTCCCTCTCAGTTGTCACCTCTTCTTGACAGGGCATTCTGGAGGTCTGTCTTTCTAATTTCTCCTGCTTATGAAGGAACACTGTCCCCTTCTTATACTTGGAGTGAGGTGACTCTAGGGATAAGAATAGAAATGATTTATCAAAACTAGGTCCCAAGGCACTCGGTCTCAATTTCACACCATTGTCATCATAACCGACAATCTCAAGCCATGATGAAAAGGGCTTGGAGAATGGGCCCAGAGGTGAGGGTACAATATGAAGGTGGGTGTGATCTTACCCTGTTGGTTCTTCTCTGTAAATGGGATTTTGGCTTTTGGTGACATAAGAGGGGAACTTTTGGCCCACACTTAATTGAAGAATGAGCATATCAACAATCTGCTCAAATTCTGCAGGATCAGAATTTCAGATTTTAAATGGCAAAGACAAAACCAAACCATGAAAGTAAACAGAAAAAGAAAACAAAGAAGTTGAAGGGCACATTTTCCAAAAATATCCTTATATTGCAGTAGCACTAAGCTTCTTTGTTGGTAGACCTTTCTGGACTCTTTTACTTCTGTGTTAGCTATGGCTGCTCTGCCACTGGGGAGACACTTAAGACTGAGTTATATAAGACGAACATGGGCAGAACTGCTAATATTTACCCAGATGAGGATTTTTTTACATGTTGACTTGCAAGATACTTCTCAAGTGTAGTGCACGGGGAGAGGCAGGAAGCATCTTCTATAATTCTGAGTATCAATCATCAGTCTTGTTTTTCTCCACCCTTGAGCAAAGATATTTCCCAGCTGCCACCAGGTGAAATTTACATGTTTATATGTATGGGGGTAGGCTGAAGGCAAAGTAGTATCTTTCACCACAGATGGATCGAAATCAGTTCATTCCCACTTTTGAAGGGAATTCCTTCATTTCTAACTGGAAGCATTGTCCAGACAGCAATACAGGGCCTGTATGAACCCTGTATGGCATCTGTATGAGATGATATTACTCTATGTCCAGTACCACTGTTTGAGCTGATGGCTGAGCACTGCCTAGTAAGTGTGCAATACAGATCAGGGATACAGAAAAAGCTGCAAATGAGGCCCTAAGAGTGAATGTGGGATTCTGGCTTCAGGCTCAGAAATCCTTCTGTAAGTGCTATTAGGGAGGCTGTTGAATCTCCTGCTGGATTTTTCTTTTTAAAGACACTTTTTTGAAACAAATTCTCAGCACCTTTTGCAGACAAGAGTGGCTTTCTGAGTGGTCTCTGGATTACAAACTCAAGCAAGAAGTGTTGTTGGAGAGTATTAGCAGAATGGCACCTCACCCTCTAGGTTTTCAGAAGGATCACTGCATTTCCTAGAGTGAAAATAAGAAAGAAATAAGCTTGAAATCCATCCACCCTCACTCACATGCCTGGTGCACTGTATGCTCTGTTTCAAGAGGAATTTACAGCCCCTTGGGTAGGGACTCCTTTTTCCCAGGCCACAGTGGGAATGTGCCTGCCATTGAGTGACTGGGGAAAGCAGGAAAAATTGCATGCCCAAGAACAAGCCCCTTCTTTTCCAAAGGAAACAACCCTGTGGCAGCTCAGATAACAGTTGCAAAGGACATGTGTACACACATGCATGTGCCTGTGTACACAGGTATATGCTCACATAAACACCCTCACCAGACCAGTCACACTCATCACAGTACGCACCTAATTCCCGAAGAAAATTCTAGTTAGCTTAGATGACTTAGTGAAATGCTTTCAGCTGGGATGTCTCATTCCTGCAAGATTCATACTGTCAGATTATGTCCTTGCTGCATGCCCTAAGCTGCATAACCACATTTCTATTCCTGTAGGCTGTACCCCTACTACCTGGAAGGTCCTCATCCATACACCATTCCTCAAAGGTCAGCAAAGTGGTGATATGCTCTTCACAGCACTAACTACTAATCATGCTGGGTCAGAAAAAGAATAAGGCTGGAGAAAACTGGTTTGCATCTCCCTTTCATTCCCCTTCCTTTCTCTCCTTTCTTCTGCAGTTCCCCCAAATTCTCAGTCCTTCATTTTCCAACCTAAAAGCAATCAAGCAGAAGCAAGATAGCAGTATGCAGAGGGTGATCTGAGTCAACCCCTTTTATATCAATTTCAGTTTCTAATGGGTGTTCCTATGACATTTCAGAAGACTGCAATTCTAATGAAAACCACAAGCTCCTGAAATTAAATTAACTGCTTTTGTAAAAATGCAGGAGCAGGGGGATGGGGGCGGGAAGCAGATGAGGGGAGAGGGAGCATTGCTCAGAATAAAGGAAAAGGAAAGGGAAAGAAAAGAAAAATGGAAAATTAGAGAAAATTCCCTTTCAGGTTGTATTGATGCATGTAAGGACTGTATCACTAATCCAGCCTTATTCTGCCCTATAAACGAACATACTTGTAGCTATTGCAGAGCAAAAAAGCTACAAAGATTTTCTACTTGACTATTTTTGTCTTAAGAAACCAAAGTAAAATAATTCAGACAGCTTTTTCTTTGTGTGTGCGTAATGTCACTCTTGGGGTTTTTTTAATATCTCTTTTTACATTACTTTGTTCATTCATGGATCAGCATGTTGAAAAACCTTCTCTCTTCCTAATGGCAGGGTTTCCAAGTGATAGGCTTTCCTAACCAGCACAAATCTAGTACTTTTTCTGAATACTACTGACTTCGACAATGACTTTTTCCTGTGTCTATACAGAGCCGAACACAAAAGAATTCCAAATTTTGCTTTGCTACTGATTATCCTAATGTAAACTGAAGTAAAATAAACTACTTACAGTTCTAAAGGGAAGTTGTTTGGGGGTTCCAAAATCTAGACATGAAAAATAATTATACAGAGAGAATGGAAAAATATTGTAGAATTCCTAGCTAGCCCCCGGTGGAAAGAGGATATGCTGCTTAGACTCCAGAAGAAAGATTGTTTGTATAGCATTATTGTTGAATCTCAGATTGTAAGGAGGATATCCATCAAAATAATAGATTTATAGCTAAGCCTTTGCCTGTCAGAGTTCGAGGACCATCTGGACCATGCTCTTAGTTATATGGTTTAGTGTTAGGTAGTCCTGCGAAGAGCAGGGAGTTGGACTTGATGATCCTTATAGGTCCCTTCCAGCTTGAGATATTCTATGATTCCATGATTGTAAGATTTCTTGGCTTATTTTTAAAGTAAATGTTCTTCGGTGATGTTCTGGAGTCACAGAGCATGCGTAAAATGAACATCCACAGCAGCAAGGTCCACCTGTCACCAGGTTCCTTTTATCAGAGCTGCTGGGACATCCCCATGAACCCAGAAAAGAGTAATAGTTTGATGCCATCCATTTCAGTAGACCGGTTAGCCAGATATCAACCCATCAACTGAAGTTCAAAAATTTCATTCCTGCATCTTGTTACTTGGTTTCCTGCTAAAGTAGTGGGGACTTATTCTGGGAACTAGAAGTTTGGTACTCAACCCTTTTCAGCATGTCGAGGAATAGCTAGAACCAAGCTTGTCTGGTTTTGGTCCTGAACAGGGGAGAGAAGCCAGAATCAAAAATCAAATCAACTCTTGGCTTTCCTTGCCTCTCTGTTAGGAAGGCTTTAGTACGACCACTCTCAAAGTCACCTTTTACTTATTCCGTAATTTGTCAAGGATCACATTTTGAGCCCTCATCAGATTTTCCATTCTCTGACTTTCCTTCAGGTGCTCACCCCTTAGTTCCCTGTTGGAAAAAGCTCAAACTCTGGTGAAATACAGATCAATATGGAAGCCCTCACCCTAAAGGACGTTTGGATACAGATAATTACCTCAGACACAGAATGTGCTCATTAAATCCACTGGTGTCAATGGATTTGCTTAGAGTACAGGACCATGGCCTGGCCCTTTCTGAGTCACCTTGTAGCTCAGACAATCACTGACAATTGAATTGGAAAAAGCCCCATCATGTTCTAGTTTTCTAACCAACTTAGAGAAAACAAAAGATGTTAACTATAGGATGACTGGAGAACTCTAGCAGGATTTTGCTTGCATTTCTTCAATTTCTAGTGTATACAACAGTGAATTACATCACATTCCTAGTTGTGATGGGCTCCATAGACTGTGAAATCCTCCAGAGTTTCAACATGAGACTGTGGCAACTGCTGGCAGTACACAGCTCAGATTCTTGGGCCTTAACCATAGCATCAAGAAAGCTGAAACTTGGAGTTGCCCCTAATTGTACAGGAATCATTATATCCATTTTCTTATAGTCAGAATTATCCTCTCCAATGCCAAGACAAACAGGGAAAGCAAAGTCATAAAACTCAAAAGTACACAAAGTTCACCAGCAACAACTTCAGACTATGGACCTCACCCAGCACCCAAGATGCAGAGGTCATGGATAGATGCATTTTCAAGAGGTTTTTTAGAACAAATAAGTTGAAAGAAAACATGACACCTTGAGGATGGAAACTTCAAAACAGTCATTTTCTCTCTTTCCATCTCTCTCTCCTTCTGTCTTCACCAATATCCTCAGGCAGCTGGAAGAACCATGAGGGTGATCTCAGTGGTAAACAACGTCCAACATGTTTTTCCCCGTTTTTGATAATGAGTTGGTTTCATCAAAGCTTGGCCCATTTGGAGAGGCTCGTGGGGAGTTCAGACCCACAAGGCTTCCTCCTTTGCAATGTGCTTTCAAAAGTTTCCAGGACAATGACATCATGAGAAAAATGCCTGTCTCCTGTTGCCTAGACAAGTTTTGGGAGAGGTGTGCCTCTTTCCACTGCTCTGCTTTGCTTCAAGTAGGAAAGTTAGACACAGTAGGTTCAGTTTTTCAGAAAACAATAGCAGCAGCTCAGCTGTCCAGAGGTGAAATTGCACCTTCAAGGTCCTTCAAGAAGTGGCCTGATTTGCAGACATCTCAGGCACCTCACAGCATTCCACTACAATACACACATTTTTACAAATGATGTAAGTCAGAGGTCTTGGATACTGAGAACTTTTGTTGATCTGACCTGTGGTTATGTGAGCTACATCTTAGCTAGGCAGTGACCCAGTATGCAGGAGGTACTGCCACTGCCTAGGGTGGCTCGTGAGCTCCTGGCCATACAGTTCCTACAGGGATCCCTCCATTGGAACTAAGTATTACTTCCCTGTTACTTATCTAGCCTGCAGCTCGTATATAGCTCTCCAATGTGGAGTTAAACTACCTGGCTCAAATACTGATGGCCATGCAGCTGCATCAGTCTGCAGTTTGTCTGGGATGAGAAGGGAGCATGGGAAAGAGGAGAAGTGTCATTGGATAATCCACACTGCACTCCACAATGCTGCAGCTCATTCAATTTGCCATGCTGGTCCTTCCAGCTGGAACAGAGGAGCTCAAGGCTTCATAGACCAAAGTGTATGTTCCTGCCCCATGGATCTGGGCTGAAGCTAAACCTAGCTTTTCTGCTGATGATGAGTGGAGCTGGGGTGGATATGCTTTGGAGTGCCAGGCCGGCTGATTCTGCTGCCATGGGAAGGAGAGAAGTGAGGCGTTAGGAACTAATGGCTGGTGCTGGGATCAACATCACTCTTACAATAAACGCGCAGTGCAGCTCCTTCTGCAAGTGAAAGCAAGAGTATCTTTGGCTCTCCAAACCCATGGCACAGCAAAAGATGTGGCAGCCAAAGTATGTTGCAGGCAGCTGCCAGCTTTGCCTAAGGCCAGAGTCTGTCCTGTGCACAACACTTCCACACATTCCTAGCACTAGACATGGAGAGGACTCTAGCTCAGGTGAAAGAAAGTCCCAGAAATGATGCTTCTGACCTGATGAAAGCAGGAGTCACAGTAATGGATATCAGTGGGGTTTATATATATATATATATATCAAGTGCTAATTTCTCCTCTCTCGCGTCTGCAGCCACACAGTCAGGGCACAGCCCACAGGACTTGTGCACACAGAGCAGAAAACACGTCTCTAGCTCCAGATCTCCCAGAACTACACAGCCATTTGCAGGACTGGAAACCACTAATGAAAGAATGGAAACCAAGGTTACTTCCCCATTGGTGTCTTGTAGCTGAGTTAATTCTTCTGCCAATTAATTCCCGCAGTCTTTGGCCATGAAGAGGAAGAAAGAGCAATGGATATAAAGAATTCCAGTGCTCTGGGCCCAAAACTGTGAGACATGGACTGCAGCATCCTCATTCCACTGTGGGGATGCTGCAGTCTGTGATCTTGGTCAAATCTCTTCATTTTCTGTGGTTCTCCTGCTATAAGGCCAGGTTAGTAATGCTCACTCCATAATGGGAGATAGGTGGTCAGTAGTAGCTATTTCTACAGCCCTGCAGCATGTTCTCAAATGGATCAAATCCAGCAGTAGTTGGGGGACCAAAATCCTGTAAATAACAATGTTGCCCTCTGAAAAAGCAACATATTGCTGTTTTGCACAACACCTCCTACCACTCCATCCCTGCTCTCCAGCCAAGCTGTCTACCTGTTGCCCTCAAAGCAGAAGGATGCAGACCTCTTATAGGGAGATACATACAATAGTCACTTCTTTTTCCTGACTGCCACTGTTGTTTTCAGGTAGCTCTGACATCTGACTGTCTGATATGGTCATAAACCAGTTAAAGCTTGCCATTCAGTCTATATGGTCAGGACTGGCTTATTCCATATATATTACTTTTGCAACATTTAATTTCCTATTTTATAGCCCATTGTAGTTATGTTGGAACCCTTTCATTTAGTTTTTAGTTTGACTACCCAGATCAATACTGTATCATCTGTATTTTATCACCTCACTGTTAATGACTTTTTCTTGAAGATCATTTCTGAATACCCTGAAGCATAATCCCATAAGGATTCTCAAAGGACACTGTGGGTAACCTCCCTCTATTGTGAAAGATGAGTATTTGAGCCTACTTCCCTTTTTCCTTTAACTTACTATTATTCTAAGAAAGAAGCTTCCCTATTACCCCAATAGAGTTTATTTTAATTAGACAACCTTTGTAAATGCTCTTTTGGAAATTTAAGTGGTTTAGATCTGCTAGAATACCTTCCTCCATGTGCTTACTGACTCTCTAAAGAGCTCTGTTAGATTTAGGACTTGCTTTCCCTCTACAAAAACATGTGGCTCATTATATTAATTTTATTTTTATGTATATTTATTTCCATTGATTTTTACATAATTTTATTAAATTTGCCTGTAACCTGTACTAAAAGTTGAAGCCACATTTGCCACATTCAGGCAGTTAACTAAGTGTTGCAGTATCCCTTAGATCAGCACTTCCATTTCAGTTCACCTCAGCTTGCAGGGTGAATGCCAGCTCCTCTACATCATCCTCCTCACTTCTGACTCCTCTTCTGAGTGTCTCCACTTTATGCAGCATAAGAGCTGGGTCTGACATGAGAGCTGCCCACAACTGAACTCATTGGTCCTGCTGCACCAAGAAGCAGTCACTTATGGGACCTGACAATGTAAAGTCCCAATGACATTCTCTCGTCCCATCTACACAGGGATGCACAAAATTCCCTCTTGTGCTTTCTTCCTTTGCAGCTATTTAATTTCCCTCAGAATTTCTAAACATACCACCAAAATCTGATGGGCTAATCAATACTACATCATAGTCCCACTAGTATTAATTGTCCCTAATGAGCCCCCCCCAACTCTCTAGAGTGACGTTAAATAGAGACTCTGTGGTAGGTGTTGATGAGGTTAGCTTTTTTCCCTTATTTGTCATTATGCTTTCTGTAATAGAGAGGGCCACCCCCCACAAGTACTATCAGATCTGTCTTCCCAGCCCCTGGGTGGTAAATTAATGTTGTCATTCATATTTATCCATGAGTAAGTACTCTGAAATGCAGACAACTGAGAGGCCTCAAATATCAGCCTAGACCATAAGCTCCCTGGGGCAGAGATGGCATCTCTACTGCATATGTAACCAAGCTATGCAACTTTTCAGACTTCACCATTTCTCCTGGTGAAGGGGTTTGGCTGAACCACAATGTTCAAAGATGAAGTTGTGTAAATTTTTCCAGTTCTCCGGTTTCACTCAGCCATCTTCAACAAAAAGGCTCATGAACTTCTGGGAGCCTTCGGATTAACTTTTGCCAAATTTGCAGATGATCACAAAACATGAGTCCAGATAAATTTAACAGAGCTTCTGGGTTTGCAGCTAAAGTTTAAATGTGAGCTCTTTCATCAGAAGCACTCTTAAATCAAACTGAGGTCTCTTAAAGCACAGTATCTTAGTGATGATTCTTATCCACATGTGAATTTTGCCATTCAGGTCAACACTCTGTCAAAAGCAGATATTAACATATGTGGTTCTGCATCCATCTCCCGCAACGCAGTGCTACACTTTGCTAACTTTCTCCAGACCCGGAAAGACTCTCTTTAGCTTGGAGACAGCCACAGCACAGCCTGGCCAGATCACTTTCAAGTGACTCCTTTATCTTTCACAGTTGTTTTTTCCTAACATTGCTTTTCCTCTGGATGAGTCTGCTTATACAAAGTCAAAGCTTTGAACATGTTGTATTAGTTAACAGAAAAATTCAGCATAGCTAAACTATGCTGTAAGCTTCTTTTCTACCCATCTCCTCCACTGCAGAAGGAGAACAAAGGTTCTGCCCTAGGAAGGCAGAAGACTGGTGGGGCTGACTGTGAGTCTGTAGGCCTGCTTTTCCTGTGGATGCACAAGGAGGGAAGGAGAGAAGGAAGGAGGGGAAAAGGGAAGGAAGCAAGGTAGGAAGGCAATATCACACTAGCCATAATGGTAGGTTAGTGGGAAGGAATCTGCCTGTGAAATTTCTTCATGAAACTTCAAATTTACTGGAACAAAAAGACAAAATGCAAAAACCACTTGGATGCAAAGTGAATGCTGTCCTGAAACTATTCCCTCTGGCATAAATTGCTATCATTCACTGTAAATCATCTCATTTTCAGAAGGTCCAGGGCCGTTCACAGAAGGGGGAGAAGAGCAATCACACAGAGAATGTGTGTCTTCCGAGGACATTTGGTAGAAAATATTGCCACATTTAGATTCTGTAGATGGAGACTAGTGGAGGCCAGGAAGAAGGAGATGGGTATCTTGTAAGAAGACAAAATAATGCCCTGTATTTATTTCTGCTTAACATAGGAGCATTGACCATTGTCTTGTTTTCTAAACCACTGAGTTAGGAGGGGCTATAAGCATTTTGGGGGAAGCTGCTGGTTAAGTGGCAGAACAAACATGTCAATTCACAGTTCATGCTACGGTGTGTTAAACAGCTCAAAGTAGCTTGAGGACTGCCTGAAACACAGCCCACAGCTGTCTGTCTTGTAACAGATCATCTTTTATAGCCAATTGCCTACTATGAAACAAAACATTTATGTCACAGCCCAAATAAAGAGCCAAGTGATTCATCCACATCCAAGATTTTAAAAGATGGGGATCTTTTAAAGAAAGAAGGGCTTGTTAAATTTTAAATCATAAAGGGGAAAAAAATGAAGCAGTAAAGAATGAAGTGATAAGTTTTGATCAATACTGGGGTCTAAATTCCACTGCGGACAATGTAGAAACTATACCCCAGTACCTGTCTAGTCGTTCACTTCTTTCCTTCCTACCATGCCTTTCTCCCTGCCATCTCAACAGTCACAACTAATTTCAAAGATAGGTCACAAAGCTGTCCTGTTCTTTTACGTTTGGGTGTCTTAAGCAACATGGGCAATGCAGGGTGAAAGACAGCATGAGACCAGTGCAAATACTTCAGTCTCATCTCATCCTCCAGGAAAACACAGGTGCAATTCAAAATGTGCAAAACCTTTCACCATCTAGGACAGAAACTGATCGTTGAAGACTACTGGGATTGAAAACTATGTTCCTGGCCCCACCTCCAGGCAGAGAGCAATAATCTTTTTCTAAAAACAAACTGGAAAGAAAGCACCTCTAAACATGCGAAAGTTCTTACAAGACCAACAAAGTTATTTCTGTATGCAGTCTACAAGCCAAAGTCGCACCGCTTCCTACATCTGGCTGCTGCCTCCCCACTGTGCACCTGCCTTTCCCCTTGCCCTGTAAACAAATTATCTTCCACAAGACAGGGCATATTTTCCTCCTGTTTTAACCTATGACCTAAAAGCTTGTGATGGAGCTGTATAAGCTTTTTTAATGAAATGATCAGAGGTAAAATAACACAGTAATAATATACCCATCCTACACTATGTGTCTTATCTGAAAGACAATCACCTACATCTTAAGGAAGCTCAAGCAGCTGAAAATCCAGCAGATGACAGAAGGTCTGTAAAAAGATGCTGGGGTAAGGTCTGCAGAGACATCAGCGTGGGAGTGAAGCCCAAAAGTGTGGAAAATGAGCATTACTGTCTCAAAGACCATAACCTTCTGCCTTTTTCCCTGGCTCCTTCTCCAAAGACCTACAGAGGGGCAGGCCATCTCAAGTCACTGCAAAGAGCTTCCATTCACCAAATTGGGGAGTTTAGGCACTACTTTATTCATCTTCAACTGGCTTGTGCTCTGCTGCTCAAGGTTTCTTATCTGTGCCCATCTTCGTGTATACACTGCATACCTCGATATAGGAACTTATGTGTTTATTTCCTAGGTACATGCAGGGAAGTAGCTCCATCAGATGAGGAGCTGCGGTGCTGGGCTTGTGACAGCTGGCAATGCTGAGGGTACAGAACCCACAACTGAACCAAGATGTTTAGCTGCAAGTCAGAAATGTCCATGGTCAGAGTGGAGAGGAGTAGCCAAGGTTACTCATTTTCAAGCTCTGGCTTCTGTCCATGTGCAGGAGTGTGTCACAGCCACCACCACAGGGCAAAAAATATGACCATGAAAATCGATGTAGTGTTTTGAGAACGAAACGTTCCAATGTGTTTCGCTTGTGATCCTTGGTGCCACAATCGGACTCTGTGGCTTTCTTTAGTCAATCAAGGCTGTTATAAATATGTCTGTGTTCTCCTACCACTGAGTAATGATGTGGCCTCTCCAGCTGAAAGGGAGGGAATTTATGAAAGGCCAACATTAAGCAATGCCCTCCATTTGGAACAGTACAAGACTTGAACTTCAAGTACCCTGTAGATATATTAATCACCTCTTTTTAAAAATTATTATGGCTCCTGTTTTCACTTCTTCTTAGGTCTTCTCTGCAGATAAGTATCATTTGGTGGACACTTAGGTGGGATACTTCCTACCCATTCCAATGCCTAGTATTATCTACCCTCTTCTAAAGTAGAGATTTAATATTCATAATAAGAATATCCAGATGGCACTAAGGTAATTAACAATAAGGAACAGTATGCTTCAAGAGAGTCCAAATTCCAGCCGCCTGAGGTCTGGAGAAAAAAGAAATCTCTTTAGAAAATTAGCCTCAAAATCATCCATAAATTATTTTTTCCCAGTTTCTTATGAAGCAGTAGGCATCAGCCACCACCCAGTTTGTTCATCCAGCTAGCTCATCAGATCTAACACAAGGATTTCTACAGTCAGAAACCAGGCAAACAAGTAGAAGCAGCTCAGGACCCTGGGAAAAGCTAAAGGCTGGCACCCCACTTCACTCTGATACTTATCATTGCTTCTGGGAGGCACCAAATGTCAGCTCAAGGACTTTCATTGCAAGAGAAATTCAAAATCAAATCTTTGACATTTTGCAAAAAAGATAATTAATGTCCCCTGAATTTATTAAGAAGTGTTCATAAGGACAAAAGGCTCAGAAATCAAAACTACATCTGACGTGCAATTAAACTTTTCCCCTTCTGCTCTGTACCTCATCTCCTCAGCCTTCCTTCCTGCTCCCATTCACCTTCTTTATTGCCCTTAGGAGCTTTGCTTTCCAGCCAACATTTCCCCTCTAGGGATGGTCTACACTGGCTGCCCTTCCCACTCCCTCAGGCCCAGGCTCTTCCTGGCTTGCTGTCCCTGTGCCTGCGCTCTCATGCCCTAAGCACAGAGAGCTTAGAGCCATGATCTCTTCAGGTGACAGTATTGCCCTGAATCTGCACCACACACAGAAGATGCTGGCTCGGCTTCTGGAGACAGGCAGAACATCAAAGCCCTCTCTGCTAACAGCCATGGAGAAGCAGAGGTGGCCCTGCACGGTGTTCCCTCAGCCATCTGCCTTCCATGACACCTTTAATTCCTGCTTCAGTGGAGGGATTTGAACAGAATTTGTAGATTCACTGAGCTTTGTTGTAGTACACTGCCTCCTTGTCCATTAATTTCCTTCAACAATTATCTGCCCAATCTTATTTCAAAAATAGGTAATTAATAATTATTTTGCCAAATGTACCAGAAGCACGAAGCTCAAGCTGGTCAGAATGTGTTTGTTTTATTTTATTTTAATGAGGGAAGTTGTCTGTTGCAAGAAAACATGCATATTTTTATTCAAATATGCCCCAATTATATATTTAAATGTTTTCATAGGAATGTAGGAACTGCTGTCTCAGAGCAGCCTGAAGTCCTGGCACCCTCTTGTCCTGGCTCCAAAAATTCCTTCAGGAGGTGCAGTAAATGACATGGCAGATATAATCACCAGATCTTCACATAAAGAAATTGTCTCAGGCTCCAGAGCATACAGTCTAATGTCTCAGCCACAAAAGAATCATTATTAATTATCACGATAATGCATTCACTTGGTATCCCTTTAATTTATGACAGCAAAAGGAATCACTTAAAACATTGGTGAGTCTATTGGAACATCAGAAGGTAAAGCAAGACCTTGACCATGGTTATTTTTCCCTTTGCTGTGGGGCTTAATTTCAGCAGGCTACTTTAGGTATTTGATCACGTCCTTTTCAAAATACTTATTTTGAAATAAAAAAAAAATCCAAACAAATTCTAGCAAGAACTTTTGCAAACAAGATTATTAAGTGGATTTCATATGGTTAGCTATCTTGAATCATCCAACATTACTGCAGAAAAGGTGCTCTGCCAATGAGTGTGTCCATTTTTCCGCGGGGAGCACAGTGTGCAGAGCAGGTGCTGTGCACAGAGAAGAAGCAGAGCCTGTTTTGATAAGGCAGCCCTGCTCCCCTCTAACAGCACCGTGAACATCTTGGGTCGGCGCACTTTGGGATGGCCTCCACCTCAGATCCTGCCATGTCTGCTAAGGCAGACGCAAAGCATGGGAGGACGTGCAGCGGGCTCCCTCTGATCACTCAGAGGGGAAAGGCTGATGAGCTACATCAAGCTCAGGGATTTCATGGCCTCTTTGGGTGATCCCTATCAGTTTCAGGGGCCTTCTCAAGGGGAAAATGCACCATTTTCATGTGGATTCTGGCCAAAAGATACATTTCACAGCTCTGTCCCTGGAGGTGTGAAATGCATCAGTCATAAAAAAACAGAGCCCTATCACTGCTACACTGGAGATGTCCTCTGGAGTGGCAGTTTATTCAGGCTGGACACAACACCTAAACTTAGAGAACACAAATGGGTCACAGTACCTGCTGGGCAGACAAATTTAGTCTCTGCTGAGCAGTCCTTTCATATTCAAGACTTCGCCCACCTCTTAATCATTCAGATGTGCCTTTACAACCCCTCCTTTCAGTCACATCAACAGGGCATCACCCCACCTGAAGTAAGCGATCCCAAGCTTGTGAGCCCCCTGCGTGCTCCCTGTTCCCATGGGGCACGTGGCTCAGGAGGGGGTGGTTTGCTGCTGGGGATGCTGCTCCCTGTGCTGCCCTCAGCAGCCCCAGCTCAGCTGCGACTATTGTTATAGGTAGGTGAAATGGAGATGGGGATGCAGTTAAACAAGAACTTTACGATTCTCAGACCTGAGGGTTCATACTGGTACCCACCATTTTTTATTCTGCTCTTTATCCCCAAAGAACAAACCTTATTTTAACCTGGACTGTTCCTAATTTTGCCAGGTTAACTACAGCTAGAGTAGTCAGCAAGGCAGTAAAAGACACACTCACATTGCACTGAAGACTCTAGCCTATCTGCTTCTCTCAGGTCTCTAGGAAGGCCATGTAGATGTGTGCAAGGCCAGAGAAATAATGGGAATTTCACAGATAAAAGTTTGACATCTCTGCTTGGAAATATTAGTCCTTTCCACCACGCCAGCGCACTCCAGTTACACTCCCAATGCCCCACTTCCACACATGGGACACGGACATTCAGCCTTGCCCCACTGTGGCCAATGTGCAGAAGAAGAGGTCAAAGCAGCTCTGGCAGATGCCAGTACCTGACATGGGGAGAATTATTATTCACTAACATGAGGAGTAAGTCTCATATGGTAAAACCTCGGTGGAAATTTTGTTTAGAGAGGTGAATCCTAGGTCTGAGTAGGTCTGGGCAGACCATTTAGCTCAGTACTAGCCCTGCACTAATGAGGGCTGGTTTTTGTTTTGTTTTGTTTTGTTTTTAATTTCAGATGCCAAACTGAAATTTGGCCTAGGTTAGAATTGATGACTTGGCATTAAGCTGACATTTTAAGTTTTGAAGGAACATCAGAAAAACTGCCTCTTTTGTTTTGCTCCAGCTCCAAATACTTCAGCTCAAAGAGATTGGAAGCTATTTAATTTTTTTTTTCTCACTTTCATTTTTCAATTTGTGCTTTTTTGTTAAGATGTATTAGTTTTACACTTCTAAAATGTTTCATACCATTACTAACAAAAAAAAATATTAAAAAGTTCTATTTTGTTATTTTGCCTTTCTTTTTTCCATCCAGCTTTTTCAGATGGATGAATTTTGGTCCTTACAGAAACCCCTTTTCTCTGTGATTTACAATTTTAGGCACAGTTTAGGTTCACTTCACTAAAAACTTCTGGTGTAAGGCACTTCTGAATTGATACTTCTGTGAGATCATTGTGCCAGGAGAACACCAAAGCAAATGGCAACACCATCAGGAGTAAGGGGGCAATACAAAGAAGTTAAAGTGTTGAATCAATTTCATTCATTGTCATCTGCAAGGATGGCACAAGGCACCTGGGAAGAGAGGGCACAAGACAAAGATCATGCTTAAACAATTACCTAGACCTGTTGGAAATGGTCAGTTCTTTTTTCCCCACTGTGTTATACCCACTATGTGTCTCTGTTTGCCCCAGCCTTTTCCTGAGCTGAAGTCAAGGGATTTTTCCACATCCCCGAGGAGTGTGGTAGAAAAGTAGTGTTTATGTTAAGGGACTTCATTAACATTACGAGTCAGGCTGTAGTACCCAGAAACTATCACAGAGAAAACGAGACCTTGTTCCTTTGCGTCATTGGAGCAAGCAACCACCAGGCTGAAACCTAACCCCGGCTGCTTGCCTTCGGGGGAAAAAATAAGAAGGGTAAAGTAAACAAGGCCCCTGTTCAGCTTTCCTGAGCCTAGATGAGAAGTGCTTGCAATTATATATCAAAACTCAGAGCTGACTCTGAGAAGGCTCAGCTCTGCTTCTCTGCAGCCACAACCAAGCGAAGAAAATCCATGCCCGCAGCTTGCAGCCACTCTGACCAGCAGACTCCATCCTGAGCCGCAAATCCAGGAAACTCTTAAGTACATGCCTAAATCTACCATTCCTCAGGATAGCACTGATTTTACACCAGTGCGGCTTAAAAGCAAGCATGAGGTTACAGGCTTTCCTGAACATGCTTGCTTTACCGAGCCTGGGTCTCAAGCATTCATTATTTTATCCTGATGACAGCTGAGGTTTGGGGCTTTTTGCCTGCAAAGTTCAATCCCCCCACCCTCCTCTACATCATGGTAAGCTCAGCCATGCTGTCCCTGCTGTACGCCTGTCCTTACCAATTCATCCCGCTCAGCGAGCAAGCTCCAGCACATCTCCTGCTCCTGCAGCTGACCCCACTCCTGCAGCAGTGGCTGCTCAGTTGCCTGCAGTCTGGTGGGGACGCCTGGGGGTGATGAATCACCACTTGCCTGCTGCTAGAGCCCCCTGAGCACCCAGCTGGAGCTGCATCCCCTCCTCTGCATCTTCAGGCCACCAGAAGCATCAGGACAAGGATCCACAGGCAGGAGCAAGGGCTCTCCACAGGTTTGGCCATGATTGAGGCAAAATGAACATGTACAGGGTTATAGGCAGAGTTGTTTAGACAAGCAGAAATGCCCCAGGGGCTCTCCTGTTTGGTGTCTGGGTGCACATCGGGGTGGTAAGGCCACTTGCTGTCCCACTCTCTCTGCCTGGCCCCAGTCTGCCAGGGTACCCCTGCCTGTCCCCTAGAAGAATACTTCATCTGCGCCACCTACACAGCGATCAGCTCCAGCCCGTCCCCATTACAGCATTACTACACCAAAACCATGAGTCCCCCACAAAGGAGAAGGCACAGACAATTGGAAGAGAGAGGCAGTGAAAGGCACTGAAGGGTGCAGATTCACCAGGGCTCCCTGCATCACCCTGTCCCCTCCAGTCCCCTCCAGTTCCACCAGCAAAGAATCGGGGCTCCCACTGCTTCTGCAGCCCTCCCCATTCAATATGCATCGGGCAACCATCTAGGACCCTAAAATCCTTTCTATCCTAAAACAGCCTATCTTCTAGCCTGTTCCTCATTCTTTGAAAAAGACAATTGTTTTCCACCTGCCCTGTGAGCTTCAAAATTTCCCCACCTCTCAACAAATCAATTGGATGGAACCAGACAAAAGGTGTCAAATGAAACCAGTCCTGTCCTTGTCTTGTAGTCTCTGACATAATTTTATGTGAGTATAAAGAAATTCTCCAAACATAGACTTGCAAAAACTAGAGTCTTTCGTGCTGGGTAGATTTAATATAGATGACAGGAAACATTAAGCTTTGGATTTCAAGTGACAGCTGAACCAATACAGCCTTATTTCACTATTAATTTCCCCTCCTTCCCCATACTGTGTAAGCCAACTAGACTTCTGACCAGACAGCATTCCATGTGTCCTTCTCTTCTCTTCTCTTCTCTTCTCTTCTCTTCTCTTCTCTTCTCTTCTCTTCTCTTCTCTTCTCTTCTCTTCTCTCTCTTCTCGCTTCCCTCTCCTTCTTTTTCCTTCCCTTCCTTTTCCCTTCCTTCCCTTCACTTCCCTTCTTCCTTCTCTTGTCACAATTCATAATGATGCATTTAATTAAATGTGCATAGAAGCTATGCAGCCATATGACAGCCACGCTAACACCAGATGAGCCCAAAATTGTTTATTGTTATTACAGTAAATACCAAAGTGAATTAAGAATGATTGATTGGACACTTATTGTGATTTGACCAAATATATACATATTTAATAATAGGATGTTTCAAAAGAAGGAAGATAAATGCTGGCAGAAGAGAAATCTAAATATATATTCCTCTTTCTTCTTTGTTTGTTTAGAAAAAGAATTAATTAGCTGAATTGTGTGGCCATAATTTGAAAGAAACAGAAATATTCACTGTGTTTAATACTGCTACGCTAACCCAAGGTGACACCTACAGAAATAACTTGGAAGTGTCACTTGACAATCAATCAATTCCTTATGGTCACAAACCCGTTTTAAAAAGAATAGCACCAAAGGTATTAACAAAATTAACAGGGTATTTAAAATCCTGCTGAAAGACAGAACCACATGGAGTTGGGAGAAGGCAGGAGCAGGAGTGCCCTGCCCGGTATCCCTGCCCAGCCTGCGGAGGAGATCGGGACATCACCCACGGGGAGTGCCCCCGCACTGCGCTCACTCGGGGAAACAAAAAAAAAGCAGGAACCCTTATTGAAAAGATTATCTTTCCCATCAATAATCCCCCTCTAAGAGTTCTTTATTAGTAAACCCCATGGCAAAACCTGACATATTTACAGCTTGCAGTAAACTTTATGTATCTGAAACAATAATAAGGAGCCAGTGACCACAGCAAATCATTTTGGCCTTCAAAATGATCAAGTGAAAGCTTAATTGTACTGAAAAGAGAGAGTCCTGACAAGTTGGAAATCCTTCCCACACACCCTTTCCAAAAAAGTGAACTTTACCGAGATGAAAAAAGTGTGTCAGAGGATTGGAAACAAAAAAAAACAAATTTTAAAAAAAAAAAAAGAAAAAAAAAAAAAAACACCAAGTCTGATATCACAGGCTGAGCTGAGACAGAAACCTGATCTTTTACATGGAATGGGCAACATTTGGGTCTGTTTTATGTGAATTGCTCCAAGCTGTTTTGGTTAGAAATGTATAGATTTTAAGGTAAGGCGTACCGTATAGGCATTGCAGGTCATTCCTAGTATTGGAAGACGTTCCCCATTACTTTTCTGCTGACAAAGGTAGGGTCCAAACTTTTCTTTCTTTGCTGAGTAACTTATTTGCTTTAACACTGAGCTGGATTTGGCAAGAGAGGCGCTTGTATTTTGCTGCCTGATTGTGCTTTTCAACACTCCCATTCCCTCTCTCCCTCCCTTCTGAGGATTATCTTGTTTTAGTCAACAACCTGCAGAATTTTTTTATTTTGCTTTTTTCTTCTGATATTACCAAAAGAAAAAAAAATGTTATTTCTCAGTTATTCTACAAACTTGTCTCTCCTGGGGAAAATGGGAAAAATTATGATGTTTAGAGTAGTATTTAGGAGAGGATAAATCTCAAAATGATTTTCAAGTTGGCTTTGTTTCTTATTAGACAGCATTTATGTGTTCTTATTATGATTTCTTCACTAAAAAAAAAAAATCTTCTTCTTTTGCCAGTCAAAAATGTTTCCTTGTCTTTATTTCGCTTGACATAATAGTTCACCAGTATCTTTATATCGACTGAAGAAAAGAAATAGTCATGATTTGGAAAAGGCAACTAGAAATGCCAAACACAACATAAAATTTTTTGTAAGAATTGTAACATCTTACAGGATGTTTTCAAAAGTCTATTTCTGCTGCTGGAAAAAAAAAATCAAACTTAGTTCCACTTTTATTGTTTTAATTATTTAAAACTCTATTTTTCAGCGTCATATTTCTTACACATGCATGTTAAAAAAGGAGGACAAATATTGCAATTTATTTTTGAATGGCCGATGCGTCCCGTTTGTTGATATAAACTTTACCACTGAAAAACATAACAAGAAAGCTATAAAACTGTCTTTAATATGTTACATATTTAAGCAGTGCTTGCTTGTCACATTTTGGCTAATAATTATGTAGCCTTTTAAAATGAAAATAAAATATCTTAACCATGATGTTGTAATTATGCACGGCACATTCATTCCCTTTCCAGAATGACTCCCTGCTTTATTCTGCTCTGATAATCACAACAATGGCTTTCCTACGTGGCAGTTTATTTTTTGTCTTCAACATATTTCTGCCCTAACAAGAGTTTGCATTTATATGGCAACATATGTCCAGTCAACAAGCTACAAGGACAAGTATGCATATACATAGACTGATGGGCAGCAGGTATAATTAAGTTTTACAGTGAGAAGAAGAAAACCCTTCAGGAACCTGCTTCACTATTTCCCTGCCTTCGAGCCATACTGTTTTACCGTCGGGGCTTGTGTGTTTGGCACACAAGTTTCCTCTGCGTTTGTCCCTTTATATTTTTATCTGCTTAAAATGTGGGTTTATTTTCCTCAGTGCATGGGGTCAGATCTTATTTGTTTGTTTGCTTTCTGTCAGCTATTGTCACAAACCATATTTTCACTAAAACCATTTTGCTGCTGTACAATAGTTGTAAGTGCAAGGCGGGTGGGAAAATGACTGCTGGATGACTCGGTTTTATCCTCAACTGTCTTCATAAAAATAGACAAAGGTTTCATAAAAAAGATGAGGGAATCATTCTGTTTGAAACAAAAGTAATGCTAGAGGCAGAGATCTGCTGCCTACTGCTCCCAAGAAATTACTAGAAGAGAGTTGAGAAAAAGCATCAGCTATTTTTGCCTTGTGATTCTCTTTAATTTATTTTTATTGTCTATTATTATGAAGAGATACATCTGTCCATAAATAGATTGCATTACTTGCTTTCCTAATATAGCTCTGCTAATTAAATCAACCTCAAAAGAGAAATATTTTCTCATCACAGCTTCAGCTTGATTGCCTCAAACTTGGAATTAAAAATTGTTTTAATTTCAGTACACTGGGAATACTCATATTTAAAAAAAAATAAAGTAGCATTCTCTAAACTTACAGTGATTTTCCTTTAGCCTGTTAAGCTTTCTAGTAATCTCAAACCACCTATTTGGAAACTTTTAAAGACGACACCACTATAAACACAGCTCTTTCTGTATTACCATGTACATGCACATATATATATTCCAAAGGCAGGTTATAAACTGCACCAAGTTGGCAGCTGTCGGGAACATTATTTGTGGAGCGAGCTCTTTAGCCTAGGGACGTAGTGGGCTCTTAATAATAAGCAAGGGGAGGGGGGGGGGTTTAATGTTTTCTTTAAATTAAGTCTCAAACAGAATTGCTTTAATGAATATCGGAGGAACTCACAGGCTTCAGTTTGCTCTTACTCTAACAAAATTTCCTTTGTGGTTTTCACTGTAAGATCAAAAGGAGCCAATTAACTTTTCTATAAGGTAAACAAACAGGGAACTAGAAATATCCCCACAAATGATCCAACTGGTGGGGTCCAGCCTTTTGTTGTTTTCTGTGTTCTTAGGTGCCGTTTCCCCTATTGCCAGGGCAGGGAGAGCGGGGGTACCCCCCACTCTGGGCTCTCTGGGGACCCAACCAAGAGCTGGGGAGGTGGCCTGGCCTGGGATGGCTCAAGAGAGTGGTCAGGAAAGGCTGATGGCACTCACACAGAGGAGCCCAGAGCTGGACAACACATAGATTGCCCTGGGCGCACCCCGGCTTTTGAGATGCGAGATGCGCCTTAGCAGCTGAGGAGGATAATAAAAACAGACCACCATATAATGGAAGAGTGGGAGCATTTCTTACCCTCACAAGCTGCAGCCCTCCTGCTGCCTTTGGCAAGGCCCACCATAGCCTGAGAAGCTCCACACAGGCATAGGAACTGATCAGGCTGAGGGGCTGGGGCACAGCTTGGCCGTGCTGCACATCCCAGTGAGAAACAAGAGGGCATATTCTGGTGGTTCTCCAGAGCAATCTGCGATAGGTGAGAAGCAACAAATTCACAGGCAGACACAGAAACAGGATCGGGGCCCGGTGAAGGAGAAACAGAAAGCAGGAGAAAAACTTTCAGCTAAATCCTCTTCAGTTTTCTTCTCTCGTTGTGAAAAAGAAAAAAAACGATACAAAAATATGCATGTTCTCACCCCCACCTTGCACATAACCACGAAATCTGTTCTTTTTAGTTTTTTCCTTGCTGGGTGTTTGCTTTGCTCCCTTGCCCGGTAAGCCGTGGAACAGCTGCGCTGCTCTCCCAGTGGGTGAATGGAGCCCTCAGTATTGCGCCGCTCCATAGGGAGTGCCGCATCAAACCCCCAAACCATCCCCAGCTCCAGGGAGCAGTCACCACTCCCTGCTATCCCCTGCACAGGAGAGCCCAGACAGCTCGCTGCGCTTACCAACGTCACTCTGGGTTTAGGGAGCATCAGATATACTTATAAAAGTAAATAATGGAATAAAATCACCTACCCTGGGAAAAAGAGAAAGATTTCTGGAGCCCTAGTTATGTCTAATTGAAGTGGCCATTTTATCTTTGAAGGAGCCACTGAAATGGAGTGTACTATAAGTAGGACAGAAGGATGTTCATTTTTTAACTCATTTTGTGATTTTCCACAGGAAAGTGGCTAATTCAAGAAGGTGGCGGGCCATGCTGATGCCTGCGCTTCGCTTCCAAGGTAGCCCTGTCAGAGTTAGCTGAAGTACCTCTGGTCCCCACCACGTCATGGTGTGGGGCCCAGAGGTGCTGGTTTGGAAACAGCGAGGCTATGCCCCAACAGTATTCCTGCATAGGAGAGCAGCTCTCACATCAGGCATCAAAATATCAGGGTGCAGTAGCCCCCAAAAGTTTCAGTGGGCACAGTGTGTTGCCTTTAGCCATGGGGGCAGAGGGCTTGGGTTTGCAAGGCCAAGCATGTCTTGGTCATCCCTGAAATGTAAAGTTCATCAGCATTAATTGCCTTACAGTGTCAGAGCTAGAGGCAGGAGCAACATCAGTGGTAGTGACACTATATTCCTTAGTTCTTCGTTCAAACGCTGCAATCAACCAGCACCATGGAAACACTGCAGATAGACGGGCCAAAAGATACCAGGATGCAGATGAGAGCCACATACTTTATCACTGTATAAATACTTTATAATACTTGCAGACTTCTGAATAACAGAGAAATGCAGCCAGCTCTGGGAAGGAGGGCAGCAGACAGCAAACTAGAGCATTACTGAGTAATGGCACGAAGGAAGGATTTGGCAGGGTCCTGCATGCACCAAAAGGCATCCATGTTTGATGCCTGTGCAAAGCTGCCTCCCCCTTCCCAACAGCACCAAAAAACTGCAGAGTCATCTCACCTCCATGCCCACCGTCAGTGGTGCCAGCCCTGGGTCCTCTCCCCAAGGGCCTGGGAGCAGAAAGGCACACCTGTGCTCCCACAGGCCACGGGGTTTTGCTGGCTCTCATTTCAGTGCCACAGCCTAACTGGACAGACACAGAGAGGAAAGGGTGTTCCAGGGGCTCTCTTGGTGCTGCCAAAGGTTGGCTCCTGCATGTGCTGTTCAGGAACACAGAGTGGGCTGAGCCCAGTCAAGTGGTTTTACCTCTGGAGAGTGTGTAGGGGTGACCTGAGCAGGGCACTCTGGGTCCACAGGTCAAAGCATCCCGTCATCCTTATGCACAGAATTCTTTGAGAAGAGGGAGAAGCAGGATGATGAGTACATGTGATTGAATAGATTATTTTAACCCCAAATGGGTTTCATTACTAGGATTTGGTTTTTTAGCTATTCCAAGGGGCAGCTAATGGTTTCTTGGGTTTTTTAAGAACAGGCTTTCCCGATCATGTCACCAACAAATGAAATTAAGAGTTTCTCTCCCTCCACTCCCAACCCCCACATCTTCCTGCCAGATCCCTTTGGTGGGGAAGGGGAGTTAGCAATATTCACAGATCCCAGTCATTAGGCCTTTCCTGCGTAATTTCTAAAATGCACAAAGGGAAAAGCTGGGGGGGTGAGGCGGGACAAAGAAAAACTCCTTTATTGTGCTGAGGCTCATAAATTCACTGCAGGATGATTTATAGCAGCAGAGCGTAGCACCTAACTCAAGTCAATGCAAGAGGTTAATATGAAAGGTTAAGGAACTCGGTTCTGGCTGATTTATGATTGGGCTGTCGGCTTTTATCCTGACCACAGCTCTGCAACTGTAGCTTGGGACTCTAAAAAGCACAAGAGGGGGTGGTGGTGTTAAAAAAATAATGTGTATTTAGACATTATCCCTGCCTATAAAATAAAGACCCCAGAATACTTAAGTGACCAAGGAGCTTTCTTACGACTGCAAAAGCAAAGCACCTCCACTCTTCTATTCCCAGGCCCCCAGACCAGAGGGGATTGCTGTGATCATCTTGTTTGCTTCCTGTATTACACAGGCAATAGGTTTTCCCCAGAAGCTGGGTTGAAGCATGTCTTTCTGAAAGCTGCCCAAGCTTAAAACTCACAAGCACCAGGAAGCTACTCTGCCCCTAGGACAAGCAGAAGTGCCTTTGGTGACAATGAAATTATATCTTGCTCCAAGGATAAACTTGTTTGGCTCCAGCATCTAGCCATTGCATCTTATAAAGTATTTTTGCTTGCAGGATGGAGAAGTGCCATGTATGTGGATATTTGTATTTGCAAGTGTGCAGTCAGTGATCTCTCAAACTTTTCTCTCCAGCAACATGACTGAATCATGCTCTACACAGCCTCCTGCCATATAATTTATTTGATTGCCTTGCCAAAAATCTTTTCAACTTCCTCCAGCACTTGTCGATCCAGAGGACAGCAGAACTGGGTGCATCATTTGAGTAACAGCCCTACCAAGTGTTGTACAGCTTCTGCTCCCAGAATATGCAGTGTTACTGCTGGTGTCACATTGGTAGTATTTTCAATAAAATCCATGAACAAATTTCCTTTCACTTTATAAAGGTCCATCTTAATTCCACATGCTAGAAGGTTTTAAGATAGTATTAAGATAGGCATCATCAAGAAATATGAGTAGGAAGATTTAATGTAAGCTGACTTTACCAAGCAGGCTGTATTCCTGTTGGAAAAGGACAAGCAGTTCCTATCGCAAGATCCATTCCTGTGAAGCAGTGTATTGGCAAAAGGCTTTTGTCCTTGCTGTTTACCATAACCATTGCGCTTTTAGTCCATGATCAATATCAGACTACTCTGTCCATACCTCCCTGAAACATCTTTCAGTCCCAAACTTCACACTGTTTATTCTAAAAGTCTCATGGATTTACCCCAGATTTGACTCTGTGTAAATGAGAGCCCAGTCTGGGCAACCAGGAGCGGTTCTGTCTAACCATACTGGAGAACGGACATAGCAAGGATACTTCTGCAGTAATATTTTGCAACACTAATCCAAACCCACAAAAAAATTCCTGTGCCTGTAAGTTTATTACTTAGAGAAAATTTCATTTGTCCTTTGGCTTTTTTATATAACAGCATCTGTCTGTCAAAGGTTTGGGGAGCTGAGCTGTGTTAAGGCTCCAGACTAGAACTGGCCATGAAGTTTTCCTGATCAGGAGGAAGGCAGAACTGGAAGCCAGAGACAACCATCAGGCACTCAGTCTTCCTCGTTCTGCTGCGCAGGGTGGGGTGTAACTCAGCTGCCCTGGCCAGGGCGCAGTGTCTTGCAGTGCCTGACAGAGCCCTTGACCATCTTGGTCTTTGCCCATGATGTGCAGAAACTCCACTCCCACAATTACCCTTCCAAAACTGCTTTTCCAGCAGCTGCCACCCAGCATGGCACAGAAAGGATGTTCACATACCAGCTGGCCAGCAGCACAGAGGGAACAGTGTCACTGTCTGTTTGCAAATGCTCCCTGCACCAAGGATACACTCCGGGTCAAAAATAGCCTTTGGGTTTACATGCATTGGCTAAACAAATCATAAAGCTTTTAACTCCACTTGAAACCCGAGTCTCCTGAGGATTTCTAATCAGAGAGAGAGAAATGTATCCTTATGTGTTCAGGAAAGACATTATTTGTTTCTTAGCTGTGTAACTAAGCTTTTTTTTTCTCACTTCTTTTTCTTTTCGGTCAATTATGGCTGAATGAGCTCAAATTTTAATATTTGTATGTTTGTGTTACTAGTCACTGTTCCTGCTGCTTCTAGAGAATAGAGGATATTTTTTTTTTGTGGCCCATATGAGGCGAAGAGAGAGACAGAGGAAAGAAGTTAACTTTAACTTTAGACTCTTCTTTACCTAATATTTGAAGAACCGCTCATGGCTCTTCCTGCTCTTGGCTCTCAAATTATTTGCATAATACTTGAAGTGCTTAAGATGTACATGCATCTTTAAGAGCTATAATGCAAAAGTGAAATACAGAATAACTTTGCCAAGTTATAGTAATCTGGGACGGTAGGCATTTGCATAAAGAATGAAAAGTTTTGTACACAACGGGTAAGATACTTAAATGCTCAATATGCAGTATTTCAAGTTTAAAAAAAAAAATCTCCCTCTCCTCTTGCTTTCCCTATCATCAGTTGGCATCAATGGTTAAAGGCCTTGGCAGAAAATCTAAATCACAGATAAAGAAGTAATACAAACAGAAAGCCTAATCCTGCTGCCAAGAAGTTGAACAGCAAAAATTTTATTGACGTTAGCACAAGCCAGATTGGGTCCAGGCACACAGAAATTAGGATAAGTTGCTATCTAGATTGTATGAGCCAACATTATGCAGTCTCAGGAGGTTAAGGAGATTTCCCTTTGGAAACTTCTCCACCCAAACTGAAATGCTGGAGTTTCATGTGACTAAGAGAAGGAGACAGTTCCCAAAACTCAACTTTCCTCACAAACCTGGATGTATGCTTCCTGGACAGCTCCAAAATATATATATATATTTTATTTTTTTTTTCTCTTTTTAGTAAGTAGGAAAACAAACTTTAAAAGCCACATGTCTGTACTAGTTGAACATATGTGTATGTGTATATGTTTTTTTGGAAAGATGGACTGAATAAATGAGTATTTTTAATACTTTTTAGAACTGTTACATGTTCTTTCACCCTTCAAGCTCAGACACCTCTTTAGGGATCACTGGTTTAATACTGTGGGCACCCACAGTTGGAGAGAGATGACGCTGCTGTATGTGATCCTTCATATTCTTACCAGAGGAGTCTCTCAAGAGACTGAAATATCATTAGGAAGACCTTGAATTGGCCTCTGCTTCTGTATGGAGGCTATTCAAGTGGTGTATTATCAGCAGACCTGAATAGCAACATCACTGCACTGAGCTTTACTGGGGGTTTTTTCCTTCAGTGGACTGATTTAATTTCCAGATAAATTCAGTCCCCCATGACCATACTCGCAACTCAAAGGGCAAAGACATAGTCTTGCACCCCCAGCCACAACCTCACTACTTTTATTTTCCTGCTATTTTTATTTAGGGATTTCAAAGCAGGGCAGTCCAGAAGGATCAGCTTGTCAAACTCAGTCTAGCTTTTGATAGCAAACCAAGACAGTGCTTGTCAGATTGTCACATGCAGCTATGAAACAGAGGTCAGGGTCAAGAATCCAAGAGGACACCACCAAATCAACCCCACTGCTCCTCACAACAGGTTACCTGGGTGGCTGACAAAGCCAGGGCACTGACTCAGCCTGCCAGGCTTGCACCCAGGATAACACAGAAATTACATGTTTGGGGAGGAGGAACTGGACACAAGGCAACAAATGGAGTTCCATTTCATCCTCAGCCATAGAAGTAACAACACTCTTGTTTCTGTGGTATTTGTGAGGTCTCTGTTCATCTGCACAGTTCAGTGATCTCATCCTTGCTGCTTGTCCCAAGGTAAAATAAATTTATGGATTTAAGGTGACTGAAGGTTTTTAAAACAAATCTCTTCTTGTCCCTCAAGGAACCTAAAAAAATCGTATTTCAGCCTTCTCTTTTGTTTAAATGGCATCACATAACTGCATTGCCCTCACAAAAATATCACCAAAGAACTGTCTCAAATTTGACCTGTAAGAGTGCTGATGCAGTTGAAGTAAATTATGCTGGTCATCCAGAGTGAACTGTTATTCCCATTTTCCTTATAAAAAAGAATATTAACCTAGCTAAAAAAAAAAAATTTAAAAAAATAAAATGCTGAGTTTCTTGGAACTGGCTATCAGTCCACTGGGTCAATTTAAGGTTTGGGGGGTTTTTTGTTCTTTTCTTTTTTTCTTTTTTTTTTTGTGAATGTATTTCCTTTGTGCTGCTTGAGGCCTTGAAGAGGAACTACTATACTTCTTCCAATATTTTTCAGTGCTGTGTGTTGTACAAAAAAAAGAAATCAGATAGACACATCCTTGGACTCTCTCCTCTTGTCTAGATTGGCTGAAAGTTTTTGCTGATTCTGACTGTTGGAACACAATCAACCCAAACCTGAACAGTATTATTCTTTTTAAGCATCATTAGATTTCTCCTTTTTTTTTTTTTTTAATTAAGAAAAATATTGAGGAGTCAAATGCCTTGTGGGAATCACCATAATGTCATCAAAGCCATACCAATTTCTGTGAGGTAGAAAAACAATATTCAGTGCACTATGCCTGCTGTAGAGAATTTTGCTGGGAAGGAAGGTAGGAAAATATAACAGGTAAAAAAAGATAAGTATTAACCCCTCTAGAAACAGCAGCTTCATATTTCAGACTTGTGGAGTCACAACTTGATGTGTTTCTTAAAAGCAGTCAAAAAGTCACAAATACTGTTCACTGAGCAGATGTTCTCCAGGTAATAGCAAAGATATGTTTAATCAAAACTGTTTTGCCAGCATATTTAACAGTCTTGCCCTACAGAGCTCTAGGCTGCTCAATTAAATTTCTGTTCAAAAGAGGGGTGAGAAGGAAGCAAAGGACCAGCTTCTAGGTGTAAAACTAATGCTACCCTCATTGAAACCTCTCATCAGCACTGAAGCAAACAGAGCAAACAACTTTAAGTAAGGAAAAATTTAACATTTTCTAGCCCTGTTCTGGCTGCAAATATGGTTTTGACAATCATCAGCAAGGAGCTGAGAGATGTTCCCATTCCTGTCAGCAGAGAGCTTGCTGGTGGGCTACTCATCATTGCCATCAGCCTATTGTTTCCAGTAAAGTAGACATGAGTTCACACATGCCTTACACACACAATGTGTGTGTAATTAGGAATAATTGAAATAGAAATAATCACATTATCTTGAAAATGGAGATCAGAAAGCCTTATTGACTTCTACAGGCAGCGACACCTTCACTCTGATCAGTGCGCTCAGGACCAAGTCTTGATGCTCATTTCATACCACTGAAAAAACCCAGAAGCCCACTGGAAGACACCATGGACATGAGTAATGTATTTTGGCCCTCTGTGTTTTGGGAGTTTTTTGCCTTTGATGGCTTGATATGACAGGATTCAATGCAGAGGTTCACTCAGGTGGCATGGAAATTTCGGAGCCACAGACAACACAAAGTTCCTTTTAGGAGAAGCCATGTATTGTGAACACTTACTCACAAATCTGTCATTTATGTCAGAAGTTAACAACTAGTGTGAGCTGATAGATCCCTCCATGTACGGAAGTCATGACCACAATATCTATTTTATTAGATACCACTTGCCCAATGCACCTAATGTCATAAGCCAAATGATAGTCATTTTGTCCATAGAAACCTCAGTGTTGGATGAGAACTCAAGAGTGAAGTTGGCCTGATCCCAAGCAGGGATTGAAATCATTCCTGTGCCACCATAGCAGAACTGTTTGGAGGATTCAATGTCCTTGACCCAGGGCAGTGAATATTTCTGATTTCACCACGTAAAAGTATCCAGAGACCAGAGAAACCCCATGGAAAATGGAGCAATGGTTGAGTGTTTCATGAACCAATGGAATTTGTCATAAAGGAATGTGTGCAGGCAGTGATGGTTAAGTGAAACATCACGGTAGCAATATGGTCAGTCTCTAAATCTGCTTGGGGTCTAGAGTGATCTGAGAGGGAAATCTGGAAAATTCAGGTCTGGCCACAGCTGGATTAATGCACACCAAGACAGAGACATGGGCATGTGCTTGGGCTACCAGACAAGGAAAGAAAAGTGAACTGTGCCTTGGAGAATGGGCAACCCAAAAGCTTTTCCAATCTGATAATTCCTTAAATCCATTGGCTTGTCCTGGTCTGATGCACAGAGATGGGTTTCACACCCTCTGGATGTGCAATTCTCCACTTGCATGCTTCACATATATGTTCTCACTGTGGGGCCTGAGCAACATCTCTGATTAGTTAACAACCTGGTTATGTAGCACGGCTGCTCTCAGCACATTTTTGTTAACCACATCTGAATCAGGCTGAATTGAAGGTTTACCACTTCTGGGTAAGCAATCAGAAGTTTAAACTGCATCTGGGTAAATGTTCTTCATTGAATGAGGGTTTAAGCTGCTCTCAGCAGAGTCAGGAGTTATCAAGGAAATGCCCATGGCTTGTCTGGGTATACTGCCATCTGTCTGTGTGGTTTTGTCCTTTTTCAGTGGCAAATGTGGGCTTAGTGCCGATGCACGTGAAGGACTGATGGCTTCACACAGAAGCAGGTGCATTGAAAGCTTTAAATAGCTCTGCCACATACTTCAAACATGACTGGCAGCCCTCCTAGTATTCTGCCCTGCATTATTTGGCCAGGAAGCTTCAGTCTTAACTTCCAGACTTGGCCATTTCAACCTTGAGCCTCCATGTGTCTCAGTCCTTCAGAGCATCCCACCACTGAGCCTTGCTTAACATAAGGTACAGCTCCATGACGTGCTGTTCAAGCATGCCAATGGAGGAGGTCATAATGAGAACCCATGGCAGGGCATCTGTAATTTAAGCTAGGATTTGAACCCAGGTCTTGGCAGATGTCTAGGAGAATTTTGCCCAAGTGTGCTTGTTTTCCTCCTTTCTTTTTCCAAGTGTTTGTATCCCAGTTTGCACTAAGTTTTATTGAAAACATCAGGCTAATAGCAATGGGGAGAGTGGTTGAGTAGTTTTTACCTCTTTTTCCCTTTTCTTTCTGGAATGCAGCCATCAAAATAAACATTAAATGCAAAATGCTGGAGCTTGAGTTATTACTTGTGAGGGTGCTGGGAGGGAAATTTATAGCAACATTACTGTGTTTTGCTAGAAATCTCTTAATGCACCAAAGTGGAGAGGTGTGTGTGTTTTTTATTAAAATGTTACACTCTATAAATCTGAGCAGCAGGGAGGACACAGGTGGCCCTGGGGCTCAGCTGACTGGACTGTCATTTTAAACTTGGGGAAGGTTTCTCTGACTGTCCTCCCACCCCATCCCAGCATCAGTACAGCCACAGGCTGTCTCCATCACAGACTGCAATGGCTGTGGAGGCTCTGCATTTGTTTCATTGGAGCAGTACCAGTATCTAAAGGGGATCTACAAGAAAAATGGAGGGGGACTTTTTAGAACAGCATCTAATGATAGGACAAGGAGAAATGGGTTTAAACTGAAATAAGGCTGGTTTAGATTAAACATTAGGAAGAAATTCTTCACTGTGAGGATGGTGAGGCACTGGAACAGGTTGTCTAGAGAAGTCGTTAGTGCTCCATCACTGGAGGTATTCAAGGCCAGGTTGGACTGGGCTTTGAGCAACCTCCCATAGTGGAACATGTCCCTGCCCAGGACAAGGGATTTGAAACTGGCTGATCTTTAAGGTCTCTTCCAATTCAAACATTCTGTGATTCTATGTTTTGTTGTTATTGTTGTTGCTGTTAAGTTTACTCCCTTGTTTTGTCCTTCTGACCTTTAAGCCACCAAAGATGACAAGTCACACTGAGTCATTACTCCCACTTTGATGGCAAACTTGCTAATGATGTCATTCAGACACTTCTTTTCAGACTTTCTCAGTGACTTTCTGTTGTGCCCTGGCTGCAGTGTGTCCTGATGAGGTTTCATGACTGGAGGATCCCTAAAAGCTGAGGATGGCACTGAGCAGAAGTCTGTTGCTGTGTTAGGGCAAGATTGTTGGCCGTGCAATTTGGAGACTTGGGTGCATACTGGGTGCAGACCAAGGTTGCTGCTCAGCAGACTAAATCACAGTGACCTGATTTCTATGTGAGCTGCTGCAGCATTCTCAGGCTCCAGTGAGACCCAAGGAAGCTCAGGACCTAGAGAAATCCCAGTCACTTTTGTCCCTGTGTCTGTTAGCAGATATGGTACTTTTGCCTGAGATTTGGAGGCTAGCTGAGCCACTTACCTGGGCAGATGGCTGGGACTGCTGAGCTGCTCACTGAGGGAGGGGCAGAGACCCCCAGGACTCCTGGGCTCTTTCTCAGCTTCCAGCAGAGAACAGATACTGTGGCTTAGTGTGAGTCTGGGCAATCACTTTGTTTGAGACTTATTTTCTCCGCCTTAAAGCAAGGGTACTTCCCTCAGTGTGAAACTTTACAATAAGAATATGGCATCCTCATGGGATGTACATCCAACCGTCCCTTCAACCCATTCCACTGCTTGCAAAATTTCTTGGATGCTTTCTCCAAGAGCAACCCTGGGCCATCCTGTGGAGGGAATTTGTGAACCCTGTGAACTTCTTCCCCCTTAATTAGGCACGGCTCTGACACAATAAGCCTTGATAGGATTTTTTTTCTGAGAGTTTGAAAAAAATAAGGAATAGCAGCGTTCCTGGAAGGCTTAAAAAAATAAACAAGCAAGAGAATACCAGCAAGGAAAAGGTCACAGCTATGGTCCAGGATACTCGAAGAGCGGCATTAAGCCCCTGCTAGGAATCACATCTGCTCGAAGATCCCGTCGCTGCGCCTGCGAGAGCCGGCCGTGGAGGAAAGGAGCCCACGGGGAGCCGCGGCGGGGCCGGGAAGCCCTCGGGCCTCGTGGTGTGTACCCGCGGCCGCCGAGGACGGCAGGGTAGCAGGCGGGATACGGAGTGTCCCGAGAGAAGACGCCGTGCGAAGAAGCTGATCACGTTATTTGCAAACTCCCCTTGTCCTGCTTCGGGGCCGTTCTGGAAGGGACTTTTCCACGGCCTGCCTGAGCTCCGCAAAACGAATACGTACCCCACTTCCTGTACCCCTCCCCTAATGAACCTGCTGATGAAAGGGGGTTTTTTCCTCTGGTGTCAGTGCCTTGGAAACCGGTGCCCCAAGCAGCGTGATGGGGGAAAGCCGTCGCCGTGGCCCCGGAGCACACGTGGAAGTGCAGCGCGGGCACTCCCCGCCCGGGCCAAGAACTCCGCGTAGCTGTCACCCTGAGCGCCTAAATCTTGCTGGTGCAGCAGATTTTGGTGCAAATCACACGGAAAAAAAAGTTTGTGCGTGTTGCACTGACGGCCTAATATTAGCTTGTTGTGGTATCTGTAACTGGGACTCGATTATAAACAGAAAAAAAATCATCACGGCTGTAAGTCTTAGCAGTAGGTCGGGAGTTGTTTTATTTGGGGAGATTGGTTCTTGTTTGATTTAGAGATGGGTTGAGGGAGTTGCCTGGAGATTGCAATGAGAAAGGTGGATTTTTTACAAACGACTCGGGGTGGAAATATCTGCCAGAGCATAAGAGAAGTAGAGGAATAAACGAAATTCAAGGATCGGTGGTACCGGCGACGGAGCTAAGTTGGCCTCCCGATCGCCGCAGACCGAGAGTTCGGGGATGCCGAGCAGAGCACCGCGCAGTGCGGGAATGGGCGCGGCTCTGCCGCCCTCTCCTAGGCCTGGGGTCGCCTTGCCCTGAGTACTTCATGTTTGTAATAAAAAGTATCCACGCTTCCCTGAGAGAGCTTTTCATCCTCGCTTGGCAGCAGGCACCAGCTGCTCGTGGCCGAGGGATGCTGGAGGTGGGTCGGCGGGCTGGGGCTGAGACTTCCCCGGGGTCCGGGTGGCGGGGCCAGGTCTCAGCATCGGGTGTGACAGGCCGGAGGCGAGCTCACTTTCACTCGGCATCCCCGCCCGCCCCAGAGTGTCCTCGTCCCGTCTCCCTCGTCCCCGCCGCCGCGGGCTGTCCCAGCTCTGCCCTGCTCATAAAGGTCAGGGGGAGCCGCTCTCGCCGCGCTGACAGGTGCACCAGCTGCCACTAATGCCTTCGGCTCGGAGCCCCCTCCTCCACAACCTCTTTGTTTCTAGCTCAGGGCAAGGAGGACATTCCCAGGTCGACGCTCCCCACGGGGAAATGCCTATCCCGCGGTGCATCGCGGACCTGACCTCGAAAGGTCACCAGAGCCGAGGACTGCCCTTGTCCTGTTCCCGAGACCGGAGCCGGGCCCCTGGGGCGGTGGGTCCTCCCGATCCCGTAGCACAGCCCCAGCACAGCCGGATGGTAGGTACGGAGGGCGCGGCGCCGCATCCCTAGGGCTCCACTGTCTCGCCGAGCAGCCCGGCCCTCCGCCTCCCTCTGCTTCCATGGGCTCCGCCGTGCGCCCTCGGCAGCAGCCGCGGGACAACCCCGGCCAATAGCCTGCCGTACCGCCCGGAGGGCCCCCGTCTGCGCCTGGGCTTCTGACTCCCGAGAAAAACAGCCCCTGGCTTCAGAACCGGTGCTGGCAAGGTCACACGCGAAAGGAAAGTATAGAGCAAACTAATAGCAAGTGCATTTTTCCCCTCATGAAGGAAATTACAGGCAGACACTAAAAATTTCAGGCCTGGGATGGTATATTAAATATAGACACTTCCTTCCCCCACATCCCAGATCGTGTCCAGGTGTGCTTGAAAGCGGGGCGAAGTGCGCGGCTCGCTTTGCCTCGGCCCGGCGCTACTGCCTAAGCCCGGGCTGGGGTCCGAGGGAGGCCTCCGGCCCGAGCGTCCCCCGTCTGGCTCATCCCGGACCGGGCACTGTGCGGGCAGGGTGCGCTCGTCCCGGGGAGGACACTGTGCCGGCGGGGTGCGCTCATCCCGGGCAGGGCACTGTGCTGGCCCGGTGCGCTCCGCCGCGCCCGGCAGGACCCCAGGCGGAGCGGGGCGCGGGGGGCGCCCCTGCTCCGTTTTCCCATTGGTTCTCACACAGTGGCGTCAGCCGGGGCCCCGCGAGCGCGATGCCAAAAGCGGTGATTTTCCGTGTTTTTGCTGGGGACGGTGCGGGGGGGACGGGACCGAGGGGTTTGTGCTGCTCCGAGGACACCGGACTCCGCCGCTCACCCGCACGCCAGCACAAGGCACGGCGCCCGCCCACTGCAGAGGGCCCGGCCGCTCTTCTCCGACCGCGGCAGCTTCGGGGTCCGCGCGCAAGACTGGCTGCATAAATACCCTTCACTCTCGCAGCTTCACGCGAGCGCAACACTGACAGAAAAAGAAAACAAAATTTTAAAAAAAAAATAAATAAAGTAAAAACAAAGGTGGAAAAAAAAATAACAAAAAAAGCTCGTCTGGAAAGTCCTCGCGGCCCGGTGCGGTCCCCTGCGGCACCTTACGGACCCCGGGGCCGTGAGAGGGGAGCAGCCCATGGTCGCTCTGGCCTCCTCCCTCCTCCCCTTGTGCCCCGCACGGAGCAGGCTGGGGACCCCCGTCTCGCCCCCTCCTCCCAGAGCAGCCATCGGGGCCCCACCATAAGTCGCTCAGTCAGCTGACCGGCAACGAAGGGCAGCCAGGGTCCCTCGGGTCCCTCATCCACCGTCCGAGGGATCAAGCAGGTGACCGCTTTGGCGACACCATACAGCTCCACGGACACAGGTGGCCATGCACACCTGTGGATCCGCGCGGGACACACCGTAGCGGGGCCGGGGGAAGTGTCGGGCAGCGCGTCTGCGGGACCGCAGTAGAAAGGCAACAGGGCTGAGGGGTGAGAGCCCGCGGAAAGAGGAGCAGGCACTACTGCTTTACCGGGGCGGCGGTAAGAGGCAACAGGGGGCTGTTCGGAGCGGGTGGATGGAAAAGCTTTGCCTGCACAAGCCCGGAGAGGAAGGGGCCGGTCTGTCCCATCTCGGAGCCTGCTCCTTCGCTTTCCTCGGGAAGGAGAAGAGCGGATCAGCTCCATTTCCCTGCAAGCACTTTCGTGACATCAGGAACGTATTTTGTTAACAATCGACGTTTATTCCCGAGGAAAGGCGCAAAAGGCAAGACAGCAAAGCCCCTGCCACGCGGAGCTCAGGCCCCAGCCCGTGCCTGGCGGGAGGCGGGAGTCAGGGAGCAAGGCGGCAGGTACCAGCGGGACGGTCGCTAGGTAAGCTCCGCTCCCGAAATAGAGATGCAACCTTCGTCCTGATAGGAAAAACAAACCAAACCAAACCAAACAAAAAAACCCCCAACAAACAAAAAACAAAACCCCAAAAACCCCCACACAACGCTGGGGGAGATTAGCACGAATACTTTTTCCTCTCTCCCTCCTTGCAGCGGTGTTATAAATAGATCGCCTTCAGATCTCGGTCCAGTACAAAAGGAGCCCGCAGCTCTGAGGTGACCACACAAACCAACCCGTTGGGGAAACAAACTCGAGGCAGTTTCCAAGAGCAGGGTTTTGCCAAAGTGCCGGGAGGGAACAGTGTGAAAGATCCCTTCTCTCTCCATCCCCCTTTCCGTGAAATGACCCCGCTCCCTGAACTGAGGTATTTACTCTCCCATCTCTTGGAGAGAGGGAGCAGGACCTGGGGCGCTGGACCCGGCACCCCGGAGTCCTGCCGGGACACTCTTTAGCCATCCCGTCTCCTCTCCGGCTGCAGCCACCAGCAATGCCGGGAGGACGGTGGAGGTTTGTGGGGACACGGCGGGTTTCCCTCGGCAGGGAAAGCAGGGGAGAAAATTCCTGCCTCCTTCTCTCGGCCTCCTGCGAGAGCCGGGCTCGTTCCAGCAGCCCTCCCAGCTGCCCAGTCGCCGCAGCCCTGCGCTGCCGCGCCGGTGTGCAAGGACCAGCAGAAATCTCTGCCTTTTCCCTGGACCTGGCACAAGCCTGAGTGTTTAATCGCACGAGAACAAAGATTTGTTTTTCTTTTAGAGATCGAGGAGCAGGATCTGACTGCTATCGCCTGCGCCTCGTACCGGGTCCTCACCCGGGAGCGATGCTCACTCTTGCCTCGGCAGAAAGGAAACAGCTCCCCCAAAACAAGCCACCAGGGCTGCCTTCTCCCTGGGGTGTCGTTCCCAGGCGACACCTGGATCTCCCGGCGCTGGAGGTTCCCGGCAATTCCCCCAGCTGTTATTCTCTCGATGCGAGCTGCCGTCCCTACAGACGGGACCGGCTGGCTCTCTCATGGGCCCCCGCTGCTCTCTGTGTGAGAAGGGACCCTCGGGAGTGACCCCTTCCAAAACCAACAGCGACCGTACCTGAAAACGGTCTCAATATAAAGCATGTATACACATGGAATTGGCAACAGGTTTCTGCGGAGCGCAGACCTTTCGGCCGTTCTTTCGCTCTTCCCTTTTGGACGCATTTGATGAAGTGACAGGGCCGGTTTGGGGTCACTCGGAAAAAAAATTATGAGGTCGTGCTTCAAGTGGTGTGAGTCCCTTTGTGCCCCTGCTCTGCGGATCCTCGGTCCCGCAGGCGGGAGTGCGGCGAGACCGGGCGGGGAGAGCCCCGCAGCCGGAGGCGCACGGCCGTCCCGGCAGCGCCGCGACACGGAGCCCCGTCGCCGCCTCTAACGGGAGGGTGCTGCAGGCTCCCTGTTTGCTTTTGTATTCGCAAGGCTCCGCTCCCGGCTAGCGGGGGCTGGGGGAATCCCCCGTCACACTTCCTGAGAGAACTGCACGCAAACCCCAACCCAGCTTAACGAAAACCGTCAAGAAAAGCGAATCCCCGCTTATTCCCTCCCACCCCCGCTAGATCGCCAGGTATTTGCGCATACCCTTTCGCCCGGTAACGATTCCAGAATTAACCTCCTTCTTTCAGGGACACAAATTGGCCATTAGAGAGTGGGGTTTATTGCGGTCCTTTCCGAGCGCTGTGGATTAATCCTGACTTGGAATTAATGGACTTTTCGTTACAGATTAATGCAAGGAGGGGCTGGCGGAGCGCTCTGACCAAAGGGATTCCGGGCAACCCTCCTTCAGCTCGGCCACACTGCACTGCCTTTGTAAGCCATTGCACGGCAATGCTTCTGAATAAAAATTTTATAAATATATATATACATAGTATATATATATATACACTTACATATGTATTTGTGTGTATATTTATAATCTCCTGCCCGATCCCCAAATCTCTCCCTTTAGACTTTGCTCTTCCTCTTATTTAACTTTCTCGAAGAGAAATCCCGAGGCCGAGTACAACGCCGTAGCATCGAGGACTGCCCTCACGTAATTTCTTTTTGACTTCTTTTTCTTTTCTCAAAGTAATAGCCGATGAAGGAACTGGAAAACGTGTATTTAACGCGCTCCTCCTCCGTGAGCGCGGCTGCGAGTCCGATGTGGCGGAGCCGGGGCTGCGGGAGCTGGAGCGCTGCCGGTACCCAGGGCAGCTGCCCTTCCGTGGAGCCGCTCGCAGGCCGCCGGTACCGGCAATGCCCCGGCCCCTCGGGCGCCCCGAAGTGATGTTTAGAAAGACTCTAATGCATTGAGTTGGTTTGGTTTTTATTATGTCGTGGACAAGGGAAAGATAGGGGGCTGTGGTGGGGGAGTTTGGGAGGGGAGAGAGAAAAGACAAGAAAAGAATTAAGTAAGGTAATAAAGAGAATAAGGAAGGCAAATCCGCTGAAAGCTTTCTTGGACCAGAAAACTGAGCGAGCTCAGCGCTGCTCCGAGGGAGACTTGCAAAATGGTTTGAAATCTCGTAAATGAAACTGTCTGTGGCTGTTTTTAACGACGACTTCACTAGAAATCGCTTCTGCATCTGGGGGGCGAGGGGTGAGCGCCTATTCTTGTCTTGAGCTAATGAAAACGGCCGTGCTGGCCTTGCTCGTGCAGCAAAGACCTGGAGGGTGACGGTGGCCACAGGCCCCTCCCGACCAGTGGTCTCGGGGGTCGCATCCCCATTCTGCCACCCCGCTCTCTCCCAAGCTGCATCCCGCTCCCCCCCCGCGCACACAGATATACACACACACAGATGAAAGCCACGAGTTCTCCACGCACACTGCACGGGGTGGAGGAAGCTGCGCGGGAGAAGGGAGGACACATGGGCCGGGCCCCGGGGGGAGCCCGCTGGAAGCCCAGAACAGCCGATGGTACCCCCATTCCCTGCCCGCAGCCGGCTCCGTCACAGCCCTCGCTCCCGAAGGGGTTAAGGGCCTTCTTTTCTTCCCTTTTTCTCTTTTTTCTTTTATTTCATTAATTTTCTCTTATTCCTTTTTTCTTTTCTTTTTTTCTTCTTGATCGAAGAACTGTGCATTTAGTTTTGCGTAATATCTTTATTACGGAAAACTTCAAGGTAAGTGAGCAATAGAAACCAGATGTGGGAATGAGAGGAAGGCAGCGTAAGAGTAAGTGGAAGGATGGAAGGGGTAGTAGGAGTTAATTGGGGGAGGAGGGGAATCAGGTTGAATGGCGGGGAGTGGAGAGGGCGGACGACGAAAGGTGAGTATTGATTTATTTTAAGCTCTTTTTGGGTTGCAATTGACCCCTCAAACCAAAAAGGGTTCCTGTCAGACTCTGTCCTTTTACAAGTCACCTCTGGCAATCTTAGAAGCCTGGTCCAATTTTGTGTGCTTGGTTACCCTCTTAAAATCCCTCCCTGCTGCCCTCCTGTTTGGATCCAGTTGTTTTACACCTGGAGAGAGCACGTTTTTAGAGGTAAATAAATAATGACCATCATAAACGTGCGCCGAGACGCGATGGAGAACTCGCCCGGCCATGTGCGGAACGACCGCGGCACCGCCTCACGGCAGCGCTGGAAGAGCTGTCGTCCCTGAAGGGGTTAATGCGATGGGTGGGTGGGGGGGAGGCTTAAAGGCAT
>VWZG01011320.1:0-43336 GCA_013396735.1 Grallaria varia | reverse complement strand
GGAGTGAAAAGAGCGTATCACGACCATTAAATCGACCCCGGCACTTCCGCCGGCGCGGGTCTCGCACCCATCCCTTCGTGGCGTTCATGTCATCCGCTTGATTTTCTGTTTTTTAATCATAAAAACTTATGCGGTTGGTTTGGTTTTCTTGTTTGGTTTATTTTTTAGTGTTTTTTTTAATGCAAAGGATATGTCCTCCCCCCCCCCCCCCCCGGCTTCTACACACCCCCATACACACACACACACTCACCCACACCCCTTCCTGGGCCCCCTCCCCTCCACTGTCATCATCTACATATTAATTGGGGGAGAGGTCTCTCTCTTTTTTTCTTTCTTTTTTTTTCCTATCGTGGGGGGGAAAGTGCAGAGAAGAGTCTCTTCAGAGTGTAGTTTGGAGGGAGAGACGGAGGGCAAGCGTGTGTGAGAGAGAGAGGGAGGGAAAGAACTTTTACTGTGCGAGATTTTAAGGGGGTTTGGAGATCTGGTCAGTTTTCACGAACATCTGAATTCTCTTAGAGCTCTCCGGCCCAGCTGTGAGTCTGTGTCTATGCTAGAGGGAGAGAGAAAGAGTGATTCCTGGTGCCCCTCCAAGCGCATTAAGGACACTCGGGCCTTTTAATTTTAGGAATGAATGCTGATACTTGTGTTTCTTATTGTGATCCGGCTGCCATGGATTCCTACTACAACGCAGCCTCCCAGGACACAGAAGGCTCCTCGCCTTTTAGGGCATTTCAAGCAAGTGACAAGTTCAGCCCTACTTTCCTGGCCAGCAAAGGACAAGGCTTTGGTGACAGCAACACTAAGTGCCGGAGCCGCTACAGCCAGCAGGAATGTCAGTCCCTGGATGGCAGTGTGCAGGCTGCCGGCTCCACCGGGACACCGGCCTCCTTTAACAAATACCCTCCACAGCAACAGCCGCCGCACCTCTACATGCAACGAGGCCCCTGCAAAACCCCCCCAGACAGCAACATCAAGCTGCAAGAGAGCAGCAGCCACAACGGAGCCCTGCAGGTCTCCTGTTACGGTAAGTCCTTGTCGTGCGGCGGGGGGAAACGCTGAAGGCGAAACCGGAGCCTGGAAAGGGCCTCGCGGGGATATGGGGGGTTGCTGCCCGGCAGAACAGACCACTACCGGTGTCAAGGAGACCTTGCCCGGCTCCGGCGCGCAGCCCTCTCCGGCAGCAGCGGGTGCCGCTGTGCTTCGCAAATATCTTCATTCCCAGACGGGTGTGGAGCTCGCGATGCCCGCGGGAAGCCTCCTTTCCCGCCGTGCCCAGCTTTGCCGTGATCTTAATCGTAATTTCGGAAAGTGGCCGAGGCGCTCCCGCAAAGCGTTAGTTCTTGAGCAGGGCGGGGAGCTCCGCAGAAACTGGGAGAGAAAGAGAAAGAAAGAGCGAAGCATCGGGCTGCCCAATGTCCTCTCCGTGGGGACCCCTTTTCATAGGAAGAATTTCTGGGAAACTTCACAGAAATCTTCACTTTTCGCTGTAACAGTCTCTCCTGTCTCTCACTTTCTCCTCTAATTGCCACTCCCCTAATTGATTTCTGCCCGGCTGCAGATAACCCCCTCGCATCCCCTCCGTAGGTCATTAGCGGCAATTAAGACACTCCCTCGCGCTGGCGCTCCACAGGACAGCCGGGAACGGGGGCGCTTCTCACGTCGTTTCCGAGAGTGGCTTTAAAAGGCTTCTTCGGGTGGTCCCTGTTGTATCGGGGCGATTAGAGAAAAGGAAAACAAACAAATGACACTCCCTAAAAACGAAGAAAAATTCATCAACGAAATAAATAAATCCCCCTAATCAGTTTTCCCAGGAAGAAAAAGTGGGAATGAAATCGCTTCCTCACTGTGATCTCTGTGTGGACAAAGAGGGGCTGCCCCGGCCCAGACTGAGCACGTCGCCACTGACGGGATCCCCATCCTCTCTGCGTCAGTCCACCATGTACCGAACTGGCAGGGACAGCGATAGGACTGTGTCTCCAGGGAGACCCTAAAACGGGCGGTGTAAGGGCGCAGGGCAGGCATGAGAGGTCCGGGTCAGGTTGGCAAACCCTCTTCTAAGCCCTCGCCATCATTTGAGCACTCTTTCTCCTCTATATTTACCTTTTGCCCCCATCTCTAGACTTAGAAGGAGGCAGAGGGGGCTTCCCTCTAGCCGTCCCCCAAACCCCAGCGTGCCGGGTCGCGTTCAGCGGCCGTCCACTGATCCCTGCTTGCAGATGAGATGTCCCTGGATCCGGGTCCACAGGCCCAGTTCCCCCCCACACAGGTGACTTCCCTTCTCGGGAAAAGGGCAGTAAGTCCTAGCCATACAGCCGTGCCCCGGAGCCGCAGGCACAGCCGGGTTACGATGCGCCAGGACGGGTAGGGGTCGATCCCATCTCCGCTGCCCGGGCCGCGCTCTGCTCCTGCCCTGACCCTCACGGGTCCTTGCCCACAGCTTTCCTCCTGCGGGTATCTCCCCACCGCGCCGCGGAGTGGTTATGAGGACTCTGTTTGAGTGCTGCTTTCGTGTTTGTTCTGGCCATGACAGGAGCGGTTTCCCTCTTCCACGTACCCTGTCTTCCTCTGCCCTTTCCCCGTTGGCGGACAATCCCCACCCGAGTCAAGGCCTTCTGCAGCTAGGCCGGGCTTCGCGGGGAAGGGCACGACGGGACCGCGGAGCCCGGCGGGGTTGCAGCCTGGGCAGGAGGTTCCCGGTCCTCGCTTCCTCCGGGAGTGGGAGCGCAGGGAAGACCCCACGGCTTCCCGGCCGTCCTGCCATTCTGTCCCTGCTAACTGGCAATCTTGTTTTTGTAGGTTGCAAAGCCCAGGGCGCCGGCATAGCCTGTGATGTCACATTACAATCCCCGCTAGAATCACACGAGTTTATTGCCCTCCTTAACACCGCCGGGGTTCCCCTGATTTATTTTCAAGCGGGGCTTCGGGTACTCCTTCAGTGGGAGCCCCGCGGCGGCGGGTGGCCCGGACTGGTCCAGACCGCGCTCGTTGTGAGCCCCTTGTGATGTGGCTAGGGACGGTGGGCTGTAATGGGAGACACATGGTTCGGCGAGGATAATTAATAGCAATAGTGATAATAATAGTGCTTAATGGTTGAAGAGAGAGACTTGCTAATACCAACCATATCGGGGGTTCGCAGAGCGGCTGCAACACCCGTAGGCGCCTCTCCGTCTCTGACCAAACGGCGAGACCCACCGCGCCGGGCGCAGAGTTGCGTCCCGGGAACCCCGCGACGGACTAAAGGGACCGGGAAACCCCCGAGAACGGGTAAATAACCTCGGCGTGGGTGAGCGCGGCGGAAGAGAACGTCGTCTTCGTTGTGCGCGGCGGGCACAAGCGCGGTCAGCCAGCGCGCAGGCAGGACGAGGCGGGTGTGGAGAGCTACCCGGGGGGTTTGCTGGCCTGGCCGGAGAGCAGACGGCTGCTCCGCTGCCTCTCGCCGAGACCCCGTGGCAGCTTCGGTGCTGGTACTGCCGTGCGCGTTGTGCAGGGGGAAGAAGTGCGGCAGCGGTGGGGACTGTTGGCTCTCCACGTTCCCTGCTGTCCGGGCCTGGACAGGATGCTGGAGTGGTGGGACGCCGTGACCCCGTGTAAAATCCCTCAATTGAAAAAACAACGAAACCCAAAAAGAAGGTAAAAGGAATCCTAAACAAATAAAATTCAAACGGAGGCCGACCAACAGGCAGGCTCTCCCGGCAGGGAGATGCAGGCGATGCTCAGACGGCCAGCTTCCCCGGCGCTGCGGCGGGCCCGTCACTCAGGCCGGCCTTCGCATTCCTGGGGGTCGCTGCCCCCAGCACTGAGACCCCGCACCTCTTGCCTTCGCCGTCCCCCAGCCGCTGGTAGAGGCCCCGGACGAGCCTGGAGCAGAGCGGCCGGGCGCTGCGGCGGGGTCCGGGTCTGCGGGGCACGGTGGATACGGCACGCACCCTGCGGGTCGGCGGGATAGAGTGTCCGTTCCTTGTTGTTGTTGTTTAATTTTATTTTATTTCTTTCATAAACAAGTCTTGTTGAGTTATAAAAAGCCCGAGCCTGCCATCTATTGCTCTCGGCTTCTATTTCTAGATCTAAGCCCTTCCACTGCATTGTAAGGATAAATATAGGCCAAGGGCGAGCTGCGGCCGTGAATACACGGAGGGCACGGACAGCAATCGCCGGAGCGCTTCCAGCCCTGCTGCGGGCAGGGACGGTGGCACTGGGCGGCCATGGCTCTCGGCCGGGCTCCCCGTGGCCCCCTGGCAGCGGCGGCTGCTGGCCCGGCCCTGGGGGGCTCCCGGCAGGGATCCTCCCGCCCCAGCCCGGAGCCCCTCTGCCTGTGGGCTGTGGCGGGCCGGCGGCCTCTCAGGCTTCCCCCTCGTTCCCTGCCGCGAACAGGGGTGCGGGTTAGTCCTCAAACCGGCACGGGCAATTAAAACCAAATTCTTAAATAAAAGCCATAGAATCATAGAATTACCAAGGTAGGAAGAGACCGTCAAGATCATCTAGTCCGCAGAACAGGTTATATATATCTTGGCTTAGGAGGAAGAAGAGCTTTCGAATGATTTATGTGCTGTAGCAATCTGACTTGCTATTTCTACTGCGTGGAGCTGAAGTAAGTTATAGGTCTTGAAACATATGTATGCACAAACGCATATACACACAGAAATGTATACGTATATTGCTGTCTCAGAATACGGGCTGGAATAAAAACCTTTAGGGAGTGAAGGCGAATGTGATGGGGATGTTCGCGCAAAAGAAAGAGGAGAAAGGAAAGGGGCTTTCTCTAACAGAGGAATTCTTCAAGTGCCGCGTTATGCAAATAACGATCATTTCTTTAATTTAGTGAGCAAATAAGAAGTGCAGCCTTAAGCGCGTTATTATTAGAAGTCCAAAAAGCCACTGCTGTAGGAATCGAAGGCTCGCTGCCTGCTTGTTTCAATTGACACTTTTAATGCATTTCTCCTCCTCCTCCCCTGATGTAATGTAAGCTGCAGGCACGGCAGGAACGAGCTCGCTGGCGGTCCCTCTCCGCCTCCCACGAGGGACCGCTCGCTGCCAGGCGCTCGGGGCTCCCCGCGGCGCCGTGCAGAGCCCTCGCCGGCGTTCAAGGGCTCTGCGGAGTCCGCCGTGTGCGGGGAACGACAGACGGCATCGGCTCCCGCCGCAGCCCCGTGCCCGGAGGGGAACGGGGTTACGGGGGCTGTGTGCTACCCTTGGGACTTTTGCAGGGCTCCCCCGCCCGGGGCGATGCCGTGCCCCCAGACCCCGCGCCGGGAGGTGGGGCCGCCCCACTGAGCATCTCCGCAGGAGCCACTCGGCCAGGAGGGACGGCGGTAGCTGCCCCTCGTAAGCCGCTACTGCGACGCTCATTCGGTCCTGCCTCCCCTTCCCTCTCGCCACAGCTTTGATCTCGGCTCCGTCCCTGCAGATAAGAGCGCAGGGGAGGTGTGCGCGGGCTCTCTCCGCCCGGGCGGTGAGATGCTGCTGCCCTCATCCACGGGTGGGGGGAGAGTATAAAGGGGAGAAGTGAGCAAGAGGGAGGCGCGAGTGGGAGAGCGGGGGAAGAGGAGAAGTGGGGACGGGACCCAAGCTGGCATCAGAGAGCAGAAGCCGGCAAGCGGAGCTAGGAGGGCAGGGAGGCGAGGCGAGGTTCGGGGAGCGGGGCGGCAGAGCCAGCCCTTCCCTCCCGTTGCTGCGGGGCCGGCTGGCCGGCGAGGCTCGGCCGCCGGCTCCTGGCGTGCTGCTGACGCCGCCCTGGCAATAGCCCTCTCTTTTCCACAATAGGGCCACCAGATCTGCCATTCAAGGGTTCCGGCACCCTCCCAGGGAGGGGAGGGAGCTCTCGCCAGGAGTTTGGTTAAGCCTCTGTTTGGACAGACACTCGAAGGTGCGGGATCTCATCCGCGGAAACCTGCGGGATTTCCTCAGGGAGCCAGACGCGAAGGTAGGGCTCACGCTCCTTACCCCTAGGGCTGTGCAGGAAGGTTTATTCGCGGCTCTTTCCAAAAGGTGTTTTGCGCTTCTCTTGACTTGGGCAGTAGATCTAGTTGGAGGCTTTTATAGGATTCCTGACCCGAGCTGTTTATAACACTCATGTGTCAAAGGGCCGGGAGCCTCCCGCCCCGCTGTATCCCTGCCGCTCCCTCCTTGCAGGAAGATTTCTTTTCGCACTAGAGCTGTTTATTTTCGACTTGTCCGCTGCTAATGGGAGTTAACTCCGCTTTAGCGCTACACTGCTGCTGCACTCGCCTGTAACCTCGGCAGGACGTTACCAGCAACAAGAAGGGTGCGGACAGAGAAAGAGTCTTAAAACTTTTACAAGTCTTAAGTGTTTTGAAAGCAACACAGCGAAGCAGATGAGAAAAATACTGATGGGGAGGGAGATTTGGAGATGCTTACTGAGTGCGTCTTTTCCTAAGGGTTTGGTGTAGGAGTCCTATTAACAATATATGCTGATGCCAGATAACGCAAATGAGCTCTGTGTGTGTTATCTGGAGCTGCAGGCTGTTTATTTTGTGCAGCCTTTTGAGTGTACATTCAGTGTGGCTGCATGACTAACTGGCTGGAGTGATTCACTGGCTGCTTTATGGGTGACTGCTCAAAACAAGTTGTGAATCAAAAGAGATTTCTTTGGCTGTGGTTTCTAACCTCCCAAGTTAAATGCACCCAGGGTTTAAGGGGAGCTAATGTGCAGACTTCAATCCCTCAGATCTTGAAGATTTATTAATTTTCCAAGCCCTGCATTCAAAGCCATGATGAGTTTCCCTTGTAAGAGGGAGGTAGTGTCTGGGAGGCTCAGAGCCAAGGTCTGCTGCTAAAGGACATCTCCAGACCTGTCCACTTGGTCGCCCTAGTTCCAGGTTCTTTAGCCAGTTTCACTCCCTGGAGTCCTTAAACTGCTTTATTTATTTGTTCAGGACATTTTTGCAGCTGCAGCAGTTCTCAGGTAAGAAACATGGTGTGTCCTGGGGCAGTAAGAGACTTTGCTTTCCATTATTCAGTCAGAAAAACTGAGACTCGGAATATCCAAGTGACCAGTGCAAGGTGAAGCTGTGGCCACTCAGTGGCACCAGTGTGATCTTCCCAGGGCCGTGGCTCCGGCAGAAGGAGGCATTCAGTCGACTACAGAAGGAACACTCTTGGAGTCAGAAACTCACGGAGTAGAGATCCGGTGCTTGATTTTTGAGGGGACTTAACTTAGGTTTCTTGACAGCCATGTCCTTATTCTGTGCAAGAAGTTGTAGCAATTAATGTGTTCTCATACGCACAGTACTCTCAGTCTGTAAAACAGGCTCAACCTACCAATCCACATTAATGGTCTAACCTTTAAAAACCAACTCACCAACTTGGGCAACCTATACTGGCGAACACGAGATACGAGTTATGCATTTCAGAAAATGCTGAGAAATCCCTGCCCCAGAAGTCATGTTTCTGAGGTATTCCTCCTACATATCTGAAAAAAATCCCATCTCAATTGTTAGTCATTTTGGAAAGCATACATCTAATATCTTCATATAGATATGTTTTCAAAAGGAAAAGAGAGATAGTTCTGGATTAGAAGCCTGAGTGGTAATGCAGCTAATATTGGACACCTGGGAATTGAGAAACATTTACTAAGAAATGGATGGGAACATTCCATATGAATAAAGTATTAGAGTAATTTATCATAGTTGCATGTCTCTCAGCTACTTCAACTTGTAAATGAAAGTTCATAAGTAAAGGAGGAAAGCTACTTCCATGTATATACTTCAATTCCATTTTATTTTCTGCGTAAGTTCAGGTAAATCTATATTTATTATACATACTGGTGAATCTGCTTGGCCATGTTTCTCATTCATGCTTGCAAATCGTCTTCATATTTTGACTGTCACATATGTAGGCATAATGTGAAAGAGCAACTGTGATCAGAACAATACTTCTGGAGACATTTTTTGGTCAAAGAGGGGAATGAGTGAGGAATAGGGGAGGAGGATGGAGAGGAAGGAACAGACAAATAAGAAGAGGCAAGAGAAGAAGAAGAGATATTTTGGATGGGTGATAAGCAGTGACAGACTCAGCACTATTATGGAAGGTGGCCTGCTACTGATTTTATGCACTATAAAAGTATGAACCCACCAGTATCAAATTCTTTATAACGCCGGCGAGAATAGCTGTGATTCAACATTTAGTAGCTGCTGTTTTCAAGTCCCAGCAGGATTTAGTCATGACAAGTTGGTATGTCATGAGCTATGGTCTCTTATCTGCACTGATTAAAGACCATTGCATCTCCTAACTCAGCATTTAAAGTCTGTTTGCATCTGATAATTTTTTTTTTTTTTTTTTAGTGGAGATGCCGTATAAGTGTTCATCTTGTTACAATTAATCTGCTTGCTGGAAACCGATGGTTGAATCAGTATTATTTCTAAATATATTCTTTGTTAGCAAGAACTGTGCTCATTAGCTGTAAGGCAAGTGGGCAAGCTGGTGATGGAGCCTGAAAAGTAAGATGGTTTACTCACATATTGTATGCTGAGGCTGTGTGAAAACTGTGTAGGGCTTATGAAGATTAACAAGCACTATTATTTGGTGGAAGTCTGAAAACCCTACAAAACCAAAGGGCAGGGAGTCAACAGCATCAAGGCCCATCAGAGAAGTGCTATAAGTAGGGCATGAGGAAACTGAGGAAGAGACAGAACAAATGTTTTGGGCAGACCTCTGTCCAAAGGAAATAGAATAAACTTGTAAGGTCTCAATATAATTCCTGTTTGATTGCTGTTGTTCCCTACCTGGACTTTGTGTGCAAACACTGCTGTTTAAAAGAAATGTCTCATGCCTCATCAATTCCTCCCTGCAGTGGAAGCAGTTCCCCTGGGACTTAGAATATTGACTGAACGCTTCACTTGGGAGCTGTAACACTGGTTTTGGGGTAGGATGCAGTTTCCAAAGAGGGAAATGAAGAACTGTATTCATTCTTTTGATGCAAGAGGGATCAGATAACAAAGGTGCTTGCAGATATCTAATCTATTCAGGATCAGTGGAAAGTGAAAGGAATTCACACCAGAATCAAATCAAAACAAACTAAAGCTGTACAGTGAGCACAGGGAGAGAAGGCAGTATCAGGAATTTTCCCAGAAAGGGTAAAAAACAATCAGAAAATGACTCTATGCTGGGACAGTGCCCAGAGAGATCTGAAGGCCCAGCTGCAACACTATGACTCCATGAGGTGCTGAGGAACACATGTGACACAGACCAGAAGTTGTTTTACAAAACAGGGGAAACAGGAAAACATTGCTCAGCGTGGAACTTGGTAGGAAACCTCTGCCACAGCAGGGTTTCTGAAAGAAAAGAAAAACATCTCAAAAATGATACCAAAGGCTCACCAGCCTGCTGGTCATAGAGCTGGTCTCAGGCTCTTGAGTTTGCCGGGTGGGGCTGGGTCACCTGTGAGACTGGCCATTTCCAATGTGTGTATGCTCTGTAACACAAGCATAGGGAGGCCCGCAGGTTTTTCCAGACCCAGTGATGCCACTCAAGAAAGACTGCAGGGGAGTCTGATGCATGTCCATTTTCATTGTGTAACTGGCTGGGAAGAGGAGCTGGACGGAGGAGAGCCTGAGGCCAAACACTGGGGCAGAGGTACACTCTGTAGCCTGGACCTGAACTGTGCTGGTCTCCAGTTCAGGAGTCTGCGAGACCTTCTGGAGCACCATGTGGTTCTTTTCCAGCCTTCCCTGGGATGATGCATGCCCAAACCTCATCCTGGAGTGGAATCAGGAGCACAGCTGTGGCAAGGGCCCATAGCTGAGAGCTGAGAAGCACTGCATTATAGACATAACCTGGCTTATCAAGATTTGGTCTGAAACTTCATAAGCAGATTGGAGCCAGATATCAGTCTGAGCTAGACAGGACACAGCCAAATGCTAGAAGGCAAGAGGAAGAAAAGAACTACCTAAATTGGCAGAAGACCTGCAGACATTTTGTGTTCCTCATGTCTCCAGTGAGGACTTCCAAGATAAATAGCTAATGGACCAATTGCTAGACAGTTAGGCAGATTGTGCAGAAGGCCAGAAATGCTCCATGAGGCTGTGGGATTTATGGCAGAGCTTAAATATTACATTTCAGCTCTTGAACAGAAGGCAGAAAGCTGCTACTGGAAGACAGGGAAGCTTGTTGTTTTATACAGGTATAAGGTCCTGTGCTAGAAAAAAGGGTATTTCCATTCAGTTCGTACCTCTTCAAGCTAGTGGAAGAATATTCCATTGCAGGATGGAAAGCAATGGGGTGTTGGCTACGACATCTAACATGAGTGCAGTGGCTCATTTAACTGTGCCTCTGTTGGGGAGAGAAAATATCTACAGAGAGGATTATTATAAATATATGGCTGGCCAGGACAGAGCCTCATAAAAAACTGCTGAAAGCCCCAAACTCAGCTCAGGAAACAGGTGGATCTGCTGCTCATTGTAAAGCTGGGTGATGCAGGTTTTAAGTTAAAGTTGAAGCTATAATAAGGCTTATTTGTCGCCAGGGTTGGATATTAATTTGGTGTCCAGAGAACCCCACTCTTCCCTTGTAGCCTTTAACTAGTTTGATTTTGTGGCTGGTTGTACTGGAAATTCCCATTTCCTTGGTCTTGGTGGTAAAAATTGGAGTTCTTTGTTGAACAACCTACTTTTCTCCATTTGTCAGCAGTTCACTTCAGAGGGAGGGCTACAAGAATAGTCAAGTAGTAAGAGAGAGGTTTATCACTTGCGTAATCTACAGGCATTGCAAGTGGTCATTCAGGTACTGGTCATTGAAAGTAGACAGAGAGGGGGATGATGGGACAGTCCAAAACGTAGCCCCCACATGAGTCTGTGGGAAGGCAGAAAATGGGGAAAGTTACCTTGCTGGGGGAAAATGCATGCAGGAGACTGGACTGCTGGGATCCAGGAAATTGCTCAGCATAGCCAAGGTGGGAGATGAACCAACACTCAGCATGTACATCACTGTGGCTGGGACCTGGTCAGTCAGCATCAGGGTTTTCAGCCTGCAGTATTTTCCTTCAAAGACATGGCTCATTATGAAAGAAAGAGTTTTGGGCAATCTGTTTGTGGTGACTGCCTCTGTGGGCAGCCCTGAGCTGTCTCTTTGAGCTTGTAGTCAGTTTTTGAACCTCTTCTGTTGTCCTCACTAGAAAAGAAAGCCAGCAAGAACCTTGCTGCATAATACAGTAATCAGAGGCTGCTTGTGCCTTACCATTACTAGGTAATACGTGGGATGTGTCTTACTAGGTTAATTTTGGTTTCCACAGTGAATATCTGGAGGTGAAAATTGGTTTTGTGTTAGCACAAGTCCACAAAATACTCTACCACGGATCTTCCACTACCTGGGTACAGAAGCCCTCACCTGAGAGGCCAACAGAGCAGGTGTTGCATGGTCAGCCCCCCAGTCCCTGTGGTATAGCTGAGGATATTCTGGCATACTGGTCCTTCAGTAGGAACTGATGGTGAACAGGCTGCCATTGCTCAAGGCTGCCAATCTAAGTTGAAGCCCGAGCAACGTGAACTGCTGAAGAGAGGCATAACATGCACCCAGGGCAAACTCTCAGCCAGGAGCAAAGCAGCAGTGGTTCCCCAATCCCAGGGAAGGGAGCATGGTGCTGTCAGCCTGCCTGGCTTTGCAGGGCACTAATCCTGCCCCTGCTCCCAGAGGCTCAGCTGCAGACTTGCCAGGATTACAAAAGCTCCATATGCTCCTTGTGAGAAGGGAAAGCTAACCTGGTGGTGAAAGGAGAGCAGCAGGGCAATTTCAGAGCTGAAACAGTATCCATTGAACATAGGTGGGGGTGCCTGTGGGGCTGGAACAGCACTGACGCCAGACCATAGTCACAAAAAACTAGTTCTGCCAATGCCTCGTTCAAAGGTCTTTTTTTGGGCAGACACATTCCTTAGCAGAACAACAAGAAAAAACTGAGACTGCATCCTTTTTTATCTCCTTTCTTCCACAGTGTGCAGGAATTAAAAAACTCCTGTTTCATCCAGTAGATGTAAGTTTGCAAAAGCGGAGTTCAAGGAACTAAAAATGCCTCCCAAAAAGACTCCTGATGGAAACCAAATTATGATTGAAAAAAACACCCCTTGTTTGGCAATCTTGTCTGCTTTTCACTGTAGACTCTCTTCAGACTGCAAAGCAAAAGATTTCTGGTCATGGTGGGAAAGCTTGAAATTTAAAGAGTAAATGTTGTATAGGAGATGGGCAAATAAACAATGTGTGATGAACAGGCATGAGAGCTTGTTATAACTGAAACACTCAAAAAGGAGGTTCTGATGGGGTTTTTTTATGGTGGTAAAACCATTGAACATCTTGAGGTCATAAAATCCTTGGTCAAGCTATCAGAGAACTGATTTCGAGGAAAATGCAGAAAGATCATGGAAAATTACTACGGGAAGTGCGATACGTTTCTTGGATAAGTTGTATTTCAAAAACGGGTCCCCAAAGATGGGGAGAAACCCTACTGAGCAGTGTCTCCTGGGGACTTTATTGTGATTTGCTGCGGTTGGGCCTTTGCCTGAGATGGAATCTGTCAGACAATATTTGTTGGTAGCCATGGATTTCTTTAGAAAATGACCTGAAGTTTACCCAAAAAGGAACCAAGAGGCTGTGATAGCAACCAAGCTTCTAAGGGATGAATTCTTCACCATATTTGGGGACCTAAAGACCATGCAACAAGGCAGAGGCTTTGAGGCCAAAGTATATAGACAGGTTTGTCAGGGGATAGTAAATGCAACAGGAGGCGTCCAGCATGGTGGAGAGGGGAAGCTTGACTGGTGGTAGGAGAAGGCATTGAGCCTACTGCATGCCACTTGGCCTAAGATGCCTCCATTTACACTGCCTGGTCTACCTGGACTGCTCCTCAAGGCCTTGGTATCTATCTGCCCCATGTCAGCATCTGAGAGACATTATAGCATCTTGCACAGCACCACAAACCTGTGAGCAGGCAACTGAATCCCCCCCCAGACAGTTTACAAGACAGTGACAAAAGGACCAGGTTTGATCCAGCCCTTTGTCTCTTCTGTTGATTTTAATGACTTTCAGTATAAAGGAAAAGTGCTGTCTGACTCCAGTTCTCCTTTTCAGACCTTAGGCAGGAAACACAGAACAGTCTTTGCAGGAAGTTTGTAAATCTGGCCTATGTAGGTCTGACCTATCTGGACTCTGCAAAAATCGAGTGGAACGGCCCGGGTTCTTCTGGAGAAAATCTCATCTGAGTATTGCCTCAGGCAACATAAACATTCTCTGATATTGTCTTATGTGTGGAAACTTGGGTGATTTCACATACCATGGAGATGGAGAGATTAGGAGCCCAGAGCAGATAAACCATGGTGCGTAGCAGTGACCACATAAGTGCATTAATTCCTAAGAGTTCTGGGCAAGGAGGAGTTATGAGGGTAACTGACTGGCTCCTGAAAGCCAAGAATACAGCTAAGGATGTTGAGTCTGGTAGAAATTAGTTCCCCACTGGGGAAAAATAGGGAATGGCCTAATTTAGCCCACAAATTTCATTAAAACAAAAAACTTTGCTGAGAACTCTTTCTCAGGAGTTCAAAAGAAAAGAAAGCAGCAGCTGAAAGCCTGCAGTAGCATCCCAGTGGGAGCAAAGTAAGTCCAGGCTGGCTCTTGAAAATGGCCCAACAGGAAAATGTGATACCAGTATGTAAAAGCCTAAATTGGTTGCTCTGACACTTCCTCCCCATATGCCAGGGAAGAACTAGGTCCATAGGTCTACGTTCTTCTGGAAGGAGACTGAGCAAGGTGTCATTTTGCAGAGATGCCTGAGGGTGGTGAGCAAAGCAGTTACCTTTTGCTCAGCACCATACCAAAACTATTAACATAATGGTGTGAGCATGGGTACTGAAGACACATCCCAGAGAATGCCCTGACTAGATGGGAGGAGTAAACAGGGGACCTGGCAGTAGGGCAGTGATAGCAGCATAGTGCCATGGTTGAGGTGAGCTGCTCCTTGCCCTGTTCTGCCCTGCACAAAGCGATGCTATGCCAGACCACCCCTTCCCCAGCTGGGCAACTCTGCTCCAAAGCCCTCAGCTCTCCTGGAAGAGCTTTTACCTGGGGCAGGAACCATTAAATAAAGAAATGGTGCACTGGCTTCCAGACTGTCCCTGGCTGGTAATAATTTATAGAGCTTCTTACTGTAGCATCCAAACATCGTAGTCCATCAACTGACAGGAGATGAAGCACCAACATTTTATTTTCTGTTTATGTCAGATCATGTTCTTGACAGAGTTACACACACAGGGATTATTTGGTCCACTATGTACTACTGTTCAAAGTAAATTGCACTGTATAGCAGTTGTGCTACCCCTGTTTGTAGGTCTCGGCTTCATCAGCTGTAGAAGGTGTCAGTGGGGAAGAACAGAGTGGTTCAAGGCAATTAAGGAAGCTGCATCTTTGCTTTGGAAAAGAGAGGACATGAGCAGCAAATAGATGGTCCTTAATTCCAGGAAAACCTCTCTTTACTAACAGGCACAGCTAGGGGCTCTTGGACCCTTTCTTTGGGATAGAGAGCTTCCACAATTTCCCCTAGCAGTAAAACCTTGGCTCTAAAACCCCAACTTCTTGGAAGGTACAGATTCATAACTGTGATCACTGAAGGAGTGTTGGAGTTTGGAGTCACATTATTTACATCTGACTGAATATTTCTCCTGGGAGTCCTATGAACAAGATGAATTGCAGAAGAAATTGCATTCCCACACAAGCATGTTTGCCTCTTCTGAAGCCTGAAAAATCATGACCCAAATGTACAGTGGATAGTAAATCTGAAGAGAGAGCACGTCTGAGATGAGAAGGAAGGAGAAAGCAAGCCACTGCAGCTCCCAGCAGCTTTCCTTGAAAACATTCATAGCCCAGGAGATGGAGATGCCTTGGACAAGTGGAGGCTAACCTGTGCCTAGTGGCTCTACTAATGCCAGGAGCCCTCAGACACTGGAAATTGAAGTGCCTATCCTTTCCAAATTTCATTCCTTCTAGACCCTTGCAGGTAGGCTTATTTCTAAAGAATACAGGAAGACAGCTGATGAAAAGGGGGCTTGCTTACTCTCATCTAGGAAACTCTGAAACAGTACATACCTTTCCGAGTGGTGTTTCAATGTGTATTGATTCCAGCCCATTTCTAACTGCATATTTTATTCTCCTCTCTGGGCCATCCTGCCTGCAGTCACTCTTAGCACCACTTTAAAGGCTTCCTTTTGCTTCCCAGCCAGCTAGAAAAGGCAACTTTTAAGTCCCAAAGCTCTGCTTGTGACACTGGCATCGTGATGTATTTAGGCAGAGATCTTCTGAGCTGAGGGTCACATCAGACACCCACATGTAGATCAACTATCTACCAAAACAAGGGCTTCCCTAGGGGAGCATTTTGGGAGACAGAGAGCAGGAGGAACAAATGCCCCGTGTGTTACATATGCAAATTGTTAGCAAGGTATGATATTTTGAGGTCTGTCTGGGAGCCAGGATTGTTGTTGGGATGATGTTTGTGAGTAATCTTTGGTCAGCAGATTGTGCGTGTGTGTCATCTGGTGCAAGGAATAGTCAGGGGATCTGTGGTGGTGAGCAGAAGGTAGGTAAAGGGTGGACACAAGAGATGAGTCTTCATTCCCTGACTGGATGGGCACCTCTGGCAAAAGTAGGTTTCTGGGGCAAATATGCCTTTTCACAAATTTCTGAAGGTGATCTCTGTAAATGTTTACTAATGTTTACTTGACATTTGTAGTCAACTCATGTCAATATGATCCCGTCCTGGAATGTTAACTGGAAGCAAACACAAAAGCGGGCATGAATTCAGCTGATGTGGACACGGTCTTTAATTTAGGCTGATTTTCATGGTCATCATCTTTCATGTAGTCATCCAGTTCAGCTGAGAACTAGTGGTGCTCCAGGAGTTCTTCTTTTTCCAAGAGTCATGATTTTTTTGTTCTCTGTCAGGAACGTGTGTTACCAGAGCCACTGTTGTTTGTGCCTACTGCCTGACACTTCCTACCACAATGCTGCATCCAGTTGCTTCTAACTTAATCAAAACTTAACAATCTTGCCTAAAAGCAGTTGTTTGCCTCCGGCTGTTTTTACAATACTATTTTTCTTAAAGTTCATCTGAATCAATTTAGCTGTTTCCAAGAATGTAACTAAAACTATGCACATTATTATTTTCTTCATGCCAGAAAACAATCTGATGATGACTTTTTTCATAAGTTCTGTGCTGTGGACCAAGATCATGAAACTTGCAGTGGAGCTGGGCTTTGGATAGGAAACGTGCTCTGTGCCTTTCCTTTGAAAGATTATCTAAGAACAAACTATAAGGAGCTGTGGTTTGAACTCTACCATTAGTGACATCTTTAATTTTCTCACCTAAATATACTGCAGATTTCTCATGCTCTGAGAGTATTTCCAGCCAGGTCTGACCTTACTCTCCTTGCAGTGGCCATTTACTCCAGTAGCTGGTCCAGCCTTGCTTGGATCCAGGGAAAGCACAGTGCCATCCAACCAGGGACCATTCCTAGCCAGCAGAGGCAGTCCATCAGTGCTGATGGAGTCACACTGCTCTGAGCACCATCTGCAGCCACTACAGCACCATCTTCTTCTTAGAAAAATTTGGTCCAAGAGTGGCTTTATAAAGGAATTTGTTGGTGCAGGTGATGGTCAGAGGTCCACATTATGGCCTGGTTTGGTCACCACCAAGTACAGTCAGTGGCCAGAGCCCAGGAACTTTGGCAGTCAGGGTCAAGTGGCTGGAGAGCATGCGTAGGATGGGCAGACACTGTGGGAGTAAGGCTCACTGGACCCAGACAGCTGGGCAAAGAAGTGAACCATGAAGGTAGAGAAGAAAGTAAAGGTCAAATACTCTTGGCTCATGCAAGCCTACTTCTGGGGGGGGTCTTGTTTGGTTTTTTTGTTTGTTGGTTTTCTTGGGTTTTTTTCCCTGGTGACAATTCCATGTGTTGCAAGGTGAAGTAGTTCTCCAGCAAAATGAAATCCCTTTCTCCAACCTCGTAGTGCATAGCACTCTGAATTACTTGACAAGCACAGTTTACCCTTTGAGCAAGTCATGATTCCACTTTCATAAATAAAAGCACACCTTAGTGGATGTTTTCCTTACTCAGCAATACCTAATGGATCTTTTTTCTTAATTGCTTTCATTTAATCTACATTTTGCTATTCTCAGCTCAAAATTAAAAATATAAGTTTCTGACTGTGAATACTATTTGTTATTCATTTACTAGAGGAATCTTACACAGATTCATTCAATTTCCTCTTAGTGCCTCATTATCAACAAACCTTTGCCTAACTGCTTCTGTAAATCATTTTCATCCCTTTCCTTTGAGAACCATGTGTTTGGACTCTTGCACAAATGTCTCAGGAGAGTAATTGGCCAAGCATGTAGTATTGTTTTTACTCTTTGATAAGCAGGCAAAACTTCATTAAGAGTGGATTATTGAACAACACATAGGTATTTTTTTGGATGAAGAAAGCATTGCGTTTAAACTATGAAGCAAGCAAGGTTTCGCAGTATTCTACCAAGCACAGTGGCTTATGTCAGCTATTGGTATTATTCAAAAGACTTGGATTACCCTGCCTCCCACAGGCAGCATATACTTTCTCCCTTCTGTGATAAGAAGGATGTGGAGCTAATGCTTCAGAGATGTCCTAAGAACTGAGAAAAGAGGGAGAGTTTCAAACATTCTTTCCCTACTCCTTATAGCCCCAGCAGAAACAAATGCGAGGCACAAGAGTGCAGCACCTCATGACTCATGGTGGGCTCCCATTGGAGGCTGCAGTGACGTTGGCTGCTCATAGCAAATGCTAGTGGTGGACATAGACCCAGAGATAGTCTGAGCTGTGGAGAACTGTGTGCCGCAGAGGCTGGAGAGATCCTACAGAGGCCAAGGGTTTATTAAACTTCAGTTTAACTGGAGCTGAAATATGTGCCTCTAATGGAGGGCAGCAGAGGTTAACAGTGCCTTTTCTGTTGTCATTTTATGACACCCTTTGGGGACACATATAAGAAGGCTGAGCAATTTAAAAAAATATTCGTTTAGACTGTGTCAGGGTCAACTGGAGTTTCCAAGCAAGCCAGTCTTAGACGGACTTTTCTTTCTTTGCCCTTTCTCCACTCTTATAGTGTAGACATGCTGTAGTTCATGGCCAGGCCATGCAGTGCAGCTATGTCCCCTCAATATCTCAAAACAGCTCTTGTGATCGGTGAGACCTTGAGGTCACTGTGTACTCCCTGCACTGCATGTGGGCTCATGCAGACCAGGGATGACAGACCCTGGCCAGCAGGGGTTGCTGCTGCCCTCAGACCTTGTCTGGAGTTCTTCCCATCTCCATTTGTCCCAGCATTTCCTCTGCAGGAAACCCTATGGGGCTGCAGCACTGGGCCCACCTCATGAAAAGAGTGTAGAGGTGAGGGGGAACAACCTGTTGCTCTCAGGTTTGCTGTTAGTTATTGTGTCTTCCTTCTTGGCTGGAATGTTCCCAGTTTGGTTGTGCTGTTGCTTTCTTCAGTTTGTGATTTTGCTGCCTTCTTAGTCTCTGCCAGTAAAAGCTGATGCCAGCCTGTTGCCCAGGCCCAGTGACTGTGAATTAGTGGGTTTGGTAGCCAGAAACCTAATTTTTTTTGAATACTTCTAAAAACCTAGTTCTTGTAGGAATTTTCCCAGATCTGGCTGGCCTTTGGTTTTGTGATGTGCAGTTGTAATGGAAATAAGTTATAGCTGTACTTCCAAGAACAGTCAGGTTTGGGGAAGGCTGACAGCTTTTCTCCCTCATTCCTTCTTTACTAATCAGCTGTATAACACTGAAGAAGGGCAGAGCTACTTTGTAAAAAAGCCCGGCCCAAGCTTTGGCCCAGTGTTTAAGCTAAACCCTTTCTGTGGTTCAGTGATGTTCAGCCAACTTTGGATGTTTTCTCCTTTTACTCCAGTTTTCCCATCACTCCGGCTTTCCAATTTCCAAGTGAAACTGGTAGCACCCAAATCCCCCTGAGGTGCCTTACAGTTGTGTACCAATGGGGCTGCCACATCATCTCATCCAGATTCAGAGTCCCCAGGTCTTCTCCACAGGGGCACCTGTGGGTCCAGACCTGTGGGAGGCACAAGGTGCGTCACAGGAGCTGTGTTGGGAGGATTTGTTGCGTCTTGTCTGACTGCCCATCTGTGGTACATAACGCTGCACTTTAAGCATGAGGGCAGTTCAGGGACACACGTACGCTGCTGTGCCTTGTTGGATAAGGGCTGCAGGCTGGCTGCTTCAGCTGGGCAGAGTCTGCTTGGGCACCTCTCTGGCCGGGGCCTCTCAAGCCTTATGAAGTATACCTGTCACTAATTTTAACTAGGATTCCATAATACAGAGGCAGCTGAGCTCTTGCTCAGCTCAGCACAAAATGGCTCTAATCTCTCTCCTCCTGCCCTTCTTCTCTGCTGGTGATTTCAGGCTGCAGCTGCAGTTGTGCTGCCAGCAACACAAAACAGGCACCTGGAAGTCACCTCTGGGAGGCAGCTGAACTTCAGCAATGCATTGCTGCCTCTGCTGAGAAGAGATTGCTTTTGCAAAACAGACAGACAGCAGAATGCAGAGAGACAGACTGACAGACCAACCAACTGACAACATGAACAGTGTCCACGCAGGCACAGACCCACAGGGGTGAATCACTCTGCAAGCTGGCAATATGGAATTAAACTGTGCCATAGCCAGACATCAGAGCAAGGCTCAACTCCCTTCAGGCAGCTTTGTCTCATCAGCCCTTCCTCACCAGCTGGAAGTAGCGTCCCCCCTCTCCCCTCTTAACTAGATGGCTGATTTATATCTTTTGTCACGTGTGATGACTGATGGCGCCTCGCTTGGCATGTGGCTAACACGGAACACACATTGAGATGTGGAAGGCTGCACCAGTGCCTCGTGCCTTCCTTTTGCACTGACAGAGCTCATGTCCTGCTCACCCAGTGCCCAGCCTTGGGTGGAAATTTTAGGGAAAGTGTCCAGGGCATTTTGTGGGGAAGAGGGAGATGCTGACCGATTGAGGGGGAAAGATCTGGAGGAGATGACATCTTGCAGTGAAGAGTTCCCTTTTCTCTTGCAGTGTTCAAGCAAGGGATCTTTTCAGATCCTTGCAGTGGCAAAAGGGCACGGGTGAGGTTAAGATGAATACAATAAATCTGCATCTGATGAGAGCACTTATGCTCTTCCTTTCTGAGTGAGAGCTTAGTCATAAGCCCTGCATCACCCTTATCTGTCACTCACAACAGAAGGACCCTCAGTGCTACCACAGGCACTAAATGGCACAGTCTGCTGTTAGCTGCAGAGCTCCCCAGTGCTTACCTTTCCCTGCTGCAGGCACAGGGCCTGACTTCAGAAGGCCTCAGAGCAGGGAGGGGCATTGAATCCTGGCCACCTTAAACACTATCATCATGTAACCTGGCTGAGGGTGGGATCCAAGCAGGGGAGGAACAACCTTACTGTATCTAGATTTTTCTAAAAGAAGCACTACACTGAGAGAACTGAATGAACCCAAAGTAAGATAGACAGGTGGATGGGGCAGATGTTGCTGCAGATGTTGACAGTAGGGGTATCCCAGCAGGGAAGCTCAGGTAAGACAAGAGAGTCCTCAAATTGGAACTGGGCATCAAGATGTGCAAAACCCTACAGTGCCTATCTGTGGCAAACAAGTGTTCAGTAAACAGCACTGGGGATCTCTCTGTTCTGCCTTTTACTTGCCCAAGGGTCTGTGGATACTTTTGGACTGAAATCCCAACAAATAGCCACTGGCCTGTGACTAGATATGAGTCCAAGAGTAAGACAACACCAATCAATATTTTCTGCAGTATTAGTGACGCTGATTTTTTTTCTTAATGAGGTCACATATTTTGTCTATTCAGCATTGAGCCAAGGCTTCAGAGGAATTAGGTGCTTACATATGGTTCTGAGGAACTTGAGAAAAGCCGAGACCTTCAGGCATTCACTGCCATGGCAAAGCAATGAAGGACTGTTTTGAAAGGAGGAGACTATTTATCTGAAAGGTATCAAAATCAGAGCCAAGAGGAAACTGAAAGCCCTTTCAAGCCCCCTTCCCATTCTTGCCTGCCTTGTCCATCTTTCTTGGCTGGCATGCACTGGGGATGTATCAGTGCAGAGGTACTAGGTGGCTTTTGGTTCACATGCACTGTTTTAGGTACAGACACAAACAGGACACAGCAGAAACCTCCAATTATTTCGCAGCTGGCTGTAACATACCTACAGTGGGAAATAAAGGAGACTTTTTAAGACACAGTAGCTGGCCCATCTTGTCTGTCATACTTTCAAGCAGAGCTTTGCCTGTAGCCTAGCATGCTGCAAACCTGTAACTTATCACTCCCAACTCTGCACCTGGGACTGCCTGTGTGGGATATAATGAGGCTCTGATGCCACTGAAATGGCTGTCACCTCCCTCTGCTGTCACTTAAAAAGTGATCTTGTGGCTGGTCCTGGCACATCCCCAAGACACTGTGTCATGCCCTGCAGACACTGAAGACCTTCAAGTGTCAGAGAGGAGAGAACCAAGTCACTAGGAAATTAATGGGCTCATCAGAGAGAACTGAGATGCCCAGCTCCAGAATATTTGGCATAAACAATCATCTCTTTTCGTATTCAGTGGTGAGGAAGCCATGATACGTAAGTGAGCAGTTTCATTTCCACAGAATCACAGAATATGCTGAATTGCAAGGGACCCACAAGGATTATCAAGTCCAACTCTTAGGCCTGCACAGGACCATTCCCAAGAGTCATACCATGTGTTTCTCCCAGTGGAGGCAATGGCAGTACATTTTCTTTCTCTTTCTCTTTCCTTATATCATGTTCTGGGAACCAGAAAGTCCACTGCAATTACAGCAGGTTGCTGGAAGCATTTTTGTGCCTTCAGAATTTGCTAGTCAGCACTTTCCCACTGTTCAGATGAATGTGCCACATGAAGAAGGACTTGGGGCATAAACTGTGCCCTTTTTCTAGCGACAGCTTCTATGCAGAGTTTTTAGAAATTATTTGTTTATGCAAAAGCCTGTTTTGTTAACATCTTTTAAATAACATGAAAGAGGAGCAAGCAGCACATTTTGCATTTCTACAGACAATGCTGAGCTCTCCCCAAGTAGCCACAGGGTGTGTGAATTCAGCTAATCAGGCAATAAAGCAATACATGCCCTCAAAACCAGATGTTTGTGTTGGGGGAAAAAAACTAGTTCAGAAAAGGAGCAAGAGGAACAGCAACTTTCACAAGCAAACAATGCACATGTTCCCCAGGCTTTCTGTGATATAAACGTTTCAGCAGCACTAGAGTTAATGTTTATGAAGCTGTCTGTCCCAAACCCACAACATGATTTAATCCAGAACTAACAAGGAACAAGAGGGCTTAAGAGCAGCCATGGCTGAAGTGAATTTGACTCCCATGGAAGCATCTCCCAGGCACACTGTGGAGATAGAGCCAGTGACTCAAATTATACATGGTCTTCAGGGCCACCAAAGAAAGCTTAGGGACTCACTGATACTGTGTGGCACCTTTGGCACTGTCCTCAGACTGCTTTTCAGGAACAGGAGTTTTTGAGACCTTTCTGCTCCAGGCCTCAGCATTGTTCCTACTCTGTCCTCTGATCTGAAAAATAAGTCTCTTCTTGAAGAGAGGAGCCCTTGGTATGGTCAGGATGAGCACAGCAGAAAGAAATGTTTCTCTCCCATTTTCATTGTTCTACAGATAGGTTTTACTGTAGGAATTTGCTTTGTCTGTGATTAGCTCTCCAAGGTGGTCAGGTATTTCACATCTACTTTTAGCCTGTGAGTTTCACCATATTCCTGCTTTTGCTGTTGAGCCTCAGGAGGCTGCAGGCAGCAGAGCAGCACTGCCAGCAGATTTGACAAGCTCAGCAGAGGTGAATGGTGTCCATGCAGATGAGAACATTCATGCAGTGGTTTCCTGAGCACCATGGGAAGTCAGTGAATCACAGAATATGCATAATTGGAAGGGACCCAAAAGCACCGTCGAGTCCAACCCTTAGCCCTGCATAGGACCATCCCCAAAAGTCACACCACATGCCTGAGAGTATCATCCAAATGTTTCTTGAACTCTGTCAGGCTTAGTGCTGTGACCACTTCCCTGGGGAGCCTGTTCCACGGTCCAACCCCCCTCTGGGTGAAGAACCTTTTTCTAATATCCAACCTAACCCCCCCCTGACACAACTTCAGGCCATTCACTGTCCGATCACTGATCACCACAGAGAAGAGATCAGTGCCTGCCCCTCCTCTTCCCCTCACAAGGAAGTTGTAGAATACAATGAAAATGCTGTACATTAGCAGAGGAACGGCTTAGACTGTGTTCCAGCCTTCCTTCAGGTTCTGCAGGATCAGATGAGGTCCCTGGCTGGGCTGGATGGATAAGCAATGTATTCATCCTTATCCAGAGCTGAAATGGAGATTCTCCAACCAGTTTCTGCTCAGCAGCAAAACATAACTGCAGCTTCCAGGATGAAGCCAATGGTTTGTGTCCTATGTAGACTTCTACCACTCACATTTAAGAGATGAATGTTGCCCGGTTTTACATTTCAGTTGGGCCCAGGAGTGAAGATATGATTAAGCATCTGATCATTGCTAGTAAAATCAGTGATGCCACATGAAGCTAAAAAAGCATGGGTCTTCTCTCCATCCTTACACTCTTATCTACTTGTGCAGACTGCAAAAGCACTGAGTATCTGAGCAGAAATAAACCTAAATATTTGGGTATTTATATATCTATAATCCGGCCACTCCATTTCATTCTATATAACCCAAAATGCAGATATTTTAAAATTGTAGTCTTGTGCTGACTTCTAGACATCGATGACAGAAAGGAGGCAGAAGGGTGCAACAGATAGCTTAGAAACAAGCATAATGGTTTCAGCATGTGTTAAGGCAAGATCACAAGAAGTGGATAAATTTACTGTGGCTGGCCAAGTCCTTGAGGTGTGCTGGCTGGACTGTGGGACAGATCTGCCTTGGTAAGAAGTGTAGAGTACACTGTCCAAACCCTATCTAAGCAAAATTTTAACCCTGTTATTTATGCAAGAGTTGAGAGAATGACATTAAGAGCCAGAACTGGATTTAAAAAGTATTTGTATTCTAGAGGTTGGGGGTGTTTTGTGTTTTTTTAAAACATCACTGCTAAGAAGAGTCAGACCACGGCTGTGCAGGTAGAGAGAGGCACTATGAAATGGCCAGCATTGGAGGCCATAGAATCTGGTGATGGGCAGTGGGGAACACCCCTGTGCCCACACCTGGGCAGCAAGGCAGAAGGCCCCCATGTCATTTAGCGTGGGAACAGAGAGGCAATCTGGTGCAGCCCTATGCCACTTGTGCATGTGCTTTGCGCATGGGTTGTCCACAAACTGGCAGCCTCTCTGGACTCCCAAAAGCTCCTGCAAGATGGTTGGGGCCCACATACCCAGCTATCCTGGGCTGTCCATGGCAATTGACACAGGGTGACTCAAGGAAAGTGTTGGGAGTGCTGATGGTCTAGCAGGCAGCCAAGGCACTGAGAAAGCAGAGCATAATTGTGGAAAGCCAGAAAATATCCTTCTACTGCTATGAGGGCAAGGATGGAGTCATAAGCAGTGAAGGAGGCTCCAAGCGGTCCTGTCAGGCTTGTAAGTGTGCAATGGGGCTCACATTAACTCCTTGTCATGGAGATCTTCACAATGTGTAACTCAAGGTCTCTCTAGGTTTGATTAGAAACAGACACCCCAAACTTTGCACTGAAACTTTGAGGCCATCTCCAGTTACAGGAAGTCTGGGCATATCCATATGCAGATGTACGCAATTTGTTTCATTTCAGCAGTTAGCGTGACTGTTTTGAGGTCAGGGAGCCTGTTTCTAGGGAATGAGAGTTACTTCTTGGGACGCTCAGTCGAGAGTGGATGCATGCCATTCCCTCTCTGCACTGCTGTCCTGCCCTCCATCCCACAGTGGCTGCCCCTCTCATGGAGACAGCTCATCCCTGCCAGTGCCCTCTAGGGCTAGAGGTGAAGAACTCCGTATCTGCTGCAGTGCAGGACCATGACAGCAGCATGGCTGAGCTGGCAAGGAGGGCTCTGGACTGGCAGCAGGCAGGCACAGGAATACCCACTGTGTGCACAGATTGCTCCTTGGGGCTGATGGTTTGTGAAATAACTATTGCTGCTGGAAGTCTGAGGCTTAGGGTATGCAGTCAATGAAATTAGAACAGACCCAGAGCTTTTCTGTGTGCATGTGTTTCTCCAGACCCTTTCCCAGCTAGCAGAGCTGCTCAAGCAGACAAGAAACAGCAGAAGAGTTCCCAAGAAAAGGCCTCAGGTCTTATGTTTGCTGCTGGAGCTGCAGGGCACCTGGGAGTTAGGGAGGCAGCCAGCAGAAAGCTGTGGGGGAAAATGTACTGAGCTTCCTGGCATCATAAATAATAAAAGAAAGAAAGGAAAGAGAAACAAAATCCTGGAATGCTTTCATTTATTTATTACTCTGTCTCTACTGGCTCTCATAGGCAGTAGTCTATTGCTGCAGACTTTCTGGAACTGTTTATTTTCAGTTGTGAAAATTCTAAGTATTATGTCCATCGCATATGATTTACCCAGGCTGCCCAGGGGCAGGGCCTGTTTTGGACAGGCCTGTCCACCTGCATTCCCCTGGAGCAGGGGAGGAGGTCAGCTGGGTGGAGAGGGCAGGTGCAAAGAGGAGGCAGGGTGTCAGTCCCGGCCTAGACACTGCTCCTGGCACTCAGGGAGTTTAAATGTTGGCAAAATGTTCCTAAAGATCAAAGCAAAGAGAGTTGAGACAGACAACATCAGACTTTGGGAAGGTTTACAGGGACTCCTCAAAAGCCTGAGGGAACAGTGTTAAAGAAAGCAGTAAATCTGAAATCGCAGTCGGCTGGTAGTGGTAGATAGCTCCTGCAACTCCATTACCTTCATCCAAGGTCTGCTTTCTACCCCACTGTAACAATTGGACAATGTTTTTCTTAAATCCCTTTCATAGCTCATCCTCCCAGGCTTAAATCTGGGCCTTCCTCACCCTTGTGCCCAGAGGTGACAGCTGCATTTCACCCCAATCACCTCAATGCAGTCTTTCAGCTGCAAGGGTGAGAAATGAGGAGGGACTTGTACACCTTCTCTGAAGCCCATTCGTGGACTTTTGGCTGTGGAGACATGACAGAGCTGTTTACAGAAGGGCTAAACTCTAAATATACAGTGAATTAGTGGAAAGATGTTGCAACAAGAGATGAGTGCTGACAAAAATGAAAATTGCTGAAGACACAGGCTAAGACATCTGAGCTGGCATTAGTGACCCTGGAAATGACACTTCTGGGGAAAAGCTCCCAGTAGGGACATCACTAGATGGTTGAGCTGTTTCCCAGAAAGACAGATCCTGGACTGCTAACATTTAAAAATAGACTAATGTGAAATTTTAAAAAAGGATTAGCCAGTTAATGTATTCTTCACTTGGTAAGGAGAGCATGGATAGGAAGTACCACCGTACCAATTCCCAGACATTTAGGAACTGAGCACAGTGGCTCAAAGGTAAAACCTGCAGTAGGGCTACCATGTGTTTTGTCCAAAGATCCCAGCCAGAAACGTGGCCAGGTGTGACACTGAGATGCGCAGCATATGCAGGTGGGTCAGTCATTCAAATGGATCCACCTTTTTCTGGTCTGGGGACAGCCCACGATGCAGAGCAGTGGCACCAGACAAGGGAGAGCCATGGTTACTTGCTAGGACCTACCAGGGTCCTGCTGGCAGAGTATCACTCCTGTTAATGCAAGGGACACCACTGCCACTGGAGGTAGAAGACGGGCAGGAGAGGATGCCCCATCACAGTGCCTGGACCTCAGGATACATATGTCCCATTACAGAAGCTCAGAGGTGGTTTTACTTGTAACTGCTAAGCCTTAGCTCACTGGATGAGTGATTGAAACGTCCTCCTCCTGCATCACCCTACTGCTGTCATACATCATGTCGCATTAATTACTAATTGTTGAGGGGATTCAGGCAGGGACACCTTCCCAGACTGCTGTCAGACTCCTTTGATTTCCCTCCACCCCGCACACAGGCTGGGCTGTTTCTGTAGGTGTCTTATGCCATAATTTTCTGTGTGGCACCAAGGTCCATTCCTAGCCCCCTTGCCAAAAGCAGTGCAAGCCCTCGCAGAAGGCTGCAGGAGTGACTGTGGGGTGTCAGTCAGGAGCACCTCTGCTGACACACCATTGCTGCCAGGGGATGCAGGGCTAGAAAGCAGACCTCACCAAGCACCACATGTGGTTATGAGTACTGGTTTTCTACTGTGTGCTATTCAGCAAGGGAGCGCCAACAGGATGGTGACTGGGGACCTGCTTGGTGCAGGGAGCAGATGGATCCCTCTGTCCTCAGAGACCTTTCCTGTGGCCAGGACCAAGCATGTAGTGCTCCGTGGGGCTCAGTCCCAATGTGGGTGCTAAAGAAGAGTCTCGCTGATTGTGTGCACGTAAGTGCACAGGGCTCATCCTTCCACCTGGTTCTTGGAGAGGAAGGAGGACCTGGCAGAGCTTGCCCCAAACTCCTCTTCCCTATCTGTTCTGGCATCTGCAACCTGTGGTCAGTCCTCCTGCCATAACAGCCACCTCCTCTCTTGAATACAGCCTGGCCACCTGAGCTCCAGTACCTTCTGAGGCCAAGGCTGGCAACTTTTCTGTACCCCTGGCAGCACTCTGTCCTCCCTCCTTTATCTCTGTCCATGAGTGGTGCCGGCCTCTCTGCCCACCTTTGGGAACTGCTGCCCTCTCTGCCAGGGCTAGCTTCAGCTGCTTTAACCAATTAATTGGTCAAAAGATTTACATCTGTTTCCTTCTCTCTCTCCCCACCTCCTGCCCATGCTCAAACCTGTCCTCCTCTTCCATCCCAATAGGTAAGGAAAGTGCTTTGGGAGAGGCTGACCTGCAGCCGAGCTCTGACCCTTCGGGAATGGACAGCAGCTACCTCAGTGTGAAGGAGCCTGGGGTGAAAGTGCCCCAGGACAGGGCCAGCACGGACCTCCCCAGCCCCATGGACAAGGCCGAGTCAGAGAGCAACAAGGGCAAAAAGCGGAGGAACCGCACCACCTTCACCAGTTACCAGCTGGAGGAGCTGGAGAAGGTCTTCCAGAAAACCCACTATCCTGATGTCTATGCCAGGGAGCAGCTAGCCATGAGGACAGACCTCACCGAGGCTCGTGTACAGGTATGGGGGAATGGCCTGGAGCTGGGTGAGGGGTGGGTGAGCTGTAAACAAATCCCTGAGGTCCCCTGAAACACCACCATATGCTACAGGCAGCTGAGCCCTACCCAGAGCCCATAACACAGGCTAATATGTCTCTCCAGTAGAGACAGGACAGGGAGATATATCCATGTCTGACACTAGTATCAGCTCCTTTATTTGATCTGGTGTTCACAGTGGTCACAAAGACACCTCTTGCCCTTGAGCTAATGGGTCAGCAGGCAGGTAAACCTCACAGTCACCCGTAACAAAGCTTTTACAAAAAATGGTTTCTCCTATGACGAGACTCACAGGAGATACAGATTCATTAGTCTGAGTGGGAGCAAGCTTTTCCACAAGATGGGCTCATTCTGGCGAGATGGGGCTGCAGAGGTGACCAGGAGTTCAGCAGCAGAGAGCATAAGGTGATATAGGACAGGCAGCTCTTGTTGCCTGCTTGGTTAAGCAGGTGCTGAGGCTGGTTGAAAGCCGGAGATCTGAAGCCAAAAGGTGCACCCACCACCTTTGGAGGAGCAGGAATGTGAAACAGCTACACTGTTGACAGAGTCTCAACCACCTTCACCCACACAGGTGCCAGCTCCCATGAATTGGCTCCCCCCAATGAACCTGGGGGTCCAGCAGAGCCAAAATCCACATCAAAAGACTGAATGAGTCTCTGACTGCTTCTTTTTCCTCTGAGTCAAGAATAAACAAAAAGCCTGGCAGGGCTCAGAAGCATGTGCAAAAAGGAGCATCATTGTGTGGAGCAGATACCTGCAGCTCACACCTTGGTGGCCAGCTCTTTCTCCAGCCTTGCTAATTCTGCAACTTCCATCTGCAGGCATTTGTCACTTCACCGTCCCCACAACCTGCATTAACATCAAGAATGTTGGTTAAGGCATGGTGCTAATAATGACCAGGTCACAGGTTCGATCCCCATATAGGCCATTCATTAACAGTTGGACTTGTTAATCCTTGTGGGTCCCTTCCAACTCAGAATATTCTGTGATTTACCTGAATAGTTGATTTGTGGAGACACCTTATTGTGTCCCTTGCAGCAAGGGATACAGCTCCCAGGCAGCCTGGCTTGCCCTCTACTTTAACCTTTACAAGTAGTTGTTGCAAACAGTCAAAGCAGTCAGGCCAGCATCCATGCTTAAGTGCATTTTAGTCAGTACCTTCACTTCCAGATTCAAGTGGAAGAAGTGTCTGCTTCCTAAGTTGGTTTGCAGGGCTGGTGTGCTCTTCTTCCCTACAGCTGTTTCTCTTCAGGCTGGACATAGCTGCACTTCAGTAGGAAACAGCATGATTCCCATTGGCCCTGAGCACTGCATGCTGAGCACTGCAGGTTGGGCAGAGGAAGGCAGTGCCCCAAACATCAGCTCTTTACTTCTGTCACTGGATGAAGCCCTTATTTTCCCAGGAACATATCACAAGTGCCAATGGGTTCTCGTGGGAGGCCAGGCACAGGATCTGATTATGCACTGCACAGTGCATGAAATTCCTTTTGCTCAGGAATGAGAATGAGGTGCTGGGGGGTAGCGAGCTCCTCCTGCTCACTTTTGAGCTAGATTCAGCATGCAGGGCTGGCTAACAGAGTCAGAGCAGGCAAGGCAGATGCAATCTACAAGTTCCTTACATATGACCCATGATCTTGGGGTTTTTCCCCCACTGGATAACACTAACGTTGAAGGCAGAAGCACCTCACCAGGCAGCCAGGAGGATGTCTGGCAGAGGGTGGTTTCACCTGGTCCTGAGATAAGAGTCCCAGAAGCCCGTCGCCATGACTGCCAGCGCACATCCCTCACTTGGGATGGCGATGACAGGGCTCGTGCAACAGAGCAGCTGAAGGACTTGTCCAAGTGGCCTGGAGCTTGAGCACTTACCCCGTGATGAAAGGGTGACACTTGCATGTCAGGCATTCCCCAGCTGTGCCAGGAAGAATCCAGTCTCTTGGGCTATGGGCTGGCACCCAACCACCACCTCATGATGAAGGGCTGCCATGCTGTCGGTAGAAGTGCAGACTCCCTGTCACTGGAGAACGAGAACCAGCAGACTTGTGCCAAGCACAGTGTGTGGTGGCTGGGCAGGTTCAGGGGCACTCCATGTGCCAGGTATCTCACATGTGTTCCCAGGAGGCTGAGGCTGCTGGCTTGTGAACTGCTTACCTCATCATGGCAGTGGCAGCCCCCAGGAGTCATGGAGGTGCAGCCTGAGATGGCACAGGGTTCTGCCGCTGATGTCACAGGGCTGCACTTCCCATGGCAGAAGTTTTTGGGATCAGAGCCTTAGTAAATCACACCACTACCTGTCTCCAGCTCTAGGTTGTGTTATAGCTTATTTAGGCTTGTCTTTGGTGTCTCACTCCTCTGGGCAGCTCTGCTCTGTGGGGGCCTTCCAGCACCAGCACAGCATCACTGAGGACCATCAGCTCACAGCCAAGGAGTGGGTGCTGCATGGGGCAGCAGCTCAGGAGACTGATAGCCAAGTAAATGCCTATTGACAAGGACCGAGAACCAAAGGTTGGATGGTGAAAATCACATATTAGCCATAAGCCCCTTACTACGTTCCCCCTGCAAGCCAAATAGCCATTGTGTACTCAGACACCCTTGCAAAGCTGGCAGAGGCTCTGACTGCTGTGTGATGTTTGGGCACACACCTATGGCAGCCCCATGGGCTCTGAGGAAAGCCCAACAGTCCCTCTTCCAAGGAAGGTATGGTCCTCTAAAGGATGCCAAAGGTCCTTGAATAATTTCATAGAGGCTGCCTGTGAGGCTGAACTAAGCAAAGCAGAGTGGCAGGAAGGAGAGGCACCCAGCAGGATTGAGGTGTGATGCTCCCTCACAGCTTTTGGCTGGAGGTCATCCCCTCTGGCTGGGCTCCCTGGGGAGCCTAACCAGCCACACAGAAGGCAGGAGCAGATGTGGAGCCCAGACAGGCAAATGGCAACTCTGATTTTTTCAACATTTCCCAAGCTCACACTTCATTAGTGAGATAGCTGCTGGAGTTCTTGGTCCTGAAGAAGAGCCCATGCTGGCAGCCTGCATGAGATGGGTCGCACTGCCTGTGAAGAGGTGGCATTCCACAGCCTGGCCCCTCTCCTGCTCTATTTCCCTGCCTGCCTGTTTCCAGGCATCTGTAGCGGTGTCCAACAATGTCAAAACTAATTCCTCCTGTGATGCAATGCAACATTTTCCCTGTCTGCCCCACACAACCTGGCCCCCTTGTTTCCATGTACTATTAAGACACTGTACATCTCTGTTTTCCAAAGTGGTCCCACACAGCCAGGAGAGACTGCTAGGCCTCAGAGACAAATCTGCAAGGGTGCGCAGTGGGCGCAGTGTTCATGTAGGTCCTACACAATGGGTATATTCCTTTATTCTCTTCCATGTCTGGGGCTGCAGAGCCCCAGAAAAACTTCTAATTGGTATCAGCAACTGCCTGAGCTTCTTCCAGATCATCCAGCTCTGCAGCATATGTCTGAGGCAGTGGTATTAGAAAAACATGGTAGACACGTGTATTCACACATGGCTCCTTCCCCTTTCATGTACTTACATGCACATCCCATGCCCTGTCAGCCTGGCCCTGGCTGCTCATCTCTCTTGGGCTGTGACCATCTCTGCCTCCTGGACTGCTCTGTGGCAGAGAAGAAAGGGATGGGGCCAGAAGGAGTCCTCACAGCCAGGGAATATAACCACTCAGCTAGCCCCCCTCAGAGCCAGCCTTAAGATTGCTGGGACCATTAATGAAATGTTTTAGGCGGTGACCCTCTGATGCGGCGGGTGCTTGAAAGTGAGAGGGAAATGTCAAACTCTGCTGTAGCAAAATCACCGCCTTGGAAAAAAAGAAAAGAAAAAAAGCAAAGCAAAGCAAGAAGTAATATATCTTGATCCCTTTTCCCCCATAAAACCCTGGGAGGCTCATGGAAGGAGCGGAAAGACTGAGCTAAGCCTGCAGGAAATTAAACATGAAATGAAAACAAGCTCAAGTTATTCAATTCTCTCATCCCAGGCTCCAATTTCCCATTCCAAGCCACTGATAAAATGGTGTCCAGTTTCAGCACTCAAGGATGAATTCTGGCTCTGTTCTTGCAGTCTGGAGAGCAAAGGGCTGGTGGCCATCTCTGGAAAGAGGGGAGATGGCCTGGCCTTTCACAGAGGCATGAGGTCCTGGACACAGACTGATGGAAGCTGAGCAGAGGGAGGAGAACAGTAGGGCTGGAGGACAGGAATGGGAAGAATGGATGCTGCGAGGCTTCCAGGGGAGACCAGGAACACAAGAAACTTGAACATGGTGGGAAGCTCTTGTCTGCACCAGGGCAGTGATGCAGTGAGGGGTGTTGAGCACAGGACATGAGCACAACCCCTGCTAGCATCCCACCACCACATGTGTGCAGAAGCCAGCCTCACCTTCCACTGCTGCACTGGTGGGGTAGGGGACAGGGAAAGCATCTTTTTCTTTTGCTTGGAGGAAAGAAAAATGGAGTAATGCAGCCCCCAACTATCCTGTCCCAGCTAGAGTGGCCTGGATGAGGTCCCAATCCACCCCATCCACCTGTGCAGGGCATGTTGGGCTTGGCAGCAGGGGCAGACTGGCAGTGCCTGAGGGGTGCGAGGGTAGAGGCAACAAGACAGCAACCAGGAGTCTCCTGCTTGCTTTCTTTGTCTCAGGCCATTCCTGGCCTCTCCACCCACAACAGCACATCAGCTGTGTATGCATATGGATTAAGGTACCAGCATATGGCTGAATGTTTATGGAGACATGAAACATTTTCTGTTCTGTAGACTTTTATAGGGCTGATTTGGTACATCAGGGCTTATCAAAGCATTGTCTGCAGGAGTCAGATACATGACATTACCCTACACTCCCACTCTAACTGTTAACACTGAGATTCAGTCCACAGAGACTGCTGGGTTCTGAACAAAGTACCCCATCTTGACCCCAGAGAACATGCTGTACCAGCAACTGCTGTCACATCCACATCCCAAAACAGTCTCTCTTGACAAAAAGTGATAGGCAATGAAATGAAAATGGACTTCTGTTGGGGTTTAGAATTGCTTTTTAAAAGCAGGTGTCTTCTAAGTTTGCAGAAATACTGAGGATTAGTTGGTTTTTTTGCTGACATCTTCACATTATACATTGCCTTGCCTGTCTTGTTTTCCCTGGATCAGAGGAGGAAGGAGAACTTTAAATAACAGTCCAAAATCTGCCACAAATATTTTGGACCTGCCAGCTTTCAGAGTGTCTTCGGTGCCTATGGCACCAACACTCGAACTGAAGACACTCTTCTTTTTCAATCTAATGCAATGATTTGCCACAGCCTTCCAGCCCACCAGCCACATGGGGATTGTAATTTGGGAACTGCCAGTTTAAATCATCTTGCTCTTCCAGAGCCAGTTCAATCTAATGCATAAATGTGGCAGAGCAAAGGCTGAGACCATGCTCTGCTTCAGCTGGCCTGAGGAAACATTCCTGCGGCTCCGTCAAGGCAGCTGCTGCACTCTCCTGGGAAGCCGAGCACACAAACCCCGCGCTGATGCCTTCAAAGGTCACGCCGCAGAGCCATTCGGCACCGAGGGGGCTTGTGCTCCACTGCCCTGCTCCCAGGTGGGATGCTGAGGTGGGCTCCCCTGCGTGGCAGTGCAGGTGTGCGGGCAAGGCGGCCGGTGCCTTCGCCAGGCAGGGAATGGCTGCATATGCCTGGCATATGTTCGTCCTGGCCTCACGCACAGTCAGCACTCTGCTCCCTACCTGTTCTCCACCCCTCTGTGCACAGCGGGGCCTCCTCCGCCTGAGGAGGAACCGGGTCACCACCGCTAACTTTGAATCTGCAGATCAAAGCAGCATGATCCAGGCCAGCCCTGGGACTGGCCTGCAGCTGGGCTGGAGTGGCTGTGCCAAGAAGAGGTAGAAGAAAAGCAGACAGATGCCTGGGGCATCAAACCTGCTCCAGTAGGACACTCTTCATGTGCAGCGTGTGCTCTGCTGGGATAATGTTAGGACCTTTCTGCTGGTTCTTTTTGCACCCACTGAAAATACTCATAGGGTTTTTGATTTAGGGTAGGGGGGTTAAGAGCAGCTGTTTTGGGTAAGGCTAGTCTGGCCAGATTGTGGATGGCCCATGCTAGTGGTATTGCCATGGCTGTGGAGCAGCCCACTAAATTCTACACTATCCACAACCCATATGGGGAGTACATGCCCGGTGCTGCACCATCTGCTCCCCAGTCCAAGCAGACCACAGCACATGGCCAGACCCTCTGCTGCCTGCTTGTACCACGGGGCTGGCCACAGTGGGGAGCTGTGAGAGACCAGCACGAGGCTGCCTGTATGGTGGGAGGCAGGAAACTGAAGCAGAGGAGCCTGAAACAACTCTTCCAGCACAAGCAAGAAGGTCAGCACAGACCAGAACCCCCAGCCTGTCATGTTTCTCTTTCCCTGTAGCAGCTTCTAGTTGCACTAATGCAGGCTGCAGGTGCCACTGGTCTCCTGCCTCCCCAAAAGTTGGCCTGCCACCCCACTTTGTGCCAAGTGCCCGGCTTGTCCTCCTCTTCTCTGAAGGCGTGAGTTTTCCACCTGGTGCCTGCTTTCCCCAGCCGCTTGCCAAGCAGTGAAGCTGCCCCATGGCCAGGCGTGGCAGGGGCCAAGCTGTTTGTTACTGGTGCCCCCCCCCCCGCCGACTCACCGTGTAAAACTCGAAGCAGAGCTGAGAGGCTTTAGGACTGCTCCTTTCATGCGCTGGCGTGACCTGCACAACCTAGCCCCTGGTGATCGCCCTCATCTCTCAGGGCCTTCAAAGCGGCTCTTGATTGATGTGTTTCCCTGACTCACGAGCTTCAAGAGGCTTTGAAGACACTGGGCCAGGCTCTGATCTCTCTAAGGCTGATGCAAATCAGGAGCAACGGTGCTGACAACAGTGCAATAATCCACACTGATGTCAAGCCAGTAAAAATAAGAGCAGAAACAGAGTTTTGGTCTTTGCCTTGAAGGGATATGAGCAGCACTGTGAAGCAGAGAGCTGCAAACTCTGCAAAGAAAACTCAGTGTAAAGCAAAGGACACTGTAGAAGGGCACTTGCCCTTTACTGCAGCTAAGGAGGGGAGGCTTTTTATCTCTCATCATGGTTAAGAAAAATAAGGGTGAGAGTTTGGTGAGAAATGGATTAGGCCTGGAGAAACCCCCACCGCTGCTGGTTTCAGCTGGGCAGCAGCACACATGGTTGTATTCACACTTCCCATCTGAGACTGGCTGACAGCAGGAGAGATGTGGGCAGAGCCTGGGTAACATGGGTTTCAGGGTGAGAGGAAGATGGACTGTCCCAGTTCAAATCAGGCTGTGGGAGGCAAGAGCTGTGAATGTCCCCATAGAGGCAGAACACCAAAAGATGGGCATCTCCTTTCACTTGGGGTGTGCCCAGTCTAGGAGAAAAGGCTGGCCCCAGACCTCCAAGAGATGGAGGGCAGGACACTCACTCCCCCTGCAGAGTTTGTGAGTGGAGGAGCACCCATCTCCATGCCACGCAGAACCACCCACCTGGTGAGGTCCAGACCACTGGTGGACTCCTCAGGGCTGCCAGGCTCCCAGCCACTGCTGTCAGCTCCCCTTATTCACAGCCCCCCTCTTGCTCTCTCCCCAGGTGTGGTTTCAGAACCGACGAGCAAAATGGCGCAAGAGGGAGCGGTTTGGTCAGATGCAGCAGGTCCGGACCCACTTCTCCACTGCCTATGAGCTGCCTCTGCTCACCCGTGCTGAGAACTATGCCCAGGTGAGTCCATTCCCCTTCCCTGGCCCATCTGTCCCAGTGCCTGCTGGACACACTGCCTCTAGTCCCAGTCCTCCCCAAGTCATGCTTCCCTTCTCAGGTTCACCCACCTGCCCTCAGGTAAGGTTGCAAGAATGCAGTGCCAGTGCTATATATATTGTCAAGCACTGAAGGGCTGGGAGTTTTCTAGTGGGGTGTCCTGTGTGGCTCCCTCATGCCCTGGCCCAGAGCAGCCATCTTTAAAGCAGGTACAAAGCCCAGCCCTGTGTAACTTAGTGCAGCACCCTTTGGGCACAGGTCACCCTGCTCAGCACACCCTGTTACACTGTCCTTCTCCCATCACGTGTGCTGCTGCCCACTAACTTCCTACCAGTTTGAAAAAGATCCAAAAGGCCACCTCATGCCTAAAGAATAGCAGTTCCCAGGAAGGCTTCCCATTGCCATGTCTGGGTTTCCATGCCCCTTGGACATGGTGGTTGGACAAAAGCATCTTTCCCCTGGCAAATTCCCACAGTGATGGGTTGTGGTATGATATCTGGGGATGTTTCCCCATGGACTTGCAGGTTTATGCTCTGAAGGAAGTGGGGGGAGCAGCCTTGTTGGGGTATCTGAGGCTGCTTCTGGGTCCTGTTAAAACTCCTCCTGCCCTGGCTCTGGAAATAGGTCACACAGCTGCCTCACCTCCTTAGCTTTCTGTCCTGGAAAACCTATCACCAAAGTAACCTCCTAAGCATGGGGCCAACTTCTGTTTCACAACATTGCCTTCAGACAATGCCAGGCAGACTGGTGTTTGTTAGCTCAACGTCTAGGTTGTACCTCTGCAAAGCACGCCCTTCATCCTGCACTCTTCTTCCCAGTGCCCAGAATTTGCTCAAGGGCAGAGTTCTGCAGGTGTGATGCTCTGAACCTGACTGTCCTCATGGATCTGCTGGGAGTCCTCCCTCCCTGACCCCCTGGCTGTCAGCCGGCTCCCCAGCCAGCACTGCACCAATGCTATACCCTGCACCCTAGCCAGGAGCATTTGGCCTCTCTCCTGCTTGGCGTCTCCCTCAAACTGAGCAAGAAGGCCTTATGAAACAGCTGAGAGATGCCAAAGTAGCTTTTCAGGCTGGGGACACTCTCAGACACCTTTCCAGCACACCCTTCTCTTGCCTTTGTAACTTACACTTCCTCCACACTGCCCTCCTCTCCCAGCACTAGAGATCAAAAATTTGAAAAGCAATTTGCAGGAGGTAAGAAATCAGAGAGGGCCCAAGGGCCAAAGGTGGAGAGGGGCAGTGGAATGAAAGGCCCTTTGCTCTCTTGCTCCAGCCAGCTGCTCACCTCCTCCTTGCTTTCATCCTGCATGCCCATGTCCCCCCCTGCCGCAGCACACCTATTGCCACTGACAAATACTGAACCATCCTCTCTTCTTCTGAAATATCACTTCATGAGTGACAATGCAGGAGCCTGGATCATCACTTGAGGTGGCCCTGCAGGGCTCTGCACTGCAGAAGGGTGGACAATGCTGTCTCGATGGGCTGGGGAGAGGCGCAGGAAAACTGGGCTGGGGGCTGTAGGCAGCTCAACTCTGACCAGTATGCCTGTGTGGTACAAAATAACCCTTGCCTAGGCAAAGCTGCCCTGAGCTGGGGCAGGAAGGTGGATCAGCAGCCTTGCAGCACCCCTTTCTGCCTGTTCCCTCTGTAATGGGTAGGACCACAGAAACACCACAGATGGCACAAAGTTTTCTGTGCTGAGAAAAGTGGTCATGGTACAAATAAGACAAAACCCTGGGAGTGGAACAGGGAAACAGAGAGATGCTATGGCAGAGGCTATGACACAATCCTTCTCCCTGTGGGTTAGCCTCCTGCACTCCCTGGGCTGGCATACAGGTTTGGGAGTGGATCTGCTGGCTCCAGAAGAGCAGGGGCCAGCATACTGCATGCCATCGCACTGGCTGCCCCCCGGGCACAGGGCTGCCCTGCAGAGCTGGGGCTGGACACACTCCATCCCCCCAGCCCAGCAGCCAGATACATCCTGCACAGGGCAGCCCTGACACTTCTTTTCCCATCCCCAGATCCAGAACCCTTCCTGGATTGGCAACAATGGAGCTGCCTCTCCCGTGCCTGCCTGTGTTGTCCCCTGCGAGACGGTGCCCTCCTGCATGTCCCCCCATGCTCACCCCCACGCTGCTGGTGGTGTCTCTGAGTTCCTCGGCGTCTCCGGCCCCGGCAGCCACGTGGGACAGACTCACATGGGTGGCCTATTTGGCACAGCCGGGATGAGCCCCAGCCTCAATGGCTACGAGCTGAACAGCGAGCCGGACCGCAAGACCTCCAGCATCGCTGCCCTGAGGATGAAAGCAAAGGAGCACAGCGCCGCTATCTCCTGGGCCACATGACAGGGCTGCAGCCCAGTGCCCACAAGACACGGAGAGAGCACACAGGGACAGCTGAACAAATCCATCCGCTTGGACTCCAGACAGCAGTTGCCTCCTCGGGGATCTGAATGCAGCACTTTTAGCTACCCTAGGCATATAAAGTACACATGTTAACGTAAGTGGAGTGTTTCCAGCATGAACGTGGCAGCTCCCAGCTTCCTGGGATCAGGCAGGGAGAGGGAGGCTGTGGAGCAGCACCTCTTCCATCAAGACCTGGGATGAGATGCATCCCTTCTCACCACCACCTCCCTAATAACCCGGGGCATTTTTGATCCATGCTATTTTTTCTGACACCAGATCTGCCTTTCCAAAGAGCAAGAGCCCACTGGCTTTTTCAGTAGCTTCTCCTGGCCCACCACCCATACCCACCTCCACCCACACACACACTCTCTCTCACACACACATGTTCTGTTCTGGGCAGGGGATGGGACGGGAACTCTGGCACCAGCAAAGCGACACCTTTCATGCTGCTCACATCATTTTAGTGGGAGCTAAAACTTCCCACAGCTGAGCAGGAAGGGCTGGGCTGGGAAGATACTTGAAGCTAGAAAGAAGGCAACATTAGCCCACCTCCTTCTACCCCACTTCCTCTCCATCTTGTAGTCTGACATGAAGCACTGAGCTGTAGAGGCCCAGGAAGGGGATGCCCGTCTACCCAACATGGCACAGTGTTATCATGCTGACAGTCTTTGCCAGCCCTCTGGTGACCCAGAGGGAGATGCAACCCAGCAGACAATAGCTTCCCAGTATGGCTTACTGCCCCAGGAAGTGCCTGGGCTTTGCTTTGCCTGGCTGTGGTTGATGATGAAGCTCACGTGCATGGTGGGACAGCAAAAGGATTCCTCCAGTTTTCACTGGGTAGGGAATCACTTTAGAGATCAATTTAGAGACACTAGCTAGAGTAGGGAAGCACAGTTGCTGTGTAAATCCACAGGTCCCCAACAAGACTGCGCTGAGAAACAGCTCAAGTGCTAGCACACAGCCACAGTGGCACGAGACCATCAGATTCCTCATACATCTCCTCCTGGGGTCAGACATGTGCAATGACAAGCCCTCTCTCAGCCCTCCACTCCAGCGCCCTGCTGCACACAACAGCTGAGGGCATCTCTGCATGGGGAACATCTCTGCACAGGGAACAAGCTGGGAAAGGAACCAAGGGTGGATGACGTGGTGCTGCCCAATTTCCAGCCACCTTGGGTTCTCTTCACCTTGCAGAGGAAGCAGGAGACACCAGAACTTGCCTGGTTTGTCTGAGCCAATGTGCCTCCCTGCTTTCCCTCCCAGTGCTCTGGCCTGCACAGCACTGTTAAGTAAGATCTCCTTTGCAAGGCTAAACATTTTGCAAGTTTTTGAATGATCTCGTAGTGCTAGGAATAATTTTGGAACATCATTTTACCCCACTGAAATGCCATCAAGGAGAAGCTGAAAGTCAGCTGAGCACTATCACTCACAGAGCGTGGCCATGCAGGCTGGGCTTGAACCCGGGCAGCTGTCTCCAAGATTCACAGGAGAACTACAGGATATTACTCACATAAAAATTGCTTTGTCACTCTCTCTTCATGTGTAGCGTTAGGGAAACTTGTAGTTCAAGGTCCAGGAATATCTAGTGGTCTTGGAAAAGGCTTGAAATAAGCTACAACCAAATCGCAGATTTCAGGTTAAGAAGCTATGCAAATGTTTCCATAGTGCCTAGACTGTCATACACTACCTAAATGCTACACCATTGCTAGGTCAAAAGTAATATATTCATTGGAATTTGAAAAGACCAGCAGTACTGTCTCTTTTCTCTCCTCAGAAATGCTAAGAAATGCCTGGTACTCACAGGGAGCCAGCACAAATTTAAGCATACCATCTGTATGACCAGAGTGTCTCCCATCCCAAGCAGACACGATTTACGTTCCATCCTAAACATTCAGCTGGGACACTGGGCATGGTGGCTTAGATGCTAGAAGCGATGCTGATCACTGAACTGGACAGGATCATGCTGACCAGCTGGAGGTGTACAACACCCACACTGGGTGCCCCTGAAGCCACTGAGGTTCCCAAACAACAAGGGACCAGTGGCAGGAGGTGATTTCTCCATCACATTTTGTGCAGGCAGCTGAGCATGATGTCCAGAGCATTTTTGCAGGTACACCAAAGAGCCAAAGAGCATGACGCTTACCACAGTCAGCAGGCAACCCATGAAGGACCACTGCTCAAACAGCCCGGTACCATTACTGACAAGGCAAATTAGTATGCAGGCAGAGCTAAGGAGAGGGTGGTGGGGCGGGCAGGCACATGGGAATGAGTCCCACATGGCCTGCAGGTAGGAAAGGCAGCTCCAGTGGAGGGCTGTAGCCATTCAAGAACTTAGCTGCATTGCCTACTTAAGTTAAAGGGTAGCTTTTCCTCACAGACTTCCACAAGGCCAGGATTTCATCCAAGCTGTTTAACAGCCCAGAGGATTAAGTGCTGTATCCACGTCTTGTTAGAGACTCCTGGCAGCCAACTTGGCATTTAGAGAGGCTTGGCCCCCATTTTCTTTCACCTTAAAATTCATGTGGAAAGCACATGTTGGACTCACGCATTCTAATTTAAATGCCACTGCACATGCCCAGCCCTCAGCCTGCCAGAAAGCATCACGAGGTGAGGTGGGATGTTGTTCCTTGGACTCCCCTACTGCAGGGCTCCTTTCCTGCTCCCTGCCATGGGCAGCCCCGCTGCTCATCAGGCTCTGCCTCACCTCTCCGGGTGGGTCATGCTGGAAGGTGTGCCCCTCACAAATCTCCAAAAGCAGTTTATTCTGGCAGTTTTTAAGCTACATACATCTGTATTTACAGAAATTTTTAAACATTAATTTATAAGGGTTTTTTTTAAACTAGCTGTTAAATTAACATGAAAAACTGTATAAATATATATATATACACACACATATATATATATGTATCTTAACCTAGCCAGTCTGCAGCTACTGCATTTCTTAAGGGTCACAGGGTCAGGGCTGTTCTTGCAATCTCAAGTTACTATGATGACACCATTTTAATTATTATTATTGTTATTTTAATACCTTTCAACTCTATTTATGGCTTTCTTCTCTATTTATTTCTTATTTAGTATTTTACTCCTGTCCATACATTGAGTCATGATTCCCTGGCTTGGACTTGCCTTCAAAGCTGCAAGCTTTGTCCCCAGCTGCCACCAAAATATCCCACAAGCCCCAGCTGCTCCGACACCTGCCATCCCCGTGGTGGCATCCTCTGCGGATGCAGCCCAGCTAGCTGGACTCACCCATCTGTTCTCTCCAGCCTCATGAAGGTAGCAAAACATTTCTCCCAAGCAGTCCTGGCTCTGCCTATGCAGCAGGTACTACAGAAGGGGGCTGCCTTACATTGCCCATGGTTCAAAACTGCTAGAGATGTCCCAGAGCATTGAGATCAGGAAGATGTAAATAGAACAGCACAGGTTCCTGGCACCTGCTTAAAAGCAGTGGAGTACCATTCACTGCCAAGTACTTGGAGGCAATTCTTGTCTACAAGTAATAGGTAATGCTTCGGTAGCAATTGCAAACCGGTGGTGAACCAGGCTTGGGCTTGCTGGGCCCTGCAGGATCCAGACTCTAAGGGCTGCTGTGCCTGAACAAGCTCATGGAGAGGAGTGAGACAGGGGCCAGGTCAGCCTTCCGGCACGTCCCCTACAGCCAGCATTGCCACCCACCTGTGCTCCTAGAGGGCTCTCCTGCCAGCTGCCAGCCTCCAGCTGCCTCCTCTTCAATACGCTACTCAGTTCAAGTCTCACTGCCCCAGCACCTACCTGGGTAGACCCTATAAGGAAGAGGACCAAGACAGCAAGACGAAAAAAGAACCAACCTCCTTCTTTTCTAGAGCCCACGGCAGAGCGTGAGCAAGTGTGCATCCCTGCCGGAATGGACATCCCTGTGGGACGCGTGTCCCTGCTGGAACATGCCTGGCCTGAGCTGTGAGCACGGGCAGTGCATTAGGGAAAGGCCATGCACAACGACAATGTGTCACACCCGAGGTCACAGAGCTGCAGCACACAGGGCTTCACCTGCCCCATTGGCTGTGGGGACACAGCACAGCCTGGACCAGGTGTACCCGGTGTGCTGCAAAGAAGGGCTGCCCGCTGGTTTTCTCCAGTAATGGAGGTGTTTTGGGGTGGGGATGTGTGTTTCCCTGATTCCCAGAGCACATTCAGACCGGGCAGCACGTTGTAAAACACTCTCCAAACAAACAAAGGCAAAAAGGTAGTTTCCTGGAAAAGGTTTGAAAAAATAATCAAGCAGAGGCAGAGCCCCGTGTTTATTTTGCTGCTCTGACTGACACAGCAAAAAGCAAACAGACCAAGGGAGAAATTAAACCCAAATGGGAAGGGAGTGAAATCAGATGGAAAGTCATTTAGTCCTTTGCAGCTTCCCGAAGGGAGCTGGGAGGAGGCAAGGGAGCGGCCTTGTACCCCCTTAACTCTTTGCTGGTAACACGGTTCCCACTCCCCTCACATAGCTAGGTAGGTAGGTAGAGCTAGGACTTTTGTACTACTGATTTTGAAGGACAGTTTTCAATGTATAATAATATATCGGTTTAGGTGTGCAGTGTTTGAAAGAGAGACTGGGAGAAAGAAAGAAAACAAACCTCAATCAATATTATTGGTTTTTTTGTTGTAAAATATTGTAACCTTGTATAAATGCAACCTTTTTTTTTTTTTCTCTTTAGCTTACCAGCCTGGGGTAGAACATACTTAAAAAAAATTAAAAAAGTTTTAAAAACGTTCAGGAAAAAAAGAATAAAAAAATCATTACAATGTTGCCATGTGAGGTTTGTGCCATGCAATGTTATTGCCTATGCAACCATGTATTACCTGTTCATTACAGTGGAATATTAAAAAAAGACAAACAGTTTGCAGCTTGATTCTTCTTAACTTTTTTTTTTTAAA
>VWZG01011318.1:490700-527514 GCA_013396735.1 Grallaria varia | reverse complement strand
AAGCTGCCTCATTTACACAACCGTAGTATAGAACAGCTGTAGATCTTTTTGTTGTTAGCTTATAGTCATAGCTATTAAGATTTTGAATTGTTGTGCTGTATAATATAGAATTAATAGTCTGCTTGATTAGATGTTTTATACTACTAGCAAATTTAAGCATTGTTTGGAATTTTTTGTAATATTTTTTTTTGCATTTTATTATGTGTGCCTTGTTTGCCGCCTTTTTTTTGTGTGTGTGTGTGCGTGTAATAGGTAATTAATAGAAGTTTTTTCTTGAGTTTTTGTTTCACAGCAAGAGACTGAGGAAAAAAAAAAGTGGGACTTGAAACTCAACTTTGTCCTGCTCTGAGATCATGGCCCATCGTGTAACAGCAGGCCTGGATGCTTCCCAGTTAAATATATGCAGCCTTGTCATGAACTGGGACAATGGACTGCGGCATTTACTTCCAGAAATCCAGAAGCTGCATGTGTCCCTCAACAAATTGAGATGGACAATGGCCCTATTTATGGGTCCGTGAGACTCTCTTCATTTCTACAGTCCTGAGGTGACACTCATGTTACTGCTATCCCTCATTTCCCTATTGGACAAACTATTGCATGGTGTCTCACTGCCCATACTGGTGAAACTGCCCGGGACATTGTTTGTCATTGGCGATGAACATTTTCTATGTATGCCAAATTAAGACTGGTAATGGTCCTGCTTATGCCTCCTCCTGGGTGAAGACTTTTCTTCAGATGTGGGGTATTTCCCATGTCACTGATATTCCTCACTCCCCTCAGGGTCAAGGTACTGTTGAGCGAGCCCATGGTATCCTTAAGCGTCCATCGCAAGAACAAAAGGTGGGAAAGACAGGAGAAACCTCCTGAAGCTCGTCTGGCTAAGGCTGCCTATCTGCTCAATTTCGCTAAATCCGAACCTATTTCCCTCTGGGGTGAAGGTCAGAGTGAGGGATCTGCAAACGGGACAGTGGTCAAATCCTTGTGATCTATTAACATGGGGTAGAGGGTATGCTTGTGTTTCCACAGATGAAGGACCTCGATGGATACCTGCTTGTTGTATTGAGTTCATTCATGTACATACTCAGTATCCAGAAGAAGGTCTACAGCCAATGAAAGATGGACTGTCAGCCTTGTCCGCTTGTGCAGTTGTCCTTGTATTATTTGTATGGCCACAATTTGTGTCTCTGGTGCAAGGGATCCCGCATCAGATGATACTGGCAATATTTTTTAATACAAAGAAGGGGGAGTTATGAAGGGCCCCAGTTGTTCTGGGGTCTCTCTGGAGTGATTAGACTGTGCTAGGAACTTCTGTGCAACTGTAAGGGTGATATGCACGGAAGGGAAAGGCTGTCACACCAGAACGGAAATCCGGTCTCTAAAGTGCTGAGTCATGGTATACCAACATGCACGGTCTGTGTGTACAATTAAGAATTATTTATGTATAGAGAGGTCAGTGGGCCATGGACATGTGTCCATACTGAGGTCTATAAAAGCCGTAGTTTCTGGTTCCTGAAGAAGATGTGTCGTTCCTTGACCTACCCCGACCATTACGACGACATGGCTGTAGGAGCCCATGGTCACAAAACCTATTAGAAGGCAGTGATCAGACGGGATGGGTGAAGCCCTGCCTGCCAGTGCAGCTCTGCACAGAGACTAGCAGGCCACACTGTGGGTTAAGAGGCAGTGAATGTGGTTGAAGAGCACATGCAGAAAGGCTTCTGCACAAGGGATTAAATAAAGATCCTGATCCTCTTCATTATGTGATAGGAAACACTACCTAACTTTTCTTTACTACCTGCCACATACAGCGATAAAAAAATGCTTGTCCAGATGTTTGGCTTTTATGGTTCAACTTTATGTGGGTTTCTTTAGCTCCTTGTCTGGGCTGACAACAGCACTTTCCAACTATAGTTCTTGCAGTGCAAATTGAGTTCCTTTATTCAGCTGCTCTGAGCCTGAGTCTGAAGCAGCAGTGGTGTAGATTGTGTGTGAAAAGCTGGGGAGCAGTCGCAGCAGCCTTTTGGCAGATCACCATGTGCTCCCAGGGTTTGGCTGAGGGCTAGTCCTGCCAGGCAGGGATGCTCTGTCAGGCTTCCCTCAGCAGCTTCTGGTACAGAGGGAAGGCTGCCCTTGAGAAGCCTGTGCAGCAGGGCCTGCTCAGCACCCCGGGTGCAGTGGCTTCCCAGTGAACAGGTGAAGAGAACATACCTCAATAAACAGCCAGAAGAGCTTCGGTCCTGTTTCAGGGAAGGGCCAGGAATACTTTTCGGGGTATTCCTTTTAGCAGAGGTGCTCTTAGGTTCTTAGGAAGTGTGGCTTGCAGGTGCCAATCTCAGCTGAACATACCCAACACACGCCTCTGAAGGAATTCCATTAACATTTTAATAAAAATGACTGAATGTCACAGGTTACATGAAACTTTGTACAGACATTCTCTGCATAGTAACAAACACTGATGTACTTGAATTTTAAAAAATGGATTATCTATAATCCTTTAAAGTGCAATTTGTTTAGGGTTTTAAATCAAAATGGATCTTTCAATAAAGTTTAAACTGTAAAATTAACTTGAAGTAACTTTGCATTTAACTAAATCAAGAATAACATCCCAGAACTGATTCTTCATTTAAAAAAACTTTCCCCTAGAGTTGCCGGTGGGATGTCCATTTAAACAAGCTTAATGAGACAGCATTTTAACTCCACCCGCAAATATGGTGGAAATAAGATTTAATTCTCCAATTCCCTCACCTGTGCAGTATGCTTTAAGGGTTGGAGGGGCCGGATTATCTAAAACAAAACCTGTTGATTCAATGCAGCAAGAATTACAATATGTTACAAGTGCATGAAAAGAGTTGAAAAACTGAGCAGACTAAAACTCTACATCCCTGTAATTTGAAAAAAGGGGTGGAATAGACCTAGGAAAAAAAGCATTAATTCACCATCATCACGGTCATTCCTATTTTCAGATTTTTATTCAGCCATATAGAAGCTGCTGGACCCCTGCAAATGTAGCCAGAGAACAAGAATGTGAAGCCCAGTAAAGAACGGAGTAGTTATCACAGCATGGCAAGGCAATTTGGGTGAGGCAGTGCTGCGGCTCCAGGAGAACAAGAACGGAGCTCCAGCGCCATCAGTGCTGGTGGGTCAGTTGCTGGTCAGGAGGGTCAGCACAGGAGGGGGAGAGGGAATTGAATCCTGGAATGACCAGTGGCCTCAGCTGATCCTGGGAGCGCTGTAGTCGCAGGTCTGTGTTTTCTTCAGAGTTCCTTTCTGAAAGTTTTGGATGGAGCTGAGCAAGGCTCCCCGGCTCGCACTGACCTCGGGCGGCGGCATTGGCACCTCTGTAGTTGAGGGAGGAGCTGCTGGTGGCAGGGGCGGCAGAGGCGGTGCTGGGGGTATGGACAATGCTCCTGTTGGACCAGGGAGAGAAGATGTAGTTTGATTATGCCAGGGATGTCCCACCACAGAGGACTGTGGCTGCTTGGCTGGACTTCAGTCCTGCACTAGTCACGTCATCCCTTGAATGCCAGTGGAGTGTGAAGAACAGAACAGATGGAAAATGCTAGTGATCAAATCCCTCTATCTGCAGGTGAGCATGTCATCTGAGACACCTCTGAAATGAAGCCTGAAGGGCCTCAGTACTCAGGGATGCAAAACATGACTCAAATGTGATCTTTTGAAGGAAATAGGGATCACTTAATGGAAATCCCAAGCTCTTGTTTGTCCCTAGTAAAGCAGTCTGGCTTTTGGGACATGAAGAGTAACAAAGACTGAAAGGAAATTTTACTACCTGTTCTTATTTACTTAACTCACTTTACAGTCTTTGAAGGACCACATCACTGTAATATTAGTGATGACCACTTTGCTTGGTCAGCTTATACTCCATCTTTAAAGTACTAACTGCAGATAGAGTTTTCTGGAAGTGTTTTACACTTCCACAATCGACTTTCTTCAAACACATCGTAACAGATGCTTGTTTGACAGACTGGAGGAACCACAACACAGTCACCCACCACACTGCCTGGCTGCCTCTCCTGTTCCCACCAGCCACCTTTGCACTCCGGCCCCTGCTCTCTATCCCAGTCACATCCACTTTGTGCTTCTCATCATTCCTCAGCCTCCACATCCCGATTCCCTGGGAAGCCAGAACCCACAGCAGTGCATGTGGGGAGCTAGTCCTGCAGTGAGGGCCTGCATGGAGGTGCTTCCTGGCTGTTCAAATCCAGGCAGGTGGCCAGACAGCTCTGCCAGACATCCTCTGTCTGGCAGAGCTGTCTGCACATTGCACCATCACTTCTGTATAAGTATAGTAATAAAATAACAATAATAAGCCTATCTTGTCTCATATATTCTGGAAGTAGAACTGTTCAGCAGTGAATTTTAACTCCATCATCTACATCAGGAGTTTTTCCACATGAAGACCTGAGAGACAAATGGCACCTATAAGACTTGTAGCCCTAACCTACGAAGAGGAATGTACTGGTAAGTGGCACGAACAAGGATCCTGGACTAAGCAAAACAGTGTGAGGGCAACCAAGAGACTGTGGGTACTGAAGCAGAACTGCTTCCTATGAAGTGAGAAAATACCAAGCAGTTAAAAGGACATTATGCCACACAGACTCAAGAGGTATTTTACGAAGGATAAAGCTCAGCTACAGAAAGCAAGCAGACAAAAGTTTCCCGTGCTCCATTTCTCCCTCAATTCCTCACTAACACTTGTTCTTGGGCTAACAAGTAACCATAAAAACATAACTGCTGTTATTAAGCAGTTTTGCTAGATGGAAGACATAACTCAAAGCTCCCTCAGTTTCTACTTGTACCAGTCTTCAAAGAGAGATTTCTCCCATATGGGAGCAAGCTCAAAGTGCAGATTATTAACACAAAGCATTCAATTTTGCCAGTGTACATTAATATGTGCTGTGATTGTAGCACTTGCAGCTCTTCAGGAGACATTCTTATTGGTATAAAAGCCTTCTATGAAAACAAAATATGGAAGTACATATTGAGCTCATCTTCACTCTCTTCCCTTCCAGAGGAACTACTCAAACCCTAATAGAAATACCAGAGATCAACTGAAACAATTTAATGTTCCTGTTGCATGTGGATCAACTGTACTCTGAAGTAATCAAAACATAACACAATGGCTGCACAAACTGAAATAGTTGCATATTGGGGCTTTCTAAGTTACCCAGATCTGCTTTTTACACTTGCCAGAGATGTAAGTCAATTTACTATTAGAAATACTGGAGAACCATTGCCTAGGTCAGAATCCTCTTTCTCCTGTGGATGGACTGCAGGAAAGGGAAACTTGGCACTTTGCCAAAAGAAAAACAAGACCAGGGACAGTTCAAGTAACCATTTTATGGTCAAAGTGGTCAGAGCAGAAGCTGTAGGACTGGCACACCCAAAAGGATCAGGTGAATTGCTGTAAGAGCACCAAGAGCAACTACTCTGAAATGCAAGAACTGCAGAGAACAAAGACAAGACTTTTATCTGGAATTGCAAGGTGAGGCTGAAGAGGCTGTGCAAGTAGTTGTACCAGATGTGACAGAGCATGACCACAAAAACAGTGGCCAGGACTCTGAGGGATGCAAATACAAGAGTAACACAAGCAGTGGAAGGAGGCACATGTTTGACAGAGAAGGGGGCAAAAAAGACAAAACGCTTGGATCACTATTATTAGGCCAAGATTCCATGTGTTATCTTCAATTTCTGGTCTGGTTATTTTACAAGGGGGGGAGAAAAGACAGGGAAGTAGGAGGAGAGGTCACCTTCCTTCCTGGAAAATTGTTAAATTCCTCAAAACTCACTGTTATTCAAATTGACCTGCGGACAACATCACACAATTGAACTCCTGTGAGACTGATAAGAGACAATGATATGCTTATACCTGAGCTCTGCCTTAAAACATGAATACACACAGGGTTCAGAATGGTATCTTACTAGCCATGAGCATTACATATTTAGCCTGGTAATTAAAAGCATGATTCCAAAAATCTCCAAAACCCTTCATTTCTGTTAGTCGATCCAAACCAAGCTGTCCTTCCTTTCTTGACATAAGTGGTGCAAAAGATATCTTAGTTCACACACATGTACTCATATGGAGTTACATCTACAGATTAAACTGTTCTGCCCAACAGTGAAATATTTTCCTGTATTTACTAAAAAACCTACTCGAGACAAGTGCTTAGTTATCACTAGGCCTTTCCAATACACATGTTTGAAGACATTGCCTGTGAACACATTCTACTCATTCATGCAGTTGTAAGAATAAAACACTCAAACAAGAACTTACCAAGGGCTTTTACAGGGACATTTTTGTTAAAAGAGTGTGTTAAAAGGAATAGGAGGTAAATCAGATGCTGTAAACTTGATGCCTGAATTGAAACAAAAACTTAATTATGAATTTAAAGTGACGGTAATTGTGCAAACAGCATTAAAAACTTGGCTGAGAATGGGATGCGAGCAAAGAAAATCATTTTAGTGAGTTTTTAAAGATGCTGTATTTCATAAAAATAATCTGTAGGAATGTTCAGATATTTTTCTTCTATTCCCTCCCAATACTAAGCAAGTTCAAGATTTGCATCCAACTTTCCCATTCAGAAACAAAGCATCTTTAAAGAGATAAATCAGCATTAGCTTACTTTTCCGAAAATTCACGTTCAAAATGATGCATGCTCTATTGAAGACAGCAGAGAAAGAGAGAGGACACAAGTTAATCATCCGGTTCTCGTGTCAAAGTAAGAAAAACAGATACTGTTAGCTGAAAAGTTAGTACAAAAGTCAATACGTTCTGATTCACTGACAAATACGAGGACAGTAGATTGACTGTTGCATATACATTTACACTATTTTGTCCAATTCTGAATAAGGAATCACTATTTTCCATGCTCTAAGCATTATTATACGTGATCAACAAACACAACACACATGCTTTCTGTTGCACATGCCGTAATTCAAGCTTTACAGGATTAAAGTGCATTTAGAGAGATTTAGCAAGAAATCTGCAGGAAGATTAGCCACAGAAGACGAAATCCATTCAGTTCAAGGAACACTTCCTGCTGTATTGACACCTGTGTTTACACTTATGGGTCAGAGACACTCAGGGAAAGCACTTCCTAAAGCATTCAAATTGTCTTACAGAAGGTGAAGGGAGGCAAGATGCACCATATGGGTATCAGTGAAACATATGTTGCACTGAAGGATTCAGAATAAATGGCACAGAAAAAGATCATTAAGTACAACTCTTTCACTTTATTCCTGCAGGGAAGGCCAAGAAAGCAAAAGTCACACCCTACAAACTTTTCTCTGTTGTAAAACGTCTTGCTGGTATTTTATGGGCTTATTGGATTTAGAGAAGATTCAGTGAAGTTTTAAACAACACATTTCACAGTGTTCTGCATCCCTTCTGATCCTAGCCACAGCTCATATCCACAAAGAAAACAAACAGATTCTCAAGGAAGCAATTGTGAAGAAAAAAAGAACCAGACCTTCAAGGGAGAATGTCAGAAATGCAGGATGTTACGTGAGGATCACTTGCCATAATCTAAACAATGTACCTCAAAGACATTATTTAGCCAAGTATCTGCAACAACACCAGCCCAAAACATTCTCATCAATGAGAGCAGCCCATGAGAGCCAACATTTCCAGCGGACACCTTTCCCCTCAAAGCAGGCCATGCACTCACTCCTAGAGCCGTAGCTGCCATTGCAAAGACAGTGAAAGCCAACCACCATTTTATTTCTTAGTCCATTTTTCATCCTTTACCAAGCACACAAGTCTCCCAAGGCTTGTTCTCAACATGTGACCAAGGTTCCTTCCTCAGGACACATCAGCCCATTCCCCTTTGGTCAGTGTCTCTGGCTCTGCACAGACCCACACACCACATTGATTTGGCTGGTTACAGGCCACAACAAAGGTAAGAGCTTCTGTTGGGTGCACTTTTCTACATCAGCCTTAATTTTACCATGGCATCACATCACCAGGATGCTTTGAGATGACTGAAAGCCTCAATGCTCTTTTGAGGAACATCTCACCACACTGATACCCACAAGCAATTTTTGTTTTGAGGTAAACACCCTTAGTAAGCACAAGGAAACTGGAAGAGAGAGATACCAGTTATAAATGCATCCCGTGTCACAAAGTCCTACCATGGGGCCAGTGGGTCTTTCACTGAGTCTGTAATAGCAGCCCTGCTTACAACAGCTAAAACTACAACACTGCTGGTGAAAAAAATTCAGCACACTGGTTACCTCTTAGAACTAATACCTGAAATTTCTTCTGTGAACTCTACTCACAAAAGCATTCCTGAAAATGTGACACTTGACTTTATACCTCATAAACAGCATCCAAGCCATCAGCTCACAAAAGCCCTTTCCCCTGAATGCAGGTAGGGCCACATGCACGGTGTCACACGGGCTGATCCCAAGTCATCAGGAACACACTGGCAGCAAGGTGATTAACACCCTGTGACAATATGGTTTGAACAACAGAGCCAAGTTTTCAGCCCAAACTTGAGGCATTTGAGTCACATCAACACACAAACCCACATCACATGCTTAAAACTTGAAAAAGCTTTCAACGAAGTTCAGACAGGTCCAAGTTAAAACATAACTAAAAGGTAGTTTTATTGAACAAAAAAAAGTTTTCTAAACCTCTATCCATTTTGGAGGCACAAAGTCTTCTTTTGCATTTTCAGCTACTTCCTTATTAAAGTACACAGAACTTGCAACATACCCTCCAGCTAATAGTTGGTGTATCCTGAGAGCAGCACTGTTACTGTGCAACACAATAACAGTAATTACCTTGTTGAGGCTAACTGGGAGAAGTTAGTTCTTAAGATACACGTTTCTCATATCCTCAACTTGAAGGACAAATTACTAATTTGAATTTCAGCATGACTGATTTGAATTACATCACACAGACTGCAGCGTCCTTTGAAAGATCACCCACAGCAAATACAAATTTGATTCCATGACTTTAGTTACCAAGTTGTGCTGTGTAGAGAGTTCATGGGACTAGAAATCCTATGGCACAAATCACCATAACAAATGCGATGGACTGTTTCCCCTCTAGAAATGCATTCTGTTAACATCTTTTGCTGTCAGTGTTTGCCAGTGCTCCTCTTTCAGCCTGAAGCACATCCACTGCTGCTCAATACTCAGATGTGCAATTAAACTTTCAGAGCACTTCTATTGCCCACTCCAGCAGATTTTTCACCACTTCACACCACCTGTCCTAAACATTAGCAAAACTGACTGCACAGCTACCCAGCAAACTGAAAAACAGAACGGGCCAAAAATGATAAAGATATTATTTTTAACCCAAATCCGTCTCTGACTTGTTTCTACCAGCTCTCTACTGGGTTATCAATGGGCTGAACTGGGATTTACACAGCCTAAGCCACTGAATTTGTCACACCCAAAATTCCTGAAAATACATCAGAGCAGTACAGGAGTAAAGAGACAATACACAAGAGATGAACAAACATTATTTCAGGTCAACAGACCATTAACACCAGAACAAACACATACTGGAACAGGAGACCCAAAAAAATCTGGAAAGTAGCAATGTCGTAGGCCTGGAGAAATAGAGACTTTGAAGCAAGCACTTACAGTCTATGGATAAATCATATCATGTATATCTCAAGAAAGGTTATTAAATGAAAAAAGAAAACTATTATAAGGTTCTTTATGGCCCTCCAAAGAGAGCACATGCCCACACTCAGGCTGACACAAGATAACTGTCATCTCTGTGTTCCATCCCTGAAAACCACCATCCCTTAGTCATCGTTGGCAATAATACCCACCACTGAGGAGCAGAGGGGAATAAAAAAAACCTCAACATCATAAAATAATGACTCTTGAACTTACCTGCTGTAGAGGGCGGAGTGGGGGATGATGGAGATGTTAAAGGGGAACTCGCCCCAGAGCCTGCTAAATAAAACAACAGTCTGGTAACTACAGCTGTGACATTGTGATTCAACAGTCACACAAGACAGGTTGTTGGAAACAGGCCAACTTTATTGACTGAAGACCCAATCCTGCTTCCACTGAAATCTTGGGAAAGAATCCCATCATAGGAACAGTGTAACTTGGACCCAATCTGAACAGAGGCTTTACAGTACAGAGCATCACAGGATCTCCAAACACACAGAAGTGCACTCAACAGTATTCCTCTGTGGGAAACACTTCTTTTCTGCTGCTTAGGCTGTTTTGTTTCAGAGTCCAAATTCTGTTCCCCTTAAGGGTTGTGCCACTGCATGGATGGCACCCCATCTCTCCTAAGAGATGATTTTCAGTCAGTTGCTGGACTCCACAAGTTACTCTGGTATCTGACTACTCCACAACAAGCTGCTTTTGGACATGTTTTAGCCAAGCAAGTCAACTCTTATCTGTTCCACAGTACCAACCACACCTTTTAACTAAATGAAGACCTGCCAAAGGCTGTGTTGTTTTGGAATTTGGCACTGAAGCAGCAATTAAATAACTTTCTCATTCATCTTAACACCTTACTGTGTAAGACAGATCACCACAGAGAGTCTCCCTGAAAGACTGCATTCTTAAATGGTCAAATAATGAATGTTGTTACTCAACTCAAATATAAAACAGAATTAAGAGATTGACTGGTTTGGGGTGGTTTTGGGTTTTTTGAGCAATGGGGCACAGAAGAGAAGAAATGTTACTTTAAATTAGGCAGCTGAAAAAATCTAACATTGACAATATTTTTAAGCCCTCAATTTATCTATTATTAGATACCCAAAGTAGGGGTATCAGGCTTTGGTAGTCCAATACTAACATGTAAACTGACGGTAATCCAATCTTTACAGGCAGAAAATGACAGTAAAAACAAAAGAATGAACACAGTAGTGTGGAAGCAAATTTTTCTCTCTGTACTTACCTGAGTTATTTGAGTTGCTGTATTTTGCTGAGTGTTCTTCCCCACTTTCATAGGCAGAACGTTTTGACTTCTTTAAAAGGAAGCAGAGGAAATAGAAGATGGGAATGAATAACCACTTTCTATAATAAGGATTGAATTGACAAACAGATTTGTAACGGCCATCTCCTGTATCACACAAGGTTTATCAATGCCCAACATACCTCTCCCCACACCACACATATGTCGACAAGGTGACAAGTGCAGCAAGGCTGTTCTGTGTTCAAATATCCCCAGGCAGGTGCCAGGGCAACTCCAGTGCCCTCTGTCCACAAGGGAAAGGCAGAAAACTGACCCACCAGGAAGGAAGAGCAACGCAGACAATGCTGCAGGAGCAGAGTGAAACAGGCTCCAGTGCCCTCCCTGGCAGCAGCACAGCAGCTCATCTGTGTATGGACTATTAACCAGACTGGCTGCACACAGCAGCCTCACACAGGTCAAAGCAATATGCAAAGCAGCTACCACGGTAACTTAAACTTTTTAGTAAATCTATTGCTTAGCTACAGAAGTGAAAACAATCAGGTAGTAGTGCAGAAAAACACAGGGTAGAATAGAGCCATGGACCTGTGGATAAATCTGTCCACAGTAAACATTTAAAAAATATACATGCCTTTTTCCATGTGACAAAACTATTTAAAGATTGCTTACTTTTCGTGCCAAGATCTTCCTTTTCTTTTTTTCTTCTTCAGAGCCATGATGAGACTGAGCTCTTGTCAGCCTTCTGTGCTGGTGAATCTTCAAAATTAAGGAAAAAATAGAGTAAGACCATGTTAATATCTCCAGTGTTTTCAAACAACACATTTGGGATACAAGAAAATACACTGTAGCAACTTTGTTTAGATTTCTTTGTTTCATTTTCAGTTTTTACTGTTCCTGGTAAAGGATGGAGACTCACACTGCAGTTAGATTATCCTTTAACTTGGGAGCCACTGCCTCTGAAGCTGCATTACTTAAAACAGTGAAATGTCATACAGTCAACAGCTGTTCTACGACTCCTCGTACTGCATTTTTGGGAAAGCAAATCTGTCAAGGAAAGCCTTTGCTACTCAAAATCACTTTTGAGTCAAAACTCACTTTCTGCATGTGAAAGTGATACGAGGAAAAGAAATGTCTGTAGGAAACAGAGTAAAGAAATGTAGAGATTACCAATTTCTGTTCTTCTGTTAATCGCTTTTCTATGCATTCCTTGGAGATTTTCAATGCCTCTTTTAGCTTGGTAGGAATCTAATACAGAATGGGAAGCAAAAACATACAACAAAATGTGACACAGGAAAACAAAACCTGACTGCTCAAACCTCACCAGTCATCTCATTACATTGCTCATCTAAAGCGTCAAGTTCTGGCACCATAAAGGCAAATAAAGCCAGCTCTCCTCTCTCTGTCAATTAATGCACAGCTACCCACATCTGGCACTTCCACAAACACCAGCAAGTCAATGTTCAACTCTACCTTAAACTGTGGTTTCTCAGAGTTTGTTAGCAGCACGTCGCTGAATAATCTGTAAGTGAATAAAAAAGAGGAGTATTATTCCCAAGAGACAGGCAAAACCACAGGTAGAATACTACTGGCACTGTTCACTTAAGCCCCTCTTTTCTCCTTTCCCTTCTCTGTCCTCATCCCTAGGCCACAGTTTGGGGTTTTTTCCATAGGTTTTTAGGTACTGCTTTTTATTATCCAAGCACTGCTGTAATATCAGCAGCATCCAAGCCTCAGAATGTAGTCACTACTGATGGCAGAAAAAGCAAATTTATCTGAGATATTTTGAAAGTTGCTAGAACAGGTACAATTATAAAGGCAGAGAAGGTTCCCCCCAAAAAAAGAACATTTTTTCCTTAAAAGTATATGGATTCTTTAAGTATATAAGATTTCCAGGAACTTTATTTTAAATTTCACCTAAGCAAAACCATTGTTCTTATTAGGAAAATTCTCTTAGCACAACTATTGGCTTAGAATTAACAAGAAACACGTGAAAGGTCAATGAGTGAACTTAACATTTGAAAATATCTGCATTCTTGCCTGTACTCTGCAAAAGGCAACTAAAGCAAATAATCTAATATTTTTGCTCTCCCCTCTATGGTGTCAGCAGCAATGATTGATCTTTTTCCATCCTAAACAAAGACACTAGAGGGCAATGGTAGTCTGAAAATAAACTGGTTAGTCCATTTCAAGTTACTTTGCCCTGGAGAACATACTAGAAAACTGCACCAGAGAGATCTCAAACCTGGCTCCAAGATAAATATTTCTGAGATCTTTTGTTGCTGTCCACTATGGAAAATTATCACAGGCTTGTACCAGAGAAAGGAAATTCAAGTCTAGAATTAAGTTAACTAAGGAGAGTATTCCATGACAAATTCAGAAATAAAGCAAATTTTAAAATGCTTTCAAAAAAACATGACAATTCATCCTGGTTTACAGGGCTTTCTGACCCTTTCTAATGACATGTTCTTATGAAATTAAGAGAAGTCACAGTTTGTATGGCTATAATAAATAGATATTTAAATTACATTAATTCCATTCCATATCTACATAGAACACTTTTGTGAAGTATTGTGAAGGTTGTGAAGGTATGAAGGGGATGTAGTATAACATCTTAGATATCAGATGCAACAGGGCATGGATTGTTTGTTCAACACCTTTTAAGACCTGTACATTCCTGTATTCACAGAGGTTTTTTACAGTATTTCTCCTCTGCTTACAGTCTTCTGTCCACCTTCCACCTCCTTGAAAAGCAGAGGAAGGGAGGAGGAGAAGGAATTGAGGGCTGCAGTGACTTCCAACCAAGAAACATGAACAGAGAGCACATTCTAAACACAGTGCAAACAGTGTGTTGTGAGATCAGAACCAGATTTAGGTATTGACAATCTGCCATTTATCAGGTCTTGACTCTGGCATCTAACATTAAGAAAAAATACAAGAATCTCCTGCCAGAACTGTGGTTCCATGCTCAGCGTGCTGGTGGCATGTCACAGCACAGGGACAGTCATCTCCCTGGGAGTTCTGTGTCCCAGCTGCAGGCAGTGTGGCCCTGCAGGCAGGGGTGACCTGTCACACACTGACAGTGCTCCCTTCCTGCATCCCAGCCTCGCTCCATGCCTGCCCTCACCCCTTCACTGCATCCTGGGGGGACAGCCTGGAAGGAAATTTAGTCTGTCCATGCTTCAGAGAGTCCCTAAGCCAACCCTGCGAGAAACCAGACAGAACTTCCACGTAACATTTCATACTCAGAGCAAGTCTAAATGTCACTGCTGAGCAAAGCGAGAGATCTATTTCGCCAGTCGTAAGTAAACTGATAGCAAAATCCACCCAAGGAGGTTTGAAGGGGACATGCAAAAAGACACTCTAAATCTTTTAAATCAATCTGTACATGATCTTAATCATGCTTGTGTTACTTTAATAGCTTGATTAATTTAAATCATGCTAAATAAAGTGCATTCATAACAGTTCCAACATACCAAGAGACAAAGAAATGTTAAATGCACATTTTTCATGTTCACAAGGGACAGGTTCTATAAAGCCTATCAATTTTAAGGCTTCATTTGGGACACATCCCTCAGAACAAAGAGCAAACCCTACTACAAAGAAACAAGAGCAAAAAAGGTTCTTCCAGCTGAAATAATTAAAAACATTGCTATGAGTGTAAAACAAGTAGAGCAGGACTTACGGCATCTGTAAGAGCCGTGAGACAGTTGGCATGCCATTCTTCATGGCTTCACAGGTCAGAATGGACTCCAACACTGACACTGCCAAAGAAAGAATAAGAATAAACACATTTTTGCACCGCAGGATAGCAAATGTTTTAGAATGGACGTCTGGCACTGCTGTGTGATTGTCCCCTAAGTATTGCATCAACCAAGCAGTGAAGATGCTCTGTGGCATCTGGTTTTTATTACAGTGTTAGTATTACACATACAGACTTTTCAAGAATGTTAGACATGAGGCAAGGGAACCCAGGCATCTCATTATTTACTAAACTCTGCCTTATCACTCAGCTAATAATAACAAAAAGAAGTTTTATTTATACACTACATATACTTCATGAAGAACACATTTTCTCTTTGACCAAATTACTGATTCTTTCCAGTCACAGACTGCAAAGGTCTCAGGTTGGTATTTCACAGCACTTTAGATAAAAGCTAAGAGTGCACCCAGGAAGCTGTGACTGAGACGTTCTCCACTGCATACTAACCAACAAACACTGAGGGTGCAGGGGGGAAGCTCTCCACTGGAATTGTGTCTGGCGGTCTTCCATATGTCATTTCATACAGTAAGTGTCCAAAGCAATGAACATCAACACCTTCTAAAGTCTGTGGAGGAACAAAAAATAAAAAAGCCACAACTTGTTAGTTTTTTAACAACTGGTTAACCCATTGCAGAAAAACAGTGATATTGCACGTGAAGATAGAAAAGAGGAACCGCTAAGACAGTTCTTAACCACAACCATTTCCCTGCATAACTGTAGCTCAAATGAAATCCTCACACCTCAAGCTAAGTAGCCACCACTGTCTTCCTGTATGTGATGATACAAATGGGATAGCACTACAGTCAAGTCCTGTAAAAATGTGTGAAGTTGTAAACTCTTTTCCCACAGCAGTTTAGAGAGCCAGACATCGATAGAAATCCCAACCAAGCCCATTTTCCAAACAGCATAGAATGAGGTTCATAATATGACCTGCTGCCACTTTAGAGTGAAGTAGATAAAAAGACAGAAAAAAGTGCACACCAAACAAACGCAGGAGAGCCTCTTTTGCTCCCCCTTAGGTTTTGCAAGCTGTACACACATGCTAAGCTCCCAGACAGCATATTTCCAAGCTTTCTGAATCGTGTTTAAACAGAAAGGGCTGCTCTTACTGGAAGAGGCTCAGAGCTTTGATGGCACTAACAGATTTGGGCTAACCATGAACTTTTGATCGTTTCTTTGACAACACAGTAGAACTTGTTTAGCAAGGTCAGCAAGCAGCTATCTCGTGATGCTGTACGGAATTTATTACAATGAGAGCCTGAAGGCAGGGCAAGATACTGCTGTGTTGCTGCAACAGGGCAAATTTGTTTTCATACTGCCGTAGGAAGATAATATTTTGCTTTTCAAGCCTGCAGTTAACAGACATCCTTCAAACAAATAAAAACCAGCTTTGAATAGCTAGACATCTGCAAGCATCTCATCAATTTTCACAGTATCCACCAAAGACAAAGCTGATGAATGCTCCCAGCTCAGCACAAGTAGTAAGCTGTGCTCCCTGGAGAGACATACAAGTGTGGTAAACATTCCTATAAAATACAAGACCAGGGTGGAAAGAGACCTTAAAATAACTGCACTTTACCTCTATTTGTGCCAGCACTGTTGTCACAAAAACACTCACCTTTGTCACAAAAACACTCGCCTTTTACCTGCTTACCTTTGGCCTCAGCTTCACTCCAGTGTGCTGCAACAAAACTGCTGTGCAGCCACAGTGATTTGGAGGAAGCAGAAAATGTATTTGACGGAGAAAAGCTCAGATTAAAAAAGGGACTTGAAAGAGGTTTTTTTCATTCTAGTCAGTTCTCCACAAACAGAGGTTGAGGATAAAGAGATGCATAAGACTCGGCTCAATTAATTGTCTGAATCTTACATTAATTTTCCGAAACTGTGAAAAGTATGATCGATAAAATGATGGAAGTCCCAGGAAGGAATTTTCTAGATCCAGTAACTTGCAGGTGTCCCCATCCAGCATCACATTGGCAGAGTGAAGATGGCCATAAGGAAATCCCTTCTCATGCAAGAATTTTAATACCTGAAAAACATCAAATACAGAAGCACCGTCACGAGATGCTCTGATGATCTCAGGATCACAACATCATCAGCTTAAATGCTCCAATACTACAGCAGATACATAATAAATGAGGTCCCCCTTTGGAATGCTTGCTCAACTTGATCTTCAACAATATCATTGTCTGACTATTCATTCCCATTCACTGGTTAACACTTTTCACAAAACAAACATTTCATGCTGATCTTCAAAGCAGGCTTACGGAAACCTCCCGAAGAGATCTGGAAACTAAAATTTACAATTCTACCCAATATAGCAGTTTGAATAAAACAATTTTAAAAACTCATGAATTACTATGAATTCATGGCACATGTCCTGAAGGCTATGAATTACTTCTTTCTCTTCTTAAACAAGGGAAAAACTGCAATATCACCTCTCCCACTTAAACTCTACACATACCAACTGTAGTGTTCTGGGTTTTTTTGTTATAAATGGTCTCACACATATATATCTGAATTCAACTCCCAGCAGCTAATCTCAATTCACATCTAGCTTTGAAGTCTGCTGCTGAAATAAAGCTTGTGTGTTCATAAGTTTGTCTCCTTTTCTAGTTAAACCAGTTGACCTCAAACAAAAAATCTTAAAGGGTGGTAAATAAAGCAAAGGAAAGAAAGTACCTCTAATATTTGCCTTCCATATGTTTTTATTTGCTGAAGCTCAAGACCTTGAATTTTTTTAGGATTGCAATACTTCTTCAGGAATGGGTCTTTTGGCTTTGCCTTTAAAAGAAACACACATATCAAGTATCATGCCCAGAAAATTCAGTATTTGTCCTAGTTTGCTCAGCGATAGATGGCAAACACTTTTATAAAAGACATTCTATGGTCATTGCAGCAAACATTCTGCCATTTGAGTTGGGGGGTGAGGGGTAGACATTACCTTATAAATAAGGTCCTTTAGTGTCCCTTTTTCACTGAATGGTCTAATAACCAGTGCTGAAGATTCATTGGCAGTGGCAAAAGTGACTTTGTAAATATAGGGATGCTACCAAAAGAAGAAACTGTAGGTAAATTTTACATGACTGATTCTGTAATTCATTTGTGTTCAACTCATGAGTAAGAAAATATCTGCCTGAATTGTATATTTAAAGTAATAAATTGGATGCTGTCAGTGACACTGAAGTAAACTGGAGTAAATGCAAAGAAAACTTCACATAGACTTTAATCAATTAGCACATAAATTAAAAAAATAAAGTCTCTATTGTTTTTTAACAAAATAGACTGGCAGTTTAGATAAATGAAGAATCCAGTACTTATTCATAAGCAGCTTTACTGCAGGTTTAAGTCATGCTAAGCTAATAAATTTTTTCCCAATTTTATACAACTATGGCACATAATGAAACTCAGCATTAATAGCTGTCATAACAGTTTTATGTCTTCAGAAATTATTATAACAACTTTGCAAAACCAAACGAGAGCACAGTTGGAAGCAAATTACACATACAACACACACACCAACTGAAATTGCTAGTTAGAAGAAGACCCTTTGTTCATATCTTATTAAAATAAATCAGTTCAGTCTGGCTGGGGGGTTGAGCAGCCTGGTTTTCAGCCTCTCCAGCTGTGGGCAATTGCAGAGCTCCAGGAGTGCCCAGAGATTTATCAGTTTAAATACCTTCCTTTTCAGCCAGTCTCTCAGATGCTTAACATCCTTAACTCCTTTTGGAGTCAAATACCAGTTTTTCAGGCATAGTTGCCTACTGGATTTATAGCATGGCATTGCACTGGAGCTTAAATTGTACAGCCTCCATTTTACCTCTACTAAGACACTCCTGTTTTAAGTTCAAAGAACTGAAAAAATATCAACACTCCTTCCACTGCCTCATCCACTGCTGCCTGAGAATATGCCCAGCTCACAGGTTAGTAATTACACCTAGACAGCACAATCCTAACAGCCTGAAAGTCTTGAGGAGCTGAAATAAAAGCTCATGATCTCACAGTATTGCACAAGAAGAAAACAATTAAATTAACCACAACACTGAATCTCCTGTAATAATCCTCTAGGATTATTAGTTGTGCTGAGAACATGTTGTCTCATATTATATGGGAAATGTAATGAAAAGGTTTGCAAACCTTTAAACGAAAGCAATGCTAAAATTACAAACTGTCCACTAGGCTACATGTGTTTTGCAAGATAAATCCCTGACATGCACTTCTGTGCACAATTTAGAAGTCTTCAAGTAATACTCACAGAACAGGAAGAAAGAAGTTTCACAGCATACTGTAAGTCTTTGTCAGACAAATATTTATCAGGGCCAAGATCAGCCTGGAAATAAATAGGAAAATAATAGCATCATAACAGATGTTGCATTCCGTAAAGAAAACGTGATCTATATTCTACTCTGGCAAATTGAGACAGATGTTTGAAGGAATATTTTGAAGAGCAAGCAAGGCAATTATACATACAGAATGAAACCTGAAGAGGCTGAATAAGGCTGTGGTTCCACAATAAAAAATGTCTGACCATGAATAAATATCACTGCCTCTTTCCTTCTCCAGATCTGATATGCATTACTACCACTGGATGAATTCTGCCAACTCCAGACCGGAGGACTGTGTGCATTGTGAACTGATAAAGCACGTTCTTCCTCTGCAGCAAGAAAAGCTTCCCTCCTACTGCAGGTTTTACAGATCTCTGCTCTCAGTGAAGTCTGACAAACAGCTGTGCTCACACAATTAGGAGGACAGCACATTTTAGCACAGGAGGAAAAACAAGTGTTGTTAAAGGAGCAGTTCATGCCTCCCTCACCTATCAGCTTGTCAGAACAACTAAAGATCTGAACAAGAAAACCCACTACTTTAAAAAGCATCATCTTATTATTTTCAGTGAGCAAATTCATATATGGTAAACAGCCACACCATTACAACTAAAAAATCCTAAGGTGCGGGATTGGGAGCAAATGACCTGGCACAGAAACTTGCAAACTGGACTTGCCACCAGGGGAAAGACACACAAGAAGTTCCTGCACCACACAGCCACCCAAGGGATTTCAAGGCTCTCTCAAAGACTGAGATCTTCAGTCAATCTCCCTGTCACTCACACATGGTAGTCAAAATAAAATCTTGAGTGAAAGTGAGAAAGACTTGAGTATGAGAGGAAGGCATATATACCCAGCTTAACACCAGCCGTTCCTTTGGTTGATTCTTTATCTTCATTAAGAAATATTTTTTACGTATTCGCNAAAAAAAAAAAAATAAAAAGGAGTCAGCAGCTTTAATTAAACACTACTAAATCACAGCTTGCAGGCAGGACAAGGTCTGTAAGCAAAGACTTAAGATTGGAATCTTAGCACAACTTACAGCTGGGAAAAAAATCAGACAAGTGTTCACACACACATGCTCTTCTTACCTATATCTTTTAATGGTTCTACCACCTCCCACTTTGGCTCTGATCGGAAGAACATTGAAACGTGCTGTAAGGCAATTTCTGGAAAGAAAAATGAGAAGAAGGGGTGAGAAAAAGTAGAAAAAAACCTAAAATGTTTTAAAGAGACTATATAATGTAATTATACACATATTAGGTAAGGTTCAATGCCAGAAGGAAGCCTGCAGGAGTTCAGACTTAAAGTCAGCAAAATCACTTCAAAAGGAAATCAGATAAAAACACTGTTAGAGGGTATTTGCATTTTTAACCTGATAACTCAAATCCAGAGAGAAAACAGAGAAGGCACTGCTTGGAAAACTTAGCTTAACAGTCTGCATTCTATCTGTACTAGATCTACATTTCCAAGTCTAAATCCAATGCTCACAGCTCAGATTTCCCACATTAGGTGTACAAAGCATTAGATCATGAAATGTTTCTGCTATATCTGTAAAAGTGCTTTTAGCTCTTTAATGTGCATCTGTGTTGCTATTACTACATGTAAATTATGTAAACTAATCAGTTCTGTTTCACCATGTGTGATTCTGCCCTTTTCTGTGCAGACGAAGGCACTTGGCCAACTATCATGAGCTTACATACATTTGGGGGGGCCGGAGGGAGGACACCCATCTTGTTAGTGAATTCTCCCAGAGCTGGGAAAACAACTGGTTTATTCATGAAGTGACTTGAGGAGAAATCTTAATGAGAAGTGGTGACAGCAGGGGGAGAAAGGGAATCTTGCCAACAAGGAATTTTCTCTAACATGGCTTATCTTGGCATAGAAACACAGGAAAAAGGTAAGGATGTGCTGATCTCTGCACTGTATCTTCTCTCTATAAAAATACGCTAGAAAAAAAAAGTGCAATAAATATCATCTCACTCCTCCAGTATTTAAAAAATTGCACACTGATGGTGTCTCTAAAGACCACAGGCAATGACATCTGTGCTACTAACTTCCCAGCAACTTGCAGGAAACAAAATCTCGATGGAAGTTCTCAGAATTAACACAGAAGTCACAGTGTCTCCTGGAGGATTTAAATTGCTTGCTCAGCATTAGCCAGACAAACTGCATCCTTAAGGAGTTACTAAGAATTTACAACTCCTGCACAGCTTATCATAAACATCCAGGAAATGTTCTTTGCACTTTGAAGCTGAAGACACCAGAATGTTACACAAAGGGAGGGAAAACAGACAAGTGAAAAGGAAGTAGTGAGTTCCTGCTTCAGCAGACTCTGCTTTTATGAAAACTTTGCATTTTGCAAATAGTTGGTTTGCCCCTGAACTAAATCTGTGGAGCGGGTTTGATCATTAAGAGGAAGTTTTTTTCAGTCTCTAAGACAAATATTTAATCATTTCCAATGGCTGAAGCTGAATTAAGACAAATTCAAAGTAGAAACATTTAGTACTGAAGAAACTGATCACCAGGCTACCATTTTAAGGAATGCAGTGACTTTCCAGTATTTGTGGGAAGAGGGTGTCTGACTTATTCAAGCCTTGAAAAAGTACTACACCTAGCTGAAACAATCAGTTCTAGAAATCTCACACCCCAGAACAATAGTAGGAGCTGGACAAAATTACCACAATTGCTCCTGTTGGCAAATTCAGTGTTCAGAGACCAGCCAAACTTAACTCCACTTTACACTCTGACCGACAAATGATATCTCAACACCAGCTCTCTCCATTTATCATAAATTGGGAAAAAGAGGATGTCACTCTCACCAACCCCCCTGCTCCAAGTTCTGCTTATACAGAGCTTGACCCTCTGTGAAATAATTCAAATATTTAGATTTGACAATCCAAGCACAGAGCTGGAGAAGCATTATCATCAATAATCACATGCACAATATCATAATTTTGAAGATTGCTCTCCCCGTGTTTCAGTGTAGATCCTTGCCAGCATTCATGGAAGATACACATCCTAAAGTCATACTGTAATGCAGCTTCGTATTTCCTACTTACCAGTGTAGTTTACAGAATAGCTGTTTGGGTCCAAGAATTTCTTTACCAGTTCACAGTTAGACAGTATGTGATGGGTAGTAATTACATCGAGATAGGCCTGGAGGCCCTTCTGTCTTTCAGCGATGAATTCACGCTCCATATTTCCAATCAGTTTTTTTGGAGGAAGAGGTAGACTTAGAGTTGAGATCTTAAAAAGAGAGGAAAAATTACTAACCTTGCTCTCAAATGCTTCAGGGATATAAACTGGCAACCCAGAAAATAAAAGATTTTTAACAGCAAGCTGGATAACTCTTTTTTTTTTGTACTGTGTATATACAAGCTTTAATATATTTCCTAAGTACTGTTATCAGAGTCAGATGACAGCTCACATCCCGCTGTGAAGAGATTAGGAAGTGGAACAACACTGAAAATACAAGGAGATAAATTTTTGCTAGTGAGTCATACATTTAAGATCACTACACAAAACTTTCAGATACTAAATGACTACAATTTTCAGCCAGACCCTATGACAGCACAAAAACTATTCACACCTTACCATTTTCTCTGTATAAAATATATGCTTTCTTATAAAATGCACATCAATAACTTTCCTTTGCCTCTATGCCTTTGTAAGTAATTTAAAGCCCTGACAGTACTTTAAATCTATAATTTCAAAAATGGTGCAATTTCGCCATTTTCTGTTCGGAATTTGCTACTGTACAATTTTTAAACTTTTATACATCTTTCAGCCCAGAAATAGCTGCAATCTACCAGTGGATGTACAGTAATTGTTTTATGCTGACAACAGTGATCCAAAACTTCAGAAAAAAAATCCAAGAAATCCTTCAAAATAGGACAATGAAAAATGTACAGAAATTCAAAGCCTTATGTAAGTCAGATCAAAGAGATCATCCTCTGTGTTTATATTCAATTACGTCATGTGAATTGCCAGAATACATTTTTCATGTTGTTAACACATTGTTGCCCTGCAGATCAAAGTACCTGCCTTGGGTAAGCTGAATCTCCATGGGAGTAATCTTTAAGAATTGTGTGTTGCAGGAATCAATTACAGCAGATGCAATAACCTCATTTCTAAAGCAAACAGTTCACCAGGGAGAAGACAGGGACTTCTGCTGTTTGAATATCTTTCATTTTAACTAGCAGAAAAGGAAAGGATTAGTTCAACAAAGTAGGACAGAAAAAACATTCCCTTTCCTTTTTACCTCCTTCATTTGAACACAGAAGTTGTTCCCTGCTAACTTAAGCACTTCTACTTTGTCGGTTTTGGACTGCAAATTATAGACAAAAAAAGAACTGTAACTGTGTCTGAATTACAGAAGATGTTACTAAAAATCATCCTCTTTCCTGAGCATTTTTAATGCTCTTTTACTCCCAAGGGAAAAACAAAATATGCAGGAATAAACCCAAAAGCAACCATGCACCACTTACAGCCAGTAATTCACCAAATTAGTTTTAACACTGGAGGCAAACAGAACTCTCTTTTGGCAGACCATTCCAGTTCAAAACCAAGTTTCTAAACAAAAACTCAATCCTTTTCTGGTATTACTCACTCAAAAAAAAAGTCAAATCATAATCACCTTTACCTTCTTGACCTGACAGCTAGCTAGGAGCAGAGAGACACTGACTCTAGTTCAGATGTTTCCAAACCACTATTATTTGCTTTAAAACATATAAATCAGACATCTGCTATTTTTCAGCAGAAAGTAACATTGAGGCCCAGGTTTCTGTAGCAATCTGCGAAATCACACAGCACAGTGAGAACACTGTCTGTCATAGAAGAACACCTCACTGAGGTCCTGACCTTGCCAAGACCTCACATGCTTTCCAACACCAGCAATACTTCTCAGTGGCCCCAGCTCACCACTGGAGCCAGGATGGGTTTCACCACTGAAGAGCCTGGGAATTAACATTCTTATCTTCAAACCACAGCCCCCTCAGGAATGTCTGTTCAAAAGCTGCAATAAAATGCTTCACAAAAGCCAGATATCTTGCTGTGAATTCCAGTGCTTCCAGTAGGAGTACTTCACTTGACAAAACAGAGGAGCAGCCAATGATCTTCACACATCTCTGTCAAATAAGGGAAGGGGAAGAAACGCAGGACAGACTGAAAGGAGCTTTTCCATCCAGCACAGCTGAGAGTTCAGGGAATCTGAACTTCCTGACACCAATCAGGGTCACAGGTATCCACCTCATTATTTTCCAAGGTACTTGGCAGGACAGCATTCTCTAGCCTAGAGAGTTTAGAAATTCTCGATCCTTGGTATTATTATATAAGTAACATCAGATTAACAGCAGAAAATTTGCATTCCAACTCAACTGCAGCTGTGTTCAAACACAGACACCAAAACCTACAGAGGGATCAAGTATGCCACGAGAACACTAAGAACTTGGGGCATTACATCCAAAAGCGGCTCCAGCAGTTTCTCCAGCAGTATTTTAGTATTGAAAGAAGACGACTGGGGCTTGGTATCTCCATATTGGTCCTTGTTTTATACTGGTTTTCTGAAGGGTTGCTTTGCATGGAGTTTTGTTGCTTTACTCTAATTTCAATATGCACAAGATGAGAGTGTAAAAACAAGTCGTGGGACCTGAATATTGTGATGGAATATTGTTGCTTAGAGCTCTGGATGGAAAGAACTGAGGCATGTTATATTGTCTTCATGGATGTGAAAACTTCAGCTCCAGCATCACAAAGAGCAATTTATAAAAAAAATCCAAAACCATGGGAGAAAAGAGCAATTTTACCATGACTCTCACTACTTACTGTCTGTCCTGGCATCTGGAACTAGGCTGGAGAAGCAGTGGTGTTTGTCAAAAACAGAGTTTTGCACTTTTGGTAAAGGTTTAAAACTCTATTCCTGCCCTTCTGCTGGGCACATAATGAAGAATAACACATTTTAGGGAGGTTTTCTGTATGAGTCAGAAAAGGCTGTCTCCAAGCAGAAACACAACTTTGCCTTCCCAGACTGGAAAGCAGAGTCAGGAGTCCAAAAATCGAGGGATGAGCAGTAGTCTTCATTGAGGGAGTCAAGTGCTAAAGATCATGGCCACCTAATTTAGCCACCCCCTCATATCCTCCCATCCAAGTTAGTTGTATGTTCTGATAACTCTGTTTGATGTTTTCCAGTCATCCAAGAAGTTCATGCTTTCGTCCCAGATCTTGGTCTCCCTCGTGTTTCAAATTCCTCCTTATCCCACTCTGAAGGTTGCTGTCAGACAATTTCCTGAACCCTCTATTTGTAACATTAACCTCTGTATCAGATAAAAAGGCCATTTCTTTATCATACATAACCTATTTACTTTCACTTTCTAGACCTTCCATCTAGGCGTAACCTTGCAGTACCTGTCATTTCTGAATTTTAAGTCTTAAAGGTCCATTGCCTTCTCTACTAAAGCTGCCTCATTTGAAAGGTAAATGAGAAGGCAACAAAGCTCTTTCACGCCTTAACACATTCAATTCCTCACGGTTAAGAGGAACTTGTTAGAGGTGGCTGCAAAAGTGAACTCTTTCTTCTTTTTAAAACTTTCTCAAAATTCTTTCTGTGATCTCTAGCAAAACTTGGCTACGGTTAAGACCACGATGACCCCTAGGTACTCTGATGACGTGTACCATCTCATCTCCTCGTGTTCTCCTGGGTGCTTACCTAATTTTAAATCTTAGATGTCTCTGGAGCAGGAGACATCTCTATAATGCATTTATTCAGCACATCACAGAGAAGGTTTCTAGGTCATGATAAAAGTTCCAATGTGCTACTGCACATTCAACAGAATAATTCAACGAGGCAACTACGTTGCATCTGTTGAATCATGACTAATTTGTGCCCCCATTCACCTTCAGTCAAGGAACTGGTTACAACACATTGTCAGAGATCACAATCCAACCCTTACAGGGTTTTGCTCACTGAGGTTTATCAAGCAGATAGTTGATTTGACTTGGGAGGAGAGAGGAAGTGGAAGCAGCATTAAGCTCTTGAATTCATGCAGCATTTAATAGGGCGAAAAAATGTCAAAGTCACAAAAATGTATCCCCAAATCGCATCATTCATTTTTTATCTTATTTTCCCAATACCACAGAAATCCCAAGCCACGAGTTTCACTCCTGTAGATGCTCATCACTGCTGCTCCCCCCCCTTTTCCACACACTCATTTACCCTACTTTTTCCCACACAAACTGAAAAGAAATAATTGTCCTAAAAAGCAGAAGAAAACACACAGTGAGTCCAGTGTCTGACCAAGGAACACTCCTCAGTGACACAGAAAACCATCACATGAGAAGCAGCATCTGGTCGTGCTTTTAGACAAATATAAATAATGAGACATAGCACTTCAATGCTGAATTTGTAAGGTTGGTATGGGCCTTGGCTTTCTCCAAATCAAAGGAGGAACAAATAAAAACACATAAAACCGGAACAAGCCACAATACTGAAGGGAAAGATTCAGTATCTGCCAATTTCCTCCACTTCTATATAAATTGATCCTGTTGATCCTAAAATTCATTTTTATAGGAGAAAACATAGGAGTGAAAAAGTGTACTTTCAGGTTACATTTGAAGTCACAATTCTCTTTACAGCTATGTGAATTTTTACTTTTTCTTCACTGCAACACATAAAAACATCACAACCCATTTTAAATATACCCTTCTAATGGCACTTTATGTATCAAGAGTGAAAGTTACCTGCAAGCTGTTATTAAGCAAGTCAAAGTCACTGTATCGCCTCACAATCTGCAAAATAAAGACAAAGTTCAGGAAACAAATTACTTTTTCCATTAGCATTTTACTCCTCAAAATCACATCAGAGAAAAGTAATTCCCACTTATAATCTTCTTTTAACAATTCCTATACAAATGCGTAACTGCTGGATTTATGTCACATTGGCAGAGAGCAAAAGAGTTTTTAATCACGTCTCGATCAGAAAGAAAATGCATTTCTAAACACTATTTGAAAACAGCTTAAAAAATATTTGTTAGCAAAGTTGCCTGCAAACAAGCCATTTTAGCCATATGAGATGCAACAGCTTTTCATGGTCATGGTACTTCTTGGTTCTGTTGGTCAGCAAGGCTGTGATTTTAGCCCTAAGGGAGGTAAACTAACATTTGAGATTTAACATGATAGTCGTACCAACACATAGTAGTAACACATGACAGGCATTTTTCTTGGAATATTCAGAAGAGTAGCAGACAACATGCCTTCTGCAGCTGGCAACAATATTGTTTTTCTCTGAGTTTTTGACCAAAAGTATTCAAGCACTTCATGTTCTCAATTCCAAATGAACATTTCGCTTTCCAGCTCAAATTTTAAAAGCTGGGAAGTGGCAATTTTCAAACTCTTCCTAAAAAGGCATCCTGGTTACATGAACCACATCTTAAGAAATTACCTGCCAACTGTTTTCTGCTGAAACTCCTCTCTGAACACGGATTATGTATTCCTAACAAAAGGAAAAAAATATTAGAAACGAGAACGAATAAGCCAAAGAAAGTTATTAAGCACATCTCCAACTAAGACCACTGACATTCAGAAACAGAAAATTCAGATTCAGCACGTAAGGGAAGGTCCGAGCTGGGTTTGCTCACACCCATCCCTAGCAATTGTCTCACTCTGCTTCCCAGTGTAGAAGACAAAGAGAGGTACAGGAGCTTGCACACCTGTGAAGCACTTGGACAGTTTAATTCAGATACAGAAAAAGACACTAAAAGCATACTCAGCACACATCTCTACCAACAAGAGCTGAAGTAACTTCACCTTACCTCACCTCCAATAGCCAACAAGTAGCCCCAGGAACTACTGCAACCACCGCAACAGGGTAAAATGCCAGTAAATAACCACAGCTGTCCAACCTCCAATTAGTTTTGTATTCGAAACGTTAACACAAAAGCTGTGGAATGTGCTTGAGTAACCAGACTGTATCGGTTTCTCACGATGGTAATTCTTCATTTATAATGCATGCTTAATGTTAAATATTTATATATTAACTATGCAGATATATCTAAATCTCAGTGAGGCGCTTTCAAATTTTAAGAATTAATAATTCTTCCACCACAATTACATTCATAAATCACAATTTTTTTCAGCCTCTTCATTTCAAGCTCCACTTTACCTTTTGTAGACTAATGCTTTGTCACAAATACCTGGTCAATACAGCAATATCACTACTTGAGATTTATTCCATTATCTCAAAAATAGATATGAATTATTTTATACATCAAATAGCACATACTTTAAGGCAGCCATGACTTTGCCTTCACCCCCTACTCTGTTTCCGTTGGAAAAGAGCCCCAAAAATACTTCAACATTTCTAAGATCATAAACAAGGCAAGTCCTTTTCCTAGAAATCCTATAATCACCATTTTAGATACTGTTTAATTAGTATGGAAAAAAACCTATTCTGGCCTGAGTGTAGTAATAGATACTTCTTTGCCATTTGCTTAAACAAAGCTCTACAAATGCAGCTCTTTTTAAAGTCTTATTACAGAGATTATCCCGTGGCCACATAATTTACACTGAAAAACAGGCTTGGCTGGGCTGGCAGGACCCTGCATGGGGCTCAAAGTGCCACTGAGCCCCCCAGGCTTCCCCAGGGGAGGAGCACAGCCACATCACACACCGGCAGCTACACGTTCAAAGGGAGAAGGAGAAATTCTAAGCCAAACACAAATTCACACCAGCGCTCACAGCATTCCCAAGCTGGAACATGCAAAAAGCTCCCTGCACTTGTGCCAAGCGATGCACGAGGACCCACCAGCCCCTGCCTGCAGTGCAGCAGCACATGATGCATCGTTGTCAGCCAGCTCAGATGACTTCATTCACCCTGGGACAAACTTTCAAACGTGTTTTATGGAAAGTGATGAATATTTTTTCCATTACAAATGCCACCTAATTTTGCTGAACTGCTCGTATCAACAGGAGCCTTACATGAAAAGGCATGATCAGAGCATTACGCACATGTTCAGATATTAAAATGAATGCTGCTCTCCAAATTATCGTGAATAAACAATAATGAAATAACAACAAATAAACAAAAGTACTTCCAGCACCTTGTGCTTAATGCCAAATTTGTCTGTTCCATAACAGTAACTCTATCTGACATGTACCTGGATACCAACTAGATAATTCAATTAACTGAGTGTTTGATTCATGAAGTATTATAAATTCTGATTCACAGTTAAAAATCCACTACAAACATTTTTAAGTAACTTCTCTCAGATACTGTGCAGTGTCTTATGGTTTTGGAACTTGCCTTTGAAACCCCACAGAACTAATTCTCCTCTTTCAAATGAAATTAAATTAAAAGCTGTTACACTGAAAAACATAAAGATACCATTGGACGCAAACAAAGTGAGGCACATCAGAGAATCCCTCCATAGAATTAAATTCTCATTTAACCTCTACCAATCAATTAGTGTAAATCAAGAATTATAACCACTCCAGACAACAGGCATGGGCAACACTTTTCAGTTAGCAATACCTTGTGTGTTCAACATCCCCTCTTCCAGATTTTATTAGTCTCCAAAGCTCAGTGATACTGAGTCAAAAATGCTATTCCATTTCCTAAAATTCAGTTAAAAATATCCTTTATTATCAAAGCTGTCAAATATCTGTAGCACGTTTGAACCATCTAACCTTGTGAAGAAAAAAGACTAGTAAGCACGAAAAGCAAGACAGTTTAACACATTTCTTGTCCCAGCAGCTTAGTTGGAAATTACAGAAACCCAAGATATCACAAACCAAAACACGTAACTGTTATACCAGAATTAAAGTGTCTATTTTCAGAAAATCAGCCTGACATGCTCACTCCATATTCGCTCGTCTCACCCATTTGAAATCATAATTATGGTATCTTCCTGCAAAACAAGAAGCCCAAAGCCCCATAAATAGTAACATAAATTCACAGAGCTGATTGCAATTCAACCAGTGTGATTATGTTTGGAAACTCTGTGACAGAAATCAATTAAAGGGACACCTGGAAAACCATATTCACCACTAAAGTGGCTTTTCCTGTTTTGTGATCGTTTCTGCGTTTTGGGAAGTAGGAAGAGGCTACTTCACACACAGACAAAAAAAATTGCAACAACTGCTTATTCATCAAGTCTCAAAGGGACACTGACTGTTCCCCTGAAAAACCCTGTCAGTGATGACTCACCACGTGCAGTCATTCATCTTTTCTAGGATTTTGAAAGAAGTGGAGTTATTGCTCAATCCCTTGTAGCACTTACATTTCATCCACTGATCATCATTTTCTATTGTACCCCAAGAAAACACTCCTGGGCAGGCAGAACACAAACTCATTAAACAGCCATCAAAGCACCTTATTGCACACAACCACCCTGGTCAATACGGCAGTCGGCTCTCCTGGAAAGCTTAGTGATAAAAAACTCGGGGCTCAGAGCTCCTTCTCACATGAAGATTATATTAAAAGAGACCAGATTTGGGCCACAACTATTTTCCCCCACAGATATTTTCCCATCCAGTTCTGCTTTGGTGCCCTAAAGCACAGACTGCAATGAGTAATTGCCCATCTTATCAATGCATCTCATGAAAAAGCCTAAATGGTCTTCCAGGTTTGGGGCTTTTTTTCACCGAGGTTGATAACAAGATTGAAAGTCAAAGAATAGCTGTAGTAGAAAAAGCACGATAAGAAATCCAATCCCATTCCCAGTGTCTGTGATGGCTACACATAATCAGCAGCCCGTAGTATGCTGAGTTTTAGTGAGAAGTTGATATTTCCTATTGCCACCATGTGGCAACAAGCTTGTTGTGGGATTATAATTAGCACTGCTGATATATGCTTCCCAGAGGACCAGAGAAGAGCTTTCAACTCTTCAAGCCTAAGTGCACAAAAGCCTTTATTACTCTGCCAAATTCTGCTTTGGTTAGGGAAAAAAATCTGAATTACAACAATCTTCTTCTGACACTGCCTGATAGCAGGACTGAGACTGTGCCCATAGGAAATACACAAAAGCATAAGGAAAACAAGACAGGCACACTCAGGATCATTTCTGTTTAGCCTTATCATCTAACCTAGGAAAATGGAAGAGAAAAGGCTAGTAATTACTAGAGTTCCCCCCTGCCAACAATTTTAGGAATCAACAACCAGGCTCAGTGAGGTTTAGGTTAGCTACACTCATGCAGAAATTCCCATGGCATCTTTCACTCCTACATGAATAGTTCCAAATCTTTCCTATGACTCAGTTTACTAAATAACTTTAAAGGAGCCCCAACAGCTGCTGGTTGGCAAAGAAAGGTCTCAGCTTGCAGAGGAGAGACAACAGAGAGAAAACCTCCCACTACTGATTTTGCCCATAGGCACCAAGGTCACTGCCAGCAGCTACAAAGAAGGCACTGACAAGACAAAGCACGAAACCATTCCCAGGACAACCTCCCTGGCCCCTCCAGACTCCCACATGGGTAAGGTTTACACCTCTCCTCCTCTTCCTACCAGTACTGCCAACCAGTTCCTGACACAACCCTGATATTCCAGCAGCAGTTCAAAACACATTTTTAAAGATGCCAAGGAAAGCAGTTTTACCTATGGGATCATTTCCTGGCTGCTCCAAAAAGTCAAAAAAGCGGAAACTGGTGCTGGGAGGAGGAGGTCGGGAGCAGGGAAAGCTGCATGGCCCCAGCTGTACATTGTCGTTTCCTAAAATCTTCTTCCTATCGCTGCAGAGTTCTGGAGAGAGTTTCTGAAAGGGAGTATTCTCCAAATATCCACATGGATCACTGACAACTACACTGCATTTCTCCAATCCTTTGCCAAGTAATAGTTTCACAATCACTGTGTAGGATTAACATTACCCTGAACTCACCCATTTTCATGCAGAGCCAACATTTAGGTGTTTTTTTTGCCCCAAATTCACCAAGATTAGTCCTTGGTATTCCAGCATTCATTAAAACATTAGCATCAGCAGCTCAACACTGCTTAGCAAAATTTTGTTAACATTTCTAGGTGGAAATCACCCAGCAAAGCATGTCCAAATGTTTAACAATTGCTGTTTATCATCATTCCCAGTTTTTGAAACAGGAAGCAAACAGGAAAGAAGGCTTTTGCAGAGACAAAATAGGAAAGAACAAGTGGTGAATTTAGAGATTCTTAAAATAAAATGCAGTGTCACCAATATTGGGTGTTACCCATTCTGTTTTCCGAAGAAAATAGTCTCTAAATTTCCAGCTCAGCATGGTCAGCCTGTTTTTCCATAGATTTCTGATGTATGTATGTCTAATCCAACAAGCTTGAAAAGCTAACCATTATAAAGATCCAGGTCACCTTCAGGTCACATCAACTAAAAGTTTGAAAGGGCTTTATTTTATAAGCATTAAAGAGAGGAAAGCCTAATTAAGCATGAATACAATCCCTGCTTAAATAGGCTGGATTGAAACAATTTCTAATAAGCAGCTCTTTTAAATGTTTATTTAGAAAGTCTTCCATGTGAAAAGTAGCAACAAGATCAGGAAAGCTGCTCAGCCTCAGAGAACTCTCTGTTACAGGGCACAGTATTTATTTACTATTGCTCAACCTGCCATTAAGCCCATCAGAGGCAGGAGCACCAGCAGGTGAATGTTTCACTACATTTTAAGCAACACAGGTGTGTGTGCCCTGTTTGCACCACTCACACACTGTATCCCTGCCATAGTAATGAGTCAGCCATTCAGTAAGTGAAAGGTATGGAGCAGGACAACTGCAGGGAAAAAACAGGACACACATTTACATGTAATGAAACTTACTGACCAAGAAAACCTCTGGAGAGAGACACCAGAAATCACAGATTGTCAGTGCCCTGCATCACCACGGTCTTCGTCAGAAAGGCAAAATACTCAGTATTTTACAGGAAATACTCAATAGCCAACAAAAATATTCTAATTAGGATTTACTAAAGTATCATATGACAACTAATATTTTGACTGCAGTCTTTGCAGGAGCTACAGATGCAATACTAATTTTCCAAGTTCACCAGAGGAAACCATAAGGTTGGAATATCCAAAATTAGGTATGACGATAGAGCTACCTTTTGTGAGCTCAGGGTGGACGGGAGATGGGAGGTGGTCAGGCTTACTTACTAAGTGGAGGAACTGCATTTCTGAGACCTCAGACAAGTGAACTCTAATAGCTCCCTGTCGAAAGTCATGTCTAAAAGTAACTTCATGTTTGTTTTTGTTCAAAGTGAAGGCAACCTTGCAGAGATTGAATTCCTTATAAAGCAGATGTGCAAAGTCCTTTACAAGTTTTTAAACTAAATCCTACACTTCTAGAAACATATGGCTCCACTTCTAGAAACATAGTCAGAACAATATCGGCAAAAAATAAATGTTTTTCCAGTGTTTTTCTAATCTAAAAGCTGTGAGTGTCAACATTCATCATTGCTTGAGGAAAACTAAAAACTCTGAAAGTATGTTATGAGAAGGATTTATTTCAGCTGTTCATTTCCAAATGCCTTTAAGACAACAATGTTCTGTAGCAAAACTGGCTGTTTCACTCCTTCAATTTCAAAACACAAAACACATGGAAGAGGAAAATCACTTCAGAAAAGAATTAAGGACTGTTCAGAAGTATACGTACAACTCAATAGTAGTTCTACTGCTGAAAGGAGCTCTAAGACTTGTGTGTACAGATGTGCAGTTCTTATTAAGGAATATGTCTAGATTATTGTGGAAGAAAATACCATCCTATTTCAAGGCTTAGAGAGAAAGCCACTTTCAAATAGGGAACACACAGATGAAATACTGCAATATGAAGCAAGTTCAACAGTCAACATTTATTAAAGCTTTAGTGCTGAAATTGCCTCTGTTGTCAGAACACAACATTTGGTGTCAAGATGAGACACTTGCAAATGGCTTAATATATTGGATGTAATTCCGCTCCTTTTGAAGTAAAGGAATGCAATGGCAAGAAAACAACTTCATTTTCTGCAAAATTGGTACACAGACCCACCAAGGAACTGAGCCATGGCCATGGAAAGGTGCCCAACACAGGGCTGGAAGTAATGAAGTGCTAGTGACTGAAGCATAAAGCAGGAGGCAAAATGAAGCTGACAGAGTTTGTTCATGTAATTTCAAATCGTTAAGTGAGGTACCACTGGAATGCACCTGAAACATACATATTTTTTTTGCTTTTAAAATGAAAAGGCTCCACAAACAACACTATAGAATTAATTGCAAGCAAGTGCACATTCCAACAACACTCAGACTGCTCACAACACACTTAACCAGGGAAACAACTTTTGCAAACATGAAAAAGCATAATTTTCATCTTCAATTATCACTGGAAATCAATACACAGAAAGAAAACCTCAGTGGACAATTTCTTTGTTGCAACACAAAAACATGGATATTATGTCCCAGCTCAGATCTACTGATTCCAGTAAGAACTTCTGAGCTCTTTTGACTTGAATGATCATATCAGAGAATGTTCCAGCTGATTCCCTAACAATCTAAAAGCCCCATTTAATAGGGATTTGACCTATTCTTACTAAGCAAAAAGTACAAACCCTCAAAATTTTCAATAATAGCTTTGTCCCTTCTTCGGTTTCTGGAGAATTCAGGTAAGTGTCTAGTAGTTTCAGTTTTGTCTTTTTAGTTTCATCTTCAAGCCCCAGGAAACAGAAACTGAGCCACTGCCAGTTACAGCCCTTGATTCAATGCTATGAAGTTTACACTCACTCACTCTGTTGTATTAAATTAACAGAAACTGCTTAGAACAATAGGCAAGCACACTATTCACTTGACACAAGCTTTGGTCTTCTGTGTGATACTTCACCATGTCTACAGAGCTTTTCCTGAAATTCTTTACCTCTTCCCTAGCTGTTTTTTCAGAAGACTGGCTATTTTCAGCATCCACAGAAGCTTTACATAATTACTAGTTCAGTTGCCATGTTAAAATTACACCTAACCCCAGCCTAAACTGTCTTCATACAAGTGCTTTTATAAGCCATGATCTACAGGAAAAAAAATACAAATGCAAGTTTAAACACTAAGCAGCATTATAAAACCTTAATCCATGCTGCTGACAAAAAGAAGTTTATTCATGACTGCCTTTGTATTTCAGCTTTAGAACAAGTCTAGCATGTGCAAACCTACTTCTCCAAACATTAGTTTGGGATGAAAGATTGTACAGAGGTACATCTTCTGAAGACACTGCTTTGAGGTGGGATGAGGAGCAAACCTAAAAAGTATCCTGCTAATGACAACCTACTTTCTTCTAATTATAATATAACAAAGTAAAATGCAGTTTTAACACCCCACAAAAACATTTCAGCCCTTATTTCTTAGAGGGGTTTCATTTACAAACCTCCTCAGACCAAAGGGTTTATTTGTGCGGCTTATTATAAACCAGAAAAGTTCAAATCAGGGACAGCACAACCCACCAATAAACAAACTATTCAGATACCTGAGACATAAGATGAAGTGTCCAAAATGACAAAACAGTCAACTTACATCAAATAAGAAACCAAGTCTCTCTTACTGGCTTCCTATATTTTTTTATCTCACTCTGGCTCTGTATAAACCATCTGTGCTACACATACTTCAAGCCATCTTTCAACTATCAAACAGGGCTGCTTCAGTAAAACAAACAATTACTAATGGATGTATCTTAGAGACAGATTTTAAATCAAAAGGCACAGTGCTCCAGCACTCTGTTATTAACAAAAGATCAGCAGAGAATTTTTTCTGAACATCCGTTAGTGACAGAATACAGAGATGAAAGATGGGGGAACAACATTTCCTATCACACTCCCTCAGACAACACACACATATTCTAGATTGAAAAAGTACTTTTTCCAAGTGCTCATTCTGAAAGAATTTTATGATTTTTTTTTTTTTTTAACAAAATCATGCAAGCTACAGGAAAGAACACAAAAAGCCATTGTCATTTGGAGTAGCAAAAAAATATAAGGGATCTTGGAAAGAAGTTACTAGTGAAATTTAATCTGGTCTGCCAACTGGGGGGTATTAGGAGATACACAACTTCTCATAGGACTTGGCACATGCTCCCCTCAGCTATTGAAACAGGTAAAAAGTATCACACATGCCAGGAAATGTAAGAAGAGAAGTCGCAACAACTGAGAGCCATACATAGCCTGCTAGATTCACAAGACCTTCTAGACCATCTCTCACAGGTAACTTCTGTTCAGAGAAGACAGGAACATTAGTAAATGAGAATTTCTCATGCACAAAACCCCCGCCTCTTAAGTGCAGGCTATTTATAGGAAGAGTATTGAACAAGGCAGTCTACAGATCAGTTGTACATCGTGTGGCGAACCTACAATTGCTGTCGTTCAGGTTAAGGGTATGCATCAGATGCAAGGAACCAGGGAGGGATCCACAACGCAGGAACCTGAGCTGTGTACGGGGCAGAAGAACACCCTCTGCCCATTCAGAGCACGCTGCCCACTGGGGTACCTGCTGCTGAGGCACCGCTGGCCTCCTGTCCAGCCCAGCATCCCTGCTCTCCGCCAAAGCAGCAACCACAAATGACAGCAGTTCTCTCTTTCTGATTCACAGCACTGCTTGGTCATGCCGTAAGGAAACCTGGTTTTTAAAGTGGGAAATAACTGCAAACAGGACATTATGAAATTTGGACGCTCCAAGACAGCGCGGTTCTCAGGGAGGCGGTGTGCCTGTGTCCCGGGCACCCCACCAACAACCCGGGACACCCAAGTCACGGCAGGGCTCGCCCTGCCGGGTGTCACCGCTCCCCACAGCCAAGAAGAGGGGCTGGAGCTGCGGGGTCTCTGCAGCGCCACAGCCTCATCCACACGGCTGCGC
>VWZG01011318.1:434622-484054 GCA_013396735.1 Grallaria varia | reverse complement strand
AAGGGGACAGGGGGGGTCTGTGGAAGGCGACAAGGGGGTTTGGGAAAAGGGAAAGGGGGCCTGTGGAAAGAGACAGGGTGTCTGTGGAAGCGGCCGGGGGGGCTTGGCGGGGCGGGCAGGGGGGTCCCTACTCACAGGCGCACACGCAGGTAGTGGTGCGGGGCCGCGCTCCGCAGCACTCGCCGCTCGAAGGCAGCCACGGGCGCCTCCGCCATGACCCGCCAGGCGCGCCCCCGCCCAGCCAATGGCGGTGCGCNCCCGCCGGCGGGGGAGGGCGCCGGTGTTGGGTGTGAAATGAACCTTTAGGGAAGCTGCGGGCACACGTGTTGTTTGCAAGTGCTGCGCGCCAAGGTTTTAGCCTCAGGAAGGCTCACACTGAGCGCTGCGCCACAGACACGCCGGTGGAGAGCAGAGGTGCTGGTCCCGCTGCCGTCCCGATGGAGCGTGGTCCAGCTGAAGGGCCCCGTGTTATCGCAGCCTCTGCTTCGCAGTAACACACCTGAAACACATTTGAGAATGCACAGCAAGAGGCTGGCAGCTCAACACCTGGTCGAAGAGGTAAAATAACATATTTTTAGTACCTTGTACCTGATCTAATGTTAGTGTGAAATACATCCTTAGGAGACAAACAGCAGAAAGGATGGAAGCATCCCTGCTGTGCCGAAATGATGAAACATTAGCCCCAGCAAAAGAACGTCACAGAATCTTCCTTCTTTTACAAAAATGTTCACCTGGGAATTAGTATCGACCCCAGCAGGGGAACCCTGCAATGGCCTAATGCACACCCAATGTGTTTGAGCCACAGCCCAACTCAGAGGACACCACTGGCCTTCACCATCACACTGCTCAGTCTGTGCAAAGGTCCTGCATTATTCCAGCAGAGCTTTCTCCTCTTTAGCACCACAGTGCACTTGAACTCTCCCAGACTGACTTACAAAACATACATACAGAAAAAATATTTCAGCAAAAGCAAGTATTATTTCACATGTACCAAAGTAATTACCAGATTGTTAGCTAGGTTAAATAAAAGGCAGCTGTAAAATTCAGGAGCTGTAAGTGCAGGCCAAGAAGAGGCCTTCAGGAACACTGTCTTTCTTATGGGAACCAAGTTACTGCAATGCTCAATTAATCAGTTCTACGATAATTTGGCAGACTTATCAGAGCAGCCAGTTTTATTGGGGTCAACAATACCTACCAAAGTTGGTATTAATTTTAAGGTATTAGTAAAACTTTTTTCCCCAAACAGCAAAACTGGGATGTCAGGTGCTGTATAAACCTCTTTTGGTTATTACAGTAGGGTGAGCGCTGCTCTCCATGAGGCTCTGGCAAGAGGAACTACAAGAACTGGTGTACCCCGAGTGCATCGAGGGAGCTGCTGTAAGGCTGGGGGCTGTGTCAGCTGCAGCGAGGCAATAACGAGCACACACAGGACTGTACAGGAAGGCTGGACACAACAGGTCAGTTTTTTTATTAACCAAAAGTGAAGCTGAACCCCAGAGTGGTTTAACTTGTTAAAACCGTATGTTTTTATATGGCAGATATTTTTCTTTCATGTTCAACACTACAGTGCAAGAACCAAACTTCGCAGCTGTTCATCCTTTGAGAATCAAGTACTAAAAGTAAAATGAATTAAAATAAGGGTCCCTCGATGACTTAATTAAAAAAACATTTAACTCAAAAGAACAGACCAATTTTAAGAACTGTCTTATTAAATTCTCCCAAGTGAAAGACCTTTAAAAGCACTTGGAGCCTTGAGGTAGCAACTTTATGCAGAATTCAATTCCCCTCTTGCCCCACAGAGGAAAATTAGTAGCACATTATTAGCTCCAGCCAGCTAAGCTGAGTGTCTCCTGTGAGGTTAGTGACTTTTTCTTGTCTCTTGAAATAGCAGGGTACTGCTGCGGAGCGCCAGGAGGAAATCCACAGGGAAGGCTTCTTGAAATAAAATATACGGTTTGAAAAAAAGTTAAAATGATCAGCAATAACAGTAACAATGAAGATTATATGGAGTGAAAAAAAACAATGTGTTTGTATTTTAGCAAGACTAGTTTACAAATACATGTCAAGAACAACAGTCTGCTTTCAGCCAACAGAAAAGAAAGAATGGAAGTGACATTCAAAGGGATTTCAGGTTTTGTTGCCCTCTGTGCAAAATTGCACTTTGTTTTTAAAGTTTTAAGTTTTGCACTTTCGTTTCTAAAAATAGAGCATTTTTGCCCTTTTTTGTTCTTTTACATTGTGAAACCTGTGCTGTGACATTAGACAGAAACACCACGTGCCAGGATATTTGACCACTGAAAGTTCCTCTCACTGACTTCACCACAATCACAAGCAGGGAATCACAAACAGGAGACTTGTCTTCCACTAAGTCTCAAAGACATGATCCTCTGTGCCCACTTTGCTGCTGAGTTCTTTTATTAAAAACTAGATCTCTCTCTAGTGCCAATTTCAGAGACTTATGGCAGATTTACTGAACACTGAGCGGTAACAAAACACCTGGGCTTGTTCTTACAACAACTGCAATGAACAGTCAAAGTAAAAAAGGAACGAGCTGAGATACAGGGATGGGGCAGAGGGTCACAAACAAGTGCTCCACTCACTCCCTGGACTCGGTATCACCACTCACACCTTCCAACTTTGCTCACTGCTGGTGCTCTAACCAGATTCCTGCCAATACTGAGTGTCTTATTAAAGCTTCTCTCACTATCTTCGTGCTCCAAAACTGTACAGAACAGGTTGGTTAAATTACACCAAACTAATCAGGCATATTGCACATTATACCTCTTAAATGGATGAGCCTTCTTAGAAGCTCATTCTCTTTCAGCTCAAGGTCAGCTGCCTCTCTACACCACGGAATGATGCTGCACGGACCCTGGGTGCAGGATGGCATTGCCTTTGCTCCAGGGAGCCCAGAGAAAGGCAAAACTTCAAAAGCTTGTTCTGGCTCACATCAGATCCCTATATTTAGATTTTATATTCTCGTATTTTCCTTTGACTTCTAGAAGTCATCAAATCCTCCCTTCCAGACAGAAATATCTCAAAAATCTAACATCAGCCTTGCCTGGTTTTGGTTAAGCTTCAGAACAACTGCCCATGCTTGCCTGTGCTGAGGTTACAGTCCTGTCCTGCAGAGAACCAAAGGCTGTAAGAACCAGAATCCATCTGTAAGGCAGCCCAACCTGCCAGGTTCCTCTGGATAAAGGAGCATCAAAGGACAGCTGATGATTATTCACAGCAAGTTTCTCTTTAGTTCACATGACAGTTTAGGCAGCACAGAAACTCACACTGGTTCAGAGACCAGTTTATGTCTGGTTCACAGGACAGTCACAAGCTGGCTTTAGAAAGACTCGTGTCATGGACCCTAAAGTGTCTTAAAAGTTGTATCTGTTATCACTGCAAGAACCTGATGAGTGGGGTTTTTTCATCTCTTCTTGAGTTGCGCGCTTTTTTTGTTGGTTTGGTTTTGGTTTGTTAGGGGTTTTGTTTGCTTTTTAGTTCTGTAATCAAAAGAATTTTTTTGTCTTTGGTGCTAAACCTTGGAAGCATGAATAAGAAGTACCTGCTGCTTCTTTGGCTGTAATTTATGACGAAGAAACAGCCCAGAAAAGCAAGGGAAATTCACTGTTCTAAAATACATGCAGTTAGAACAGCCACTAGACATCACAACCAGGACTTTAATAACATGGAAACACTGAGTTCAGTGGTGTCCATTACAAATCATCTGCATTATATAAAAATATGACTGAAATTACAGTAACTGGACAACAGCCATTTAAATTGATCAATTTTCCATCTTGCTCATATTGCAGGAAATCGGAGGAAAATCCATTTAGGGGAAAAGAAGTGTCCAGAAATCAACTTAAGAGTTGCTGCTAAGCATCTCGTGCCTCAGAGAAATGTCCATTGTGACAACTAAAAGCAGAAATTCAAGATTAGCATCCTTCCATTCTTACTCACATGGCCATGAATAAAAAGAGCAGGTTCTGTTACACTAGCATTCACAATTAAAATTTTATAACCCCATAAAACACCGGTATGTTTGGCATGAGCTGTGGAAGAATGCAAATTCAAAGGGTCACTAGATTTATTACCTCCAAAATCAATGTCTTAATATAAATATTCTGTTTGTACATCATAAAAATGTCCTTCTTATGGTCTGATTCTTATTTAGATAATACTCTGATAAAATCTCAGCCATATGCCAATTAAGGTCATCAAAGCTATGGAAACAGAATCTACCTAATAAATGCTGCAAATTTAACAGGTATTTGAGATAAACATCATTAGCTTAGTTATCACCTAAACCAAAAAGACTCCTCAAACACACCAACTGCGTAGTTAGCGAAGACATTTGCTTTACAAAGTCAAATGTTGCCAACTTTTGAAAAGTTTAGCAAATCAATGTGGTATTTGGAAGCATCCAAGTGTCTAATGAAGTTAGAATACTGTGAAATGTTAGGACTGGGGGAAGCTCCTGTAAACAAGTACAGAAGTAGTCTTCATTTAAATTACAAAACATTCACCTCCTTAAAAAGCTTTAAAACTGACCCAGTCAACAACTGTGTCCTGGGAAATCTAGCAGTATAAAGGATCTCTGTAAGCAAGAAGGTCATATATTGTCATCTCTCCACCATAAAATGTACTCAGTGTCAGGAACAAGGAGCAAATTTGGGGAGATGACAATTATGACACCTTCAGGCCATTGAACCACTGCACTTTTTTGGGCAGCATAGAGTAAAACAGTTTTCTTTGCTGCTCAGAAAACACTTAAAATACAGTAATGCTTCATTTTCTACACTTGGTTGCTAAGTGGACTCTCCCATGTCCCCAGCTTGGTTTACTTGGTTTAAAGAGCTATTTAGTACCTGCTGCTTTAAGCAGGTGGACAAAAACTTCAGTGCCATCTTATTCATTAGCTCTGTTGATATTTTAACTTCAAACCCAGATGCTACAATTAAAAGCAAATTTGACATTGTGTAAGGAAAGCATCAGATGAGGGTAATCAGCCCGCAAAAGGCTTGTATTTCACAGGCTACCTCTGCAGAACAGGCAACCTCCCACTACAGAATCTGATTGGAAAATTTATCCCAACAGTAACACCCAGAAGGAAGGAGGCTTCTATATCTTGCACACTTTGGGTTTTGTATCAGGCACTTGAACTGTTGGACAGATGCCATTCTGAACCAAGTAAGTGAACACAGGGTTAGAATCATCTTTAATCTAGGTCTAATAATGAAGTATCAGCAGCAAAGTGGAGGCAGGGAGTGAGCAGTCCATCTGTGCTGAGACTTGTTTATGGTTTCTAAAATGCCCAAGAAAACAGCAGCAGTAACTGTTCCGTAGTGTCCGTTGTCCTTGTGAGTTGTGTTGCTGATAGGAGGCTTTTCTGTGTCTTGAACTAAGAAGGCATTGAGGTACCCTGTGCCTAATTCCCTGGATCCAACAGGTCCATGCTAGAGCCAAACATTGCCACCAGTTGCTCCTCATAATGCGTTATATTCCTCTTCATAATGTCCATGCAGGGTCCAAGCAACCTCTCAAACGCTTGCACATCCATGACTGTAAAGGAACAGAGGAGAAAACAAGATCATTTTTCAAAAAGGACACCACATACCAATCTGGTGTCTGAACTCAGAACACAGACCTCCACTCCAACCCACTCAGCTTTGAAGCTATTCTGAGGCCACAGAAACAGAAATCATGTATCTGATTTCCCTCTGTACTGTTACTTGGAGAAACAAGATTATTGAAATACGAACCTGACCTCAAGGACAAATACAGAAGCAAAATACACTGCACACTGGCATTAAAAGATCACCTGAAGGCTGTGTGTGACAAACAAGCTGTAGACAAGATGCTGATGCTACTTGCCCCTTTAGAGAGTACAGGCCAAACACACAGAAAATAGAGAATCTGCCATAAGGAAGGAGAGGAGCTTCTCTAACTTCCATGTGGAGCCCTGCTCCAGCCCCTGCTCCTGGCTTCTGTGTCGGACTGCCAGTTACCAAAAGGTTGCTTGGTTTTGAATGATGCTCACTCAGGTATCGTCCACAAGACAAGCCAAGACCAGAAAAGGGTGATTAGAAACACAGAACATCTGCTTACCTAAACATTTGACCTCCCCAACAGCATAGGCAGAGGCTGCTCTGGGTTTGTTGGTAACAAGTGCAAGCTCTCCAAAATACTGCCCTCTGTGACACCGGGCAATCTCCACTTCTTGGTTAGCATCTTTACTCGTCATAGTCTGTCAAACAGTGCAGTATCATTATCAGTTCTGTCCTTATAGAAGGCTGCAGTTCATCCCACATACCTTACACATGTGCAACAGGTCATTGGTTTAGGGTCTTTAACCCAGCAATTCCCAAGTCATGGTCTGTGCTGGTCAAACACCTCCACACCAAGATAAGAAAAATATGTGCCAGCCCACAAGTTTTGAAACTGGCAGGTATTTACTGCTACAGCTTTGGAAACTGTTATTATATTAGCCTAACACAGGCTCTATCATGTACCACATGCTGTTCCCCAAGGCTGCTTGAGACTGTAGAGATCTGTTGAAATGCCAACGTCTAGTATGTCACTAGAGATAACAGACCTCCCATTTTATGAGCTACAATTTTCTATAATCATAGAAGAAAAGTTTCATCTCCACCCTTAAGGCCAGGAAGAGTTTCAGGTTAGTCTGCAGAGCAGCACATACATGCAAAAGACTTTTCCAGTTCAGTAAAGTGACCTCTGGCCGCTTCAGAACAGATATGGAGATTTATAACCTACATCGTGAGTAATGATGACAAATATAATAAAATAATATATTAAAATAAGTCAGGGTAGGCTTTTTCACATCTCTTGTATTATCAGTCAAATCAGGGACTGACCTAAAGCCTAATTGCCCAATTTGAACTCACCTTGCTTTTAATCAAGATTTTTACTTCACCAGATTCTACAATGTAAAAACAATCTGCTTTATCTCCCTGTGAAGAGAAGGTAAAATAAATTATTTTTTACTTGACTGTGAATGTATGTATAAATGGTATTAACGTATTCAATTTGAACTAGGCCTTGTGCAGAAATCTGCTAGAATTGGCCAACATTCAGATTCTTAAGAGGTGACTGGCTGGGTAATATACCAAAGGAACCCACAGGGAAGGAACCATTAGTGCACACCATTCAGTGAGTGGGCAGAAGGAAAGGGAAACACAAAGGAGATTAATTATATACAGAAAAATCACTCGAGTGCAAATCTTCTGATCCTGACAGAAACTAAGCAGGACCTGTGAGACTGACACTGTAACAGTGACCAAGCACACCCAGAAAGGTTCTGAATATCCCATTCTTTGGAATATTCAAAAGCCATCTGAACACGGTCCTGGGCAACAAACTCTCTATGGCCTTGCTCAAACAATGGGGTTTGGAGAAGGTGACTTACAGAGGTCCCTTCCAACCTCAACCATCCTGCAATCCTGTGAGAGTTTCTATAACGTTTTTCACATCTCTCAACCCTCACCACATTGCAAACCTTCAGCAGGTCCCAGTTTACATCTACTCTGGAGAGCTTTGCCAGCACTTAATTTCGAAGTTTTATCTGTGACGGAGAGGACTTTCCCTCTCTATATCAGCTCCCGTGGGCTTGGCATAGGGCTGGAAGTAAGAGCAGAGATCCAGCATGTGCCTCCTGCTATGAATGAGAAGCAAAGGGACTAAAGGCTTCAGGGAGACAGGCTGAAAAAGAACTGATAAGGGATTGGGAGTGGCTCAGCAAAAAAACATGAAACAATGTGAGGAGAGAGATAAATCTGACACTAAGTCAAGTGTGCAAGGAGATGAGGAATGTGATGGGAAGGACGGAGAGAGATGGTTACAAGTCGAGTATGAAACATGAGCTGGGAGAAGATGATGCAAGATTTAAACATAGAGTTACAGAAGAAATTAGGCTTTTTGCTGAGCTTCCTGGTCAGTGCAAAGCTTTTCATTCACCACTGCCATCTATCACAACATGAGCTACTATCTCCCAGCATACTTCTGAAAGAGCAAGTACTGAAAGAATACTTTTTTAAAAATAGTAGAAACAAACTGAGTGGGAGACATCTTCATAACACTACCAACAATTTTCAAGTGCTTTAAAGCTTACTGCCCTTAGCTGAAGGGCTAAATCCCAGAAAGGTAATTAAAACGTAAAATTATCCACAAGAGAAAAGGGGTTCATGGTATTGATGCAACTGCTGCAATGTAAGAGCTATCACATCTTTTCCAAGCTTAGAATTCCATCATCTCTAGCAGTGTATGACCAGACCTATCCAGACTACTAATCCTCCTTTTAAGGATAATTATATCCTTGTCCTTAATTCAGTTATTACAAAAGATTAAAAGCAACTGTGTAATTGGATCACTGATGGTGTGAGTTCCCAGTTTTGAGACTGATTTATAAGCTCTGATTTTGCTGAGAATTCAGTTTTCTCAGGGTCCTAAGCAACAAGTTTCAACTTATAAAACTCGGTATTTTTGGACAGAAGTAATTTGACACTATTCAGTTACCAGCAAACTAAAGTTTCTTGTGTCCAGTTATCTGACATTACAATTAATTAAGATTAATTATTCAAGACATTATCAAGGAGTCATATTCTGTTTATAAAACAAGAACAATGGTTGTAATCCAAAACCTGCAATTTCAGGTAAGACAAGGACTTTCTTCAATTAGCTTCTACTTGAACTAGAGCATTTTTGCAACACAGCAACCCTGAGCTAAACTTGACACAAAATTCCAGTGTTTTATCAATAACAGTGTTCCAAAAAGTTATTTATGTCACAGCCAGAAAGAAAAAAAAGAAAGAAAAAAAAAATCACACAGCTTTAGCTTGAGTTCATCCAGTTTCATGTTCCAATGCTCTGGCCTTGAGCTAGTACAGCAGAAGAAACATACAGCAACTACCAAAGGCTGTCGACTGAGCCAGACCACATCCCTGAAACACTCTTTTTAAAAGCATCAGGAAAAACACTGGTTTTAGTTAAACCTGACAATTTCTTAGAATAGTAAACTGAGTTGGGTCCAACTAGGTAAACATTCCAATGACTTCACTTACTTTCACTCAAACCATACTCTTGTTGAATTGTTTGTTTCTGTTGTTCAGTCAGGCCTAGGCATTAGAGATGCCTTTACTACATGCTTGTGGCTCCTTTTTTGGTCTGGTCCCAGAGGCCTAGGAAAAGTCTAGCTCAGGGCTTTCCTGGAAAACTGCATGGGCAGACATTTATTTTCAGCTTCTGAAGGCAAACTCCTCTTGAAATCTTGCAAAGACCATTTATAACACACAGATGGGAGAAGAAACCAGAGGCTGAAGTAGGATAATAGAGTTGCTGAAAGATACATACTGTCTATTCCCCAAACATTCAAGAAGTGGTTAAATAAACTGGAAGTATTAAAAGACTAAGTGCCAAGTTGCTCCCAGGAATAGGATCCTACAAGTCAATTCCAAACAGAAAAAAAGAAGCAGGGAAAGGAAAATGATAAAGAGAAGTTTAGAGTTCAAGTACCTGAGAAATTATACGTTCCCCATCTTGGTACACTTTCTCTCCTATAACATCCACTATCTTCATTCGCTCTGATGCCTGGAACAAAGAGGAAAATTAAAAACAATAATCACTTATAACTCATCTCTATGAACTCTCCTGAATCTACAACCTCTCTTGGAATGAAGAGGCATTCACTAAACACACAAATATGTCATTTATAAACATAGCCCCAAAATGACATTGTCATAGTATTCAACACAGCTCTCAAGATACCATAACCAACAAGGAAAGAAAATTGTCTAGTGTCCCATCCCTGTACTTTTCTTACCTCCAAAGTTAAAAAATAACTGATTTGGCTGGTTTAGAACAACGAGAGGGGGGAGCGGAAATCAATTCCTTTAATATTCAACTGAATTTTGAAGAAAACAGTGAGAAAAATGTCAAACTTATTAAGAATAAACTTCAACGAGAAACACCAGCAACATAATTTCAAAATATTTTAATCACTATACACTTGAATATGTGGGGTGCATTTGTGTCCCAGGATTCGTTCCTAGAGTGGTGAGGAAGGGAATATGAAAAGGACAAGAGCTGTGAACTATGAGCAGGCACTGCAGCCAGGATGACCAGCAGCAAGGGCGGGAGGCACTATCTGAAACATGCCATGAAACAGTCTGAGTCTTCACAATCGGGAAGGGAGAAAGAACAGTCAGAATTATCTCCAGTGTTTTCCACAGCCCATCTAGAACCCCACAAAACAATTACATTGCTTCAGAGCAGTGTAAAAAAGCATACCAAGAAAGGAAGAAAATCCTCCTCTTAAAATTCAACAGATGATTCAGTTGCAATCACTCCATTCATTCTCCAAATGCACCTTAATCTTGCCTATGTTTGAGAAATCAAATTCTGGTCCACGCATGATTCAACTGCAATGTGTCATGCAAAAACCCAACAAGTGCTAATGAGTTATTTTTCCATATCTTTAAATATTTGAGTCATTTTTGTTCTCAAAAAAGAAAGTCACATTGATGAAACAAATTTAAGCCAACCACTGAGGGAGTTGTGTAATTTACCTCTTCCACAGCTACAACATATGTCCAAAATAATATATATTAGAGGTTGTTATTCACACCTAATGATACTTGGCAATTTTGTAATCTTCTCCCAAAGAGATTAAGAGCTCTTCTCAAATACTAAAGATAAATTATGAGAAATATTTTTTTTATTATGAGAACACAAAGGAAAGCTATGTTATGGTGTAAGGCAAAGACAGACACATACTAATGTCCAAGCAGATTGGTCGGTTCCAAAAGCCCTCTGAAGGTACAGGCTGAATCAACAGAAGTGACAATTCACACACACCAACGTGACACCTGTCATTGTGTTCCCAGGTAGCTCCTTTAGCCTATTCTTAGTTTACCTCCTGAATATCAGTGAAGGTTAAAGAGAGACCTATATAGCTCACATCTCTGTCTCAAATTTAAAATCATTCACAGCTGATAAAGGCCAAATATCCCAGGGACTGTATCATTACTTCAGTATCACACCCTCAAAGGAAACCACAGCCCTGAGTTCCAATTTGCACTTTGATACCTGTTCTCTGACATATGTATAGATGTTTTTTGTTTTGTGGGAAGGGCTTTGTGGAAAGATTTTTTTTTTTTGTTAAATTGGACGGAGAAAAAAATCAGCAAATTGCTTACTGTGAATAAAGTGCCTGAAAAAAAGTTACGTACAACTTCAATAATACAAATTAAGTTGTGTAGTAAACATGATACCAAAGCAGCTCTTAATATTTTGTTCTAAGCAAAAATAACACAGATTTCTGACATAGCAGAAACAATGACTGTGGAGTTACTGCTAATGCAAGAATTTGATGTAGATGTCTCTGAGAAGCTTTACCTCCAAGGATTTAAGAAGGGGCACAGACTCAATAAATAATTCATACGTCTTCCTCTTCTTTGCGTTGTTTTTCAATATAATTCTTCTGAATGTCACTCGATCCTGCAAGAAAGAGCACAGAGAAATATATTATTTCTCTTCACTGGAATGTTCCCTGTTTAAAGAACTGACAAATATGAACTAGTATTTACAGCAAACGCTGGGGCTGAGAAACCGGCTGTTAAAATGGTACCATATCCCCATTAACAGTGGCTGCAACAGCTCCTGTGAGAGCACTTCTGGCAGAAACAAACTGAAAAACAGGGAGCTGTAAGACCTGCTGCTTCTGAGATAGGCATTGAGGAATTCCATTTTTGGTCCACCTTCTACTGTTTTTCAGCGTTGAGCTTAGAGGTTTTCTTTGCCCGTTTGTGAATATCTGTCACGCTTCTGCCTACAATGAAGAGGTTTTGCTCTTCCTGCTGAAGGCAGTGGAAACTGATATTTCCAAGATTTAAGGCAACTATAGGACTAAGTCTGAATGGGATTCTTCTCTACTTGAGCCACAGATTTCAAAATAATTCAGCGATTTAAACATCGAACAGCACCAGGCTTGTTCACTTCTCCATCTTCTGGGATCCGAGAGCCAGATTTGACGAAAGGACCACTTCCCAAGTGTCGGCTGTCCGCGTGTTCCGTAAGGAAAAACCTTTGGGCGTGATTTTGGAGCGCAAATTTGGGGCAATATCCCCGCTCCGGGCACAGGGCGGCGCTGCGGGTCCGGCACGGGCGATCGGCCGAGCCCCGCACCTGCCCCGGGAGCGCCGCGTCCCGTCCCGTCCCGCCGGGAACATCGCGGGGAACACCGGCGGGAAAGGCCACCGCCAACACCGGCGGGAAAGGCGGGCACGGCCACCGCCAACACCGGCGGGAAAGGCGGGCACGGACACCGGCGGGAAAGGCGGGCACGGACACCGGCGGGAAAGGCGGGCACGGACACCGCCAACACCGGCGGGAAAGGCGGGCACGGACACCGCCAACACCGGCGGGAAAGGCGGGCACGGACACGGAAAAGGCTGAGACGGACACGGCAAACACCGGCGGGAAAGGCGGGCGCAGACACCGCAAATACTGATGGCACGTGAACTGAGAGCTGACACTGAGCGGCAGGTGCGGGCTAAAGGGAAGGGAGCCCGGAGCCCGCCCCGCAGGTGTCCGTGTTACCGCTCGCCCGTTCCCATCGGTGCGGCATCACGAGCAGAGCCAAAGCTGCACGGTTTGCCTTCCACAGGCCATAAGCGTAAAAATCAAAACCAAACACCAGGAGGAAAAGAGCAGAAATTTGGTTAGGAAATGGTACCAAAGGAAAAAAAAACAAAAAACCTCCACAATTAGCAGACACATCCGATGCTCGGAGAGCCGTTCCTCCGGAGCTCATTTCCCAAAACCATCAGCTGGCATCTCAGCAGCAACATCGTGGCGTGAAGAAGTATTTTCAAGCGAACATTTTTAAGGCATGCAAGCTGCAAATACTTGTAACTTGAAACAAGGACTGATAGAGGTGATACTGGCGGAACAGGGAAGTTGAGGGATGTGAAAGATGAAAGGCAGGATGGTATTACTGTCATCCAAAGGAGAACGAGAGATGGTAAAGCATAAGGGATTTTTAATTTTTTTTTTTTTAAAAACATTCTTCACGGCTAGAACTGTCTTCAAATGTTTGTGCTTGTGGAAGCAGAAAAGTGCCAGAAACGGTCAGGGGAATTGCAAAAAAGCATTAAAAAAATACCAGAATTCATCTGCTTGAAAGTATCCGTGAGGGAGGAGAAGCAGCAGTATTTGAACAAAAAAGGCAGAGCTGTGAAAACAGCGTGTGTGTGATCACGAGGTTTCCCCCAGACAAATTCAGTAGCAAAGGCTGAGGATGTTTCCCTGCTCCAGCAGAGACCCACTGTGATAACTGCTTTGTGCCTGAGCCTTCCCAGCTTCTCTTGGCCAAAGCCTGCAATGCAGAGGAGTAATCCACATTTCCTAAATGGCAGATAACCCATGAGCTTTAGCAATGACTTCTGCAGACTAAATATGTTTAAATTACATCAAGCACAAAATAGTACAATGGCAATAACCAGATGACTGGAATAAATAACGGAAGTTTGACAGGGAAATGCAGCCTTAGTTAATAAAATATTCACAGGACAGATGATTAGCAAGAGGTCCCCATTCAACTACACCTGGCTGATTATGTGAACGTAATCACAGAAAAAGCAAACCCAAAATTAACCCAATCTGTGCACTTCTTATCACAGGCGAACTGAAAGAATCATCTTCTTATTTTCTTCCTTTTATGAATGAGCTCAGTAGCTAGCTGCTTTGTTCTGCCTTCTTCCAGAAATGAGATTCTGACATTATTCCCCGGCTGATTTACCAAACCCTTTTCTTTCACCTCACAAAGAGAAGGGAAGTCAGATCTCTCAGCAGGCGCTGAGATTGCATAAGCATGGCCATGTGTAGCAGCTTATCAGTCCTACAATCAAGGTCACCACGCATGGCCAGCCCCCAGCAATAGTTGCCGAGGAGCCTGGGCACACAGACAGCGCACAACACTTGTGGCTTCAAAGGCTCCCTTGATCGCACAATCCGCTTATTATGTGAACCCTCGCAGATGAGTAAGAGAGCACTGTGAAAATAACCCCATCCGAATAGTACAGAGAAAAGAACTAAAAAAGGAAACTAATGTCTACAGCTTCACGTTCAACACTGCTGGGCTAGAGACAAAGCAATGCCATCATTTAGATCATTTAGCTTGGTATCTCATAGGTCATGCTGACCTGAGAACCTCTTCCAAGGTAACAGAGAGGGACCAGAAACATTACAACAGTTTATTGTTAAGGAAAACAAAGCTTTGGATGGTTTTCTAACCTCTTCAAATTACTAACATCCTCAGGAAGATATTTAACACCTTCCCATTCTGCTTAAAGCAGACAAAATGGTAGGAAGGTAAGTTGAAAATGAAGAACATTATTTAGATATTGTTTCCCCCTCTCAAAAAAAAACCCAAAAAACAAACAAACAAAAAAACAAACAAAAAAACCAAAACAAACAACAAAAAAAAAACCAAAAAAACCCCATACCTTAATGTCTCCACCATCCTCTGCAGGATGAAAACAAAACCAGGGTCTCCCCCCAACAAAAGCTACAATTACAGCAAATGCAAAACCATAAAGGGACAGATAGAACTAGTGATACAGTTTTTACAGACAAGTTGTTCTAGAAAGGCAGCCAAAAGGATTTGCACAATGGATCTTTCATGCCAGGAGATGAGATAACAGATCATGATAAAATAGCTGTGAGCAGAGGAACCATACCAAGAGCAGCTCTGGACACGGTGAGTTACTGTTTGAAATATTAAGCATATGAGAGCAACTTCCTTTCCTTACCAGTCCCCAGAGGGCCCCTTCTGTTGTGGCAATGATGGTGGCAGCTCTGGGAGTGTTGTACATCAGTGCCAGTTCCCCAAAGCTGCCATGATTATCGTAGCGGCCCACACAGCGCGACTGGTTGTCTTTTGCTACAACAATATCATACAGTCCCCTGGAAAACAATGGAATAGATACTTTTTATTAGATAACATTCCAGTACAAATCTTAAATACAGCTTTTTGCTGTTATACAGATACCCTTTTTATTGCTAAGATGGAACATGCTTTATTGAGCTTTCCAACTGCCTGACTCTCAGCTGCTTCCATCTACACTATTTTCACAATAAATCTCTCTTAATGAAGCTTTTCACTCCTGATAGATATGGGCAGGATCGACTTGGTTTCTTCCACACAGTATTTTGGCATTGGTGTTCTGGCCAGGGTGAGTTTCACCATTTTTAACAGTGTCAATTCACAGCATGTGTGTTACCCAGTGAGGCCTCTTTAGAGTGACGTGGATCCATCTCTACATGTTTTCTCAGTGACAGAATTTGCTGCAGGACATTTAGGAAACACTCAATCCAACTGCTCACCTGCTACTATGTGTTTGTCTTAACTCCAGATTAAGTGTATGTCTATATCATAACCCCAAGAAGCTCTAAACCTGCTGACATCTATCCAGGATCTCTGAACAGATCAAATGTCCAAGCACCAGAAGTCTCCTTGCACTGTACTCATACAGAGCTGTAACTTGTTTAAACTGGAAAGGCCCCCTCACCCTGTTCTCCATGAAGCACACTTCCTATGTTATAATGAAATTAAGGGAACAGTATTCCAGAATTTACAAAGAATCAAAAGACTATTCTGATGAAGATGCAGGTTCAAGTCAGCGAGTCAAAGCTGAAGACGCAAATCTGGACCAAACTACACTACAGCAATTGCCTGTGAAGAAACAGGCTGTGCACAGAAAGGTAGCCACATGAAGTCAAGTGTCTGTAACATCCTGAGGACTGTCACACTTGAGAGACTTTAAACAATAATTTAAAAATATAGCTTGAGTAGGTTTTATTAATTCTTAGCTATGGCACCAGAGGATCATTCAGGTACTAGCTACTGGCCTAAGAGACTTCACAAAACAGATGCCCTGGAGAAAAGCAGCTATGGAACACCTTCCTGGCCTTAAACACCGGAATATACACAAAATTTTCCTGAGGAGTTTAGATCTTTGTCCAAAGGAATGATATTATTTCCCAGAACATCATTAGGCACGTAAGAGAAAAAGAAAAGGAATCATCAGAAATGGTACTAGGTGGGGAAGGAAGGCACATGAGATTGCACAACATCCTTACAAGCCACTTTTTATACTCTGCTGCTTACACCAAGGGGACAGAGCATACGAACAGTGTCAATAATTCTTGTAAGGTCTGATATCCATTTTACGATTTTCTGAGAGGCACCAGAGGCAACAATCTCTAGAGTTGTTTTTTTGATCTAGAGGAGCCATCTGTGAGCACCTTAAGCAACAGCAACAACTTCTTCCCATCTCTCGACCTGAAAGTCACTTACTAGTGCCATTTATTTCCAAATAACTACTGGCACATAACCTTCAGCCAAGCATTCAGCTGTCTGTGGCCCAAGGACTAAACTGGTGAGGCAACACTGGGTGACCTTGGCTCAGCTTTATTGGGAAAACTGTTGTTGAGTGTGAGACAGTCTCTGAGCTAAAGCCCTGCAAGATAAGAAGAATAAAAACAGACCGAAGGGTAATTGTTGAGATGGTAATCGTTACGAGCCCAAGGACTAAAAAGAAAAGCACTGACATGAAAAAATATAGAAGTACAAGGAAAAAAAAGGCAGAAAAGCAGAAGAGGGCAACTCAGCAAGATTGTGGATCAGTCTGTTCCAAGAAGCAACAGAAGCCAATGCTGCCCCTCCTGACTGATGACTGCTCAATCTGCAGAGACTCATCAGGTGCCTCCTCAGCAGCAGTGAGCATCCTGATGTTCAGCCATCAACATTTCCTGCTGTTTCGAAGAAGTTGAAAGAAACATCCTCTGCATTTCACAGGCCCAGCTGCTTACCGCTCAATGACATAGAAGTTATCTCCATCATCACCTTGGTCAATCACATGTTCCTGAGGTTTCACCTTCCTCTCAAACATGGCATCAAGGACCTGAGACAGTTGCTCCTAGAAAACAAACAGGAAGGCGGGTAAAACCAAACCTGTTAGAAAATACACCTTAGCATTACTGCTGGACATGGGTGAGTTCATTTGACTTGATCTGGATAGCGAAGCACAACATGTACTGCATCAGTTTTCCTGTATGCAAATACCAGTGATACTGACACTACACGTTGAATTCTACTAGCACCTCTCTCATTTCCAGCTTATTAATGCAAGCTCAATAATGCAGACAAACATAGACACTTCCACCAGAGAAGATACATTATCTCAAATTTCTGTCCAAATAGCTCCACTTTTTCTTACTATTTCAGTGCTAAAGCACCCATGTATTTTTGGCATAATCTGACACAGCCTCACTGCAAGGGACACACATCAGTATATGTCAACAGCACATGTATTTCATTATATGCATGTTTAGAAACTGCACCATGACCTATTAGCAAATTATTTGTGCTGTCGTCCTCTAAGAGACCCAGTCACGACCAGGACTGTACTGAACAGGATTCTATACAGTTATTTCCCTGGATAGTCAGTGTCTTAGAGAACCTGCAATTCCAGCCTCAGAAGAGACAGGATAGGTACAGATGGGGAGCACACACAGAAAATGGGATAATGCTGGTCTGCACAGCAGGCTCCAGCTGTGTTTCCCTGAAGAGCCACGACTAAACTTGCTTTTTTTTATAGGCAGCACAGCCAGGGAAGCTGTGAAAGCCAGGAGAGATGATGCCATGTAAATGTCTTGCCTCAATGCTGACCTGCTTTGTTATTCCCAAGGCCATTAACAATATACTTTTGCTGCATTTGACCAGATGTTCAAAGTTGAAGATGTAGATCACACTGCATGAACACGCAAGCCAGTCTTTACGCTGCTAGGTACACTTGAATTATTTACTGTGCTCCTGAAGTTGGGAATTATCACTGCAGCATCTGTAGGCACCACTACGTTCCCTATCTTTTCAATAGAATCCTATTTTCTTGTCTTTAAAAACTGTGTCTGGACTGGTAGATCATGATATCAACTCTACATACAAGCAATCAACTCCAGTTAAGATTTCCTTAAAATGCTATTACCTGATCCAGGTTTTTGAAGAGCAAGATATCTTTACATGCTTCCTGCAGTCGGCATCGCTGTTCATCAGTTTTTGGATGAACTACCTTTAAAACAAAGTAAAACAGAACTGTCATGACAACAAAGAAACATGATTACAGACTGAACATTCACTTCAGAGTGAAAAAGCAGAACACAATACAAGTGTCAAAGTATACAGTGCTTCTTTGTTGTTTACATAAACAGTATTTATGTATAAATGTACAATGCAAGACAGAATATAACAGACGTAAGAAAAATATTATTCTGACAATTAACATATGCAAAATGACAGTCAAGACAGACAAGAAAGAAGAGGGTGCCTTTTCCATCCCTTGCCTTCTAACACAGCCACAGACAAAGTTTGAGTATTTGAAAAAGTAAAAAGTGAACAGTTTTCTTTCTAAACTCTGGCTATATTAGTCCCAATATATCTACTGTTGGCATACAGGCAGTTTATAAGATACATAAGTCTCAGCCCATCTAACTATTGAAGAAGTGTGGTTTTTTCCAACAAAATTACTTTAATAAAAGCTTTGCTTTTTGAGGTATTTTAGTACTTCTTTTCAATTATAAAGATCTCCTCAGGTTAAAGGAATCAATAATCACGGCATCATAAACATGTTTATATATGTGTTTTTTATGGGCCAATTATGAAAATATATATAAATATATTGATTACCTGACACTCACCACATTACCATTTATTTCTGGAATAACAAGGATTCCAAAATTCAGTTACATTAGTAGACATTTCTAAAAAGTCCAATGTTAAGCAGATCTCAGATCCTTATTTTAAAAGAAAACTGAATATTCAATCAAGAGTCAGGAAAATTAAGACTTTTGATGTACACAAGTTTACAAATATTTGGATGACCAGACACCCTTTTTTATATAGTATCAAAATTACTAATGAATTATCTTTTTCTTTAAGAGAGATTAAATCAGACTTAGATTTTCATTGCAGAAATATCCTTGCGATGCAATCTGGAAAGGAACACCAGCAGTCCAAAAAGAAAACACTGATACTCACCAGCCAGTCTATGGAATTTGCTTACATAAAACCATCTCTAAAGAAATAGTTGCAGTATCTGGATTCACAATTCCTAGAAATTCCCAGCTTTTGAAAACAAGAGAACAACAGGTGGCCACAGACTTTAAAATATTTCAGCCAAGTATTTCTCCTACCCAGGCAGAACTGCTCTAACAAGAAAGGCAGTAAAAAGCATGTGAGGAATTTTAAGCACCCATGAAGAAACAGCTGTGGTAAAGCTTAACTAGTTCTTCTCAACAGCATTGATGCTCGAGGAATTGCCTCAACCAGCACTTAAAGATCACTAAGATAGGAAAATATCCAAAATTTTAAAGATGTTAGACTTAAGCACAGCTCTCCAGTCCTCTGAAGTAAAGTCATATTAAAGCTGTAGTGACGAAAAAAGCGCATGAGACAAAGCTGGCCTTAAATTTCAGAGCAATGTCACTTTGTCAGTGTCACCACACTCAGCAGTAAAGGCACAAGTGGCAGGAAAATGCAACACACAGACATCTGCCTGTCAATCTGTAGAGAGAACCATGTATGAAGTGATTCACTCACTCACCCTTTGTTCTGTATCTTCTTCCTCTTCATCTGGATTGAAAGCTTCAGCACAAACTTGGAAGAAAAAGAGAGGAAATTATTAAAAAGAAGCAATTATAGGAGAAAAGCAAACAAATCAGTTTAAATACTTTTGCTCCACCTTTTCCTAAAGGAAAAACAAAATAACTTTTGATTTTATGTCATAGTGTCAGAGTTAAATCCTATCTCTTCTCTGAGCAGGCACAACATGGCTGTTCTCAGACTCTCATGTGAAAAAATCTGTAACTTACAACAGAAAATAATCCTGCATAGCGAGTACTCTGAAGCATGGACACAGCTTTCCTTTCAACTCATATCAAAGCATAACAATCTCTATTCAGATTCATTTACAAGCATCTTCTCTAAAATGCAGTGGAAAAATACTGCAGCTACACTGCTTTGTTCTTTGCAGTTATTTCTTCAATGTACAGAGCAAAACACATTGAAAAAAAAGCAGCACAAGGAGGGATGAGGCACTCACTCCGTCTCAAGTCAGATGTGCAAGTGAGTACCTGTATTTTGGGAGGGTTTTTTGTAACAGAAATCATATTTACACAGAAATTAACCCAGGAAATGAACAATCAGCTTGACCACAGAACATTCTATGATAAAAATAACATTTAGTCCCCTCCCTCGTATGTTCCTAATCTTACTACGTTTGAATCACATGAATGTCAATCGGTGATTCAAACCTAACTTTAAAAATTATGCAGAGTGATCTTTTCAAAACTAATGAGAATATTTGTGGAAAACCACTCACTGCAGTACAACGGGACATGGCTCTGCCACGTCATTATACCTACAGGATTGGAAGAGAGGCAAGAATGGTGAGCTGTGAAAATTTCAAACTCGTTTTGTTTGGTTTCAATTCTACAGGAGAGGCTTATGCTCACTTATCTTAACAGTGACACTGTTATAAAGTTTTGCAGTACTAAACACAGTCACTTTGGCTGCCAAAAGCCAACAGCTCTAGCTCAGATGTTCTTATTAATTCGTGCACATTTACAGGTCTTGCATGTCAAAAGTGACCTGCACATTCCAACCACCTGTACACATAATCAGAGAAAGCAGAGTCAGTCCTGTTTTCATCCAACTGTGCACTTACTTTAATAAGGGTGGTCTCACTTCTGAGGCTATAGGCCACTTATAAAATTTTACAAGGAAACACAGACAAGTCTTTCTCTTTGTACTTTATCCAGCATCTTGAGGATATTGAAGACTTGGCAGAATGCCCAGAAGCTCACTACAATGACATCTAACCCCTGAATGGACTGAGAAAATATAAACAAAAATAAGCAGATTTTTTAAAAAAATCGAGAAAGTCTAGAATTCAGCAACTTGCAAATAACTGAAAAACGCACACAGGCCTATCTATTGACCCTGTCCTGCTTTCAAAATTCAGCATAATTTGCTAGGAAAGATTTGCTTGTGTTTGTGTGTTTTGGGGGTTTTTTAATTTTTTTCCCTACCTAAAAGATACAGATCCTTCCTCACAAATTGGATTTTAATTCCTTTTTTTTTTTTTTCCTGGAGAGAGTGTAGAGACTGGAATACAACAGATGCATTCCATTTAGCCAACCACAATGTAAAAACCCAATCATGTACTCATTAGGCATCAGGCATTTAAAGAGTAATTATTAGTCATACAATAAACCCATTTAACAATACAGAAACAGTATATTGACAGTGTACCTACTACACAAACACACTCCTAGTTTAACAGAGAGATCCACCCACACTTAGGGCAGATACTTTACAAAGGATAAACAGCATTCTTCCCCAGCTGAAAAAAAGTATAGTCCACCCCACAGTCCAAAAATGCCGGGATTATGGGAAGTTGGATGCCTACAGAGCTGCAGAACTTGGACTGATAGGCTGATCCACTTAATATGCAATACGAAGGCACTAACAAAGAGAACATTATTAGCATTTCGGTGTGAAAGTTTTCCTCCTCCTTTCATTTTACAGTAAAGATCAAAGTCTATTGTCAACGCTTTGAATTTTCTAATAAGGAACATTTTCTAAGAAGAAAGGCTCCTTGGCTTAGACACTATGGTGAAACTGGAGATTAAATAAACTATTTTTTACAACCAGCATATCTTACAAGTAGCTGGAGTACAATTCTCTATTTTGCACTATAGTACATACTGTAAATGTACTTCCGTACATTTCTGAAAGTACCTGGCATATAAGCACATTCCAGATGAGCATCTATGGACTCAGAGATCACTGTACTTCACTATATCATTTTATCAGTCAAATTCTCAATATGAAGTTGCAAATTTGATTTTGTTCCTGCCTCAGCTGCAGGGAAGTTATTGCTAAAAAACACTTTAGAATTCAAAAAATTCTCTTGAAGACTTTCTTAGGAAAAAGAGTTTAATTACCACACCTAAAACTCGAGCCTCAGAGCAGCACCTTAAATTAAAACACACAGCAATCAAAGCAACACAGTTCTCTGCAGCTTCAGTATGACATGGCATTGGTTCAGGTTTGTACATGTAGGTTTTCCCCTTGTTCATCTTACCCAGTAAGGGTGAAAACAGCTCCATGGAGCCCTCAAAGGATGTCTCCTTCTAGGACTTAGTGCTCTTCCCTTAGATATGGAAAGCACTTCTGTAGTGCCCATGAATGGGCACCACAAAAACACAACAGACATGTGGCAAAAATGGCATTTCTTCCCATGCTGTCACACAGAAAACCTTCCCATTATACTTTTCGTTCTTCAGCCTCCTGCTGGGATTTCTTTTCCCATGGAGAAGAACAGGGCAGACGTTTTGGACTTTGGACAGCTCTGACTGACAGAACTTTATTTACTTGTAGGCAGAGCTATAACACAGTGTAACATATCTGTTGTGGGATAGTTAAAAAGGGGAGAGACAAAATTATTATTTCTGACTTCAAGCTTAAATTAATACTGTGATATGCTGTAAAGCCCACAGAAAGCTTTTCAGCCCACTCTTAATGGCCAATAGCATTTTCCAAATACTTTAAAACATGATTAATGGAAAGAAAAGGCAAATATTACATCAAACCCATCCCATGGTTTACGTCTCAATACATCCAATTTTTCTTTCCACTACTTTTAATTGGTAAATCACTTGTGGAGTCTGTACTGTTGACCACATGACCTACTAATATCTATGTCAGCCTTACCTTTAAAATGTTTCATGGACCTGTGCTCAAACAGTGTCACTTCGTTATTCTTCTGGCTGAAAAGAACCCCCCATAACTACCCTAAACTCTGCCAATCTCTGACAGAAATCTATGCAGTTCCAGAACTCCTCAAGGTTATTCATTCCTGGGTTACAGTACAGCCAGTCCCAATGAAAAAAACATTTGATCTTTCATCTTGACAGAGTGAAAATGTACTTGACCCACTACTGAACTCGCATATTAACTATTTCAGTGTTCCAACAAAACAGACACTCTGAGACAAGCTTATTCTCCCAAGATCATCCTAAAGAAATGCGCTGGTGGCATTTTCCAGATCCACTGAAATGGCAGGTGGAAGGTCTCTCTCTCCCAAGGTCATCCAGTCCAAACTCCCTCCAAGGGGAGCTGTTTGGAATGCTGGATTGGGGCTGACCTGGAAACCTCCCCTGGTGAAGATTGCACATCTCTCTGCTGCCCTGCTCCATGGCCCTGCTGGGCAAGCAGCTTTTCTTAATGTGCAACCTAAACCTCACAAGTACCTTGATATAAATTGAAGCGACTTCTGAATCACACCTTTCCTATGTGAGATTTTGAACACAACTCTGCCCGTGAGCAAGTGCTGAGCACGAATCCATCAGTGGAAGTTACACACCAGCGTGACACACACCACGGGCATGTGTCTCCAAAACCACAGCTCTACCAACTCACATCATGCAGACCCAGCTTCCTTCCAAATCTACCCACATAGTTCAAATAGCTTTGGAACATAAAACACACTTTTCAATGTTAAGAAGCTTTAAGATAGAAAGAAATTCAGGCTTTTATCCTACCATCTACATTTAGTCTCTCTTAGCTCCTGCAGCTTTTACAACGAGTTGAGGTTTCTCTCATGCTGCACCTTTTTTGGCTTTCAAGAACAGGCACATCTGTTAACACTTCTGAAGGCTTAGAAATGACACAACTCGATCGCTGCTTTGTTATGCAGGTGCCACCAAGATCTTTGTAGCTGCAGCAATGACATCAGCAGTGGATGGTTGAGGGGGAAGCAAGAGAATGAGAAATAGCAGGACGAGTTTGTCGGCAGAAACACCACCTTTGTTGATGCACGTTTTAATTGCTCTCAAAATACAAGTTTTGTCAAGATCAAAGTCCCTGCACTCAGTGCAAATCTGCATAACAGCTCAACATTTAGCTCTGGCAAGCAAATACAGCCTCTGAGAGAAACTCACACCAGCCCAGTCCCTGGGAGATCACTGTTAGTTTTCTTCAAAATAGCAGCCAAGAGGAGGGTGAGGCCTGCAGACCTTCAGACACACACAGAAGAAGGAAAGTAAAGTTCTATGTTTTATGGAAGGTGAATGCATTACTGATATTTCTGTTGTTATTGAAACAAGTGGCAAATAGATGCCCTGTCACACTTTCTTTGCCATTTTGGATAGCACCTTCTGTACTCTGGAGTGAAATCCTACTCACTCTTCCTTACTTATGAGGATGCATCACCTCCAGCTGATCCTATCAGACCCATTAATAAAAATCCACCCAGAGTACTACATGCAGAAACACTTTTACAGTTATTTATTCAGATGAGTTACCTTACACTGCATTTATGGCAATGTTCTTTGCATTTGAGTTTGTCAAAGCTTCGAACATTTTATATGTCTGTGTCTCAAGGGACAGACGCAAAGCCTCTTTTGGGAGCAAAATGCCAGCTGGAAAGGTGACCACTTCCAGTGTCTTGTCATTCCCTCTGACAGCTGAGTTGCACTTCAAAATGATGTAGTCAGATGAATTAGGAAGCTTAAACAGCACTTATACATAGGTCTTTGCTGGCACAGCTCTACATGATTTTCTGCACTTGGGAAACAACTTCAAGTTTCCTCTCACTTCTGTTGCTGGTTAGCTCAGTACTTTCTGGTTTAGAAATTGCACTTTGTTTCCCAAGTGAAAGATCTCACCATGTCAAAATAGGCAACAGATTCATACCTCTATCCGGCAAGTGGGAAACAGAACCTGCACCCATTTGCACCACCTGAACCATTTTCACATTTATGACAGAATGAAAAGCAACACCTGAAGAACAGTTAAGCCATATGCAGGAAAATCAGCTGTTTCAGCCTTCAATTCACTAATGAGAACTGACTGAAACCAAGTCTATATTTTTTTGTCAAATTGAATGTTGTTGCACCAGCCCAAAACTCAGATCTTGAGTCTTATTAGACTGGCCTTTCTCTTACGTGCCACATGACAAACCCCAGATGCAGGATAACCCACAGCAGTACCACCTCCTGACTTCATTCTTAATTCTTATAGAGGCATAACTGAGACATGATTTACAATGGTTAGGACTTGAGCAAACAACACCCCATCAAATCCTTGTCAAATCTCAATGCAGAATATTCAAACACTCAACCAGTTGCATGGCCATATCTGTCAAATCAAGTATAAGATTTGTAAGTTGAGAAATATTTAGAAACAATGAATTTCAGTGGCAAATGAGAAGAATGCATTTTCAGTTCTTGAAGCAGATTCAAATGTCATTTAAGGTTAAATGGAAATGAAGTAAGATCAACTTGGTCCTTCACAGACAGAGTCATTCTGTGTTACAGACCAACTATGAAGATACCAAGTTACTCAGTGTGGCTGTGCCACACCAGCTCAGTCCAGCCAGGATTACAGGTTCAGGCCCAGCCCCACATGTGGTCCCAAAGCCTGCTCAGGCTGCAAAGTTGCACAGATCACTCTGTCAGGCAAAGAAGTCCCTGAGACACTGATAAAGCCTGTAAGGCCTTAAAACCCTGCACTGTTTCACCCAGCTCTGTGAAAAGCCAGCACTGCCTCTGCTATTGCACAACACAGCAGGTCAAAGTGTTCACCTGGCTTACCCAAAGCTTCACTTACAGCCCAGACTCAACTTGAAAATGCCCCTCTCTGATGTGGATGTTACCAGTGTTCCTCAAGGCCCCCCTGCTTCGACAGGGTAGTGCAAGAGCTCACAGACAGCTTGGAGGGCCCCCATTCCAAGTCACAACTGCCCCAAGGCACAATTCTGGACAAATGCTTCTGCCCAGGGAGGCTGGGGCACCCCAGAGATGTGCATGATGCGGTACAGGGCTTGCTATCCTCACCTTTAGAAACCTTTGATAACCATTCCCTCAGAATGATGATGTACTTTCCAGCAGCATTATCTAAATCAGACTTCTCCAGCTTGTTTTATTTCCATCAAAACAGAAATGCAACAGTTCCAGTGACAATGGCTTGTGACAAAACTGTGATGCCACTGTCACACACTCCTACTTCATATTATGTTTCAGTCATGAGTTCAGAACAGACTGCACAATCAATTACAAATGCCACCTTTTATAATAATGTGGGTTTTTTCTTTGCAAGAAATCCAACTTTACATGCACAGACACCTTTTCTCTCAAAATGCATTAAGTACAGGCAGTATAATAAGCCCTTTAAAATTGCGACAACTGGTTGACAACCATTTCCATATGCATATTTGTTTTATATATTCTGAACAATGCATTTTTCAAATGTTCTTACTAAATTAATATAGATTAATAAAAATCTGTGCTTAAGTGTTTCTTTGAAAGGCTTTATCAGATGCAGAGTAAAACAATGCAGACAATTCATTACAGCAGAACAGCTATTAAAATGATACAGCAACAAATCAAAACTTTTTTTTCCACTACAGGAAGATTTGGCAAAGTATTTAAAATTACATTTCCCTAGGGGCAAACGAGAACTTTCATGATGAAAGGCCTCAAATAATAATCGGAAAGTAAATAATCACAGTCTCTCAGATTCATATCTTTAGGCACATGTAATGAAAGCACAGCATGAAGACAATACTGCTTCAACTAGATTTAAATACAAACATGAAGCACTTTTAACATGATACAATGCGTTCCTACCTAATTATTATTTCTAGTAGGTTTTGTCAAGCTTTGTTTTTTAGCTTTGTTTTGCTTAACTGCCTCTGCCACACACAGGATCTGGCCTGGAAACCTCCCCAAGGGACCTGACTCAGAGACACAACTCTAGACAAACCACAGACCAAAGGCTCCACAGCACACTTGGGAACCTGCTCCAGGGATCTCTTAGGGAAAGGCATTACCTATCAACTAAGAGGCAAAATGGGGAGGGGTCCTACTGAACTGCAACAAAGCTTCAGCAGACAATCCTCACCCTGCATAGCTTTATTTAAATCCTCCTCTTCCTCAGGAGCAATTAAAACAAAAAACTTATGCCAATGCATGACTGGACATAGAATTCTCTCTTAGGGGACTTCTACCTATTTGGTATAACCAAATGAACATGACATTTGCCTTTTTATTTCCTTTTCATGTTTTTTTGATGTTGTTTTAAATTAACAGCTTATTACTGTATTTACTTAATGCCTTTATGCATGAGTTATGCAAAGTGTTTTAGCTTATCTTTCCACTCTGCATGCTCACGCGTGGTTAAAGGGTCATACCCTGCCACCTCACTCCAGGTGCTGGAGGAAAATAATGATAAATTCGTGAGGCTACTGTGTTTCATAGCCTAAAACACTGGCAAAAAAAAACTGAATAAAATTGTTTCTAGATCATCTAAATACACAGTTATGCACAGACACCATTAATTCTACATAATTCCCAGACTGGAATTTTTTATAATTTGAAAACCAACAATTTCCAAGACTTATGATGAAAGCACTCTGGTGATAAAATATAGCTGTCTGCAAGGAACATCTCCCCTGTACAGCTGGAGGAGCCAAGGACCATATCACCTGATTTCACAGGATCCCCTGCTAAACCACAACTAGGACTCTTGCACTTTTGGTTCCCATGTCTCAATTCACTACAAAAGAGCCCGTCATCCCATCAGACAGGGGGGTGCTCTGGGCCTTGCAGTAAGAGGTGAGTCTGCATGAACATTAAAGCATAAAAAAATGTCGATCATGGTACAAGAATAAATAAAAAGAAGAAAGTTTTCCATGTGGCTGATCAAGGGAGTTCACAGCTCTGACACAGTAACAACCAAACGCAAAAGACCATCCTTTCAAACTTAAAAACAGTAATTTACACTTTGCTACTTCTGTTTCCAGATCCCTTTACTACATTTAAACATACGTCTCAAAGCAGCAGCAGAGTATTTCAGAGTTATATATTATTCCATGTGGTGAAGCCTGGGAAATTCATGCAAAGCAAGCTTTATTCTTACAAGTTAAGAAATCAGAAGACTGAAATGGATAAACATGCTGCTGACCTTGTTCAAGCCTTCTAAGAGAGCCTTACCGATGAGATAGTCACCCATAAAAAAGGTCTCTTGGAAAACATGATGCTACTACTATTTCAGAGCACCTAGATTCACAATTGTAGAAGGAAGCCTTCTGCTGTAATCATCTTCTTGGTTCAGCCCATCACATAACTCTTAACACATTTCCAAATGTGTTACGCAAGCAAGGCAGATAAAACCAGAAATTAAGCATCAGTAATGTTTATGTGCCTGATAAACACAGGGATACTTTCTCTCAGTTAAAACCAGCACGGGGAATGTTCATTTTACATTTAGTTTACATCAAAACAGTACAAGTTCCAAGAAATGGCTCAAATATACACTTTCCCTCCAAAAAAAGGTATGTATCTTACAGGCTTTGAGTTGCAAACAATAGACAGAAGAGAATCTAGCTGAGGAATAAAACAGGAAAAGTATTTTTCCAGTCTAGAAATAAGAAGTTTTCTTTCAGTTTCCAGATCAAGGCATTATTTGGTTTTATACTTGCAATTCTGCTATGTGAATTGCTAAACCTGCAGTAAGGCACATAATATTTTAAAAGAATCTCCAGCATCGTGAGAAAAGGCCACTGAAGCACTTCTGTGCTAGAGCAGAGTCCTACAATTTCAGGATGAGCCAACTCTGGACTTCAGTGGCTCACTGAGCAAATGGATTCCCTTCACAGGAAATACAAAATTCGGGTGGTCTGACAAAAGACAAATATTGGGCAGAACTTCATCACCTGGAACTTGTGTGCTTCATTTCTCCCCACTTGGTTTTGTATTTTGCCATTAGAGAACATTAGTGAGTTTATGCACTCCTTCCTCTCCCAAATTTTGGAGACATGGGAAAAACGCACATTCAGACACAGCAACCCAAATCAGGTAAATGCTTCAGGCAGCCAAGTACCCAAACACAAGTAACCTCCAAAGTCAATCCCTGATTTAAGTCCCTCTTTAAAGGAGAGCACTATAAAAGTGCTCACAGCAGTTCCTCAGATTGCCATGATATTCCCTGTAGTGAATTTTTTAGTGTTCTACTAAAGCTTTCCATTATTTGCAGTATGCACAGTCTCATCAAGGTATTCAGGTATTCAAAATGACTGAATGAAGCTCCTGAAAATACATGGGATACCCTTTCATACTTCAATCAGGTCTGCTTAAATTTTTCTATTCTACATGGACTATTCAACCCACTTCACATTTAATTTGAAGTTACAGCAACCTAAACTTGCAGGAGTGTATTAATCAGGATAAGAGCATAACAACATCTATGACTTTGTCTAGAACTTTTCATTAAAAAATGGATAAGGTGATGCCTTACATATTTACAAGAAAAACACAAATCACATCTAACTCCCAGGGTCACTCTAAAGATACATGTGTTGCACAAGGTATAAAACTGCCTTTTTAGCCTGTATCATGACAGGCATTTTGAGATTTCCTCTGGTGTGTTTGCTTTCAGTCTCTTGTGCACAACAAAACATGTTGGAATATTTTTATTTGAGCTTTAATTGTTGAAAACTAGCTCAAGTTCAAATGAAAAATTAAAAAAAAAAAGCAAACAACCAACTCTCATTTTCATCACACAAAAGAAAGAAATTAAATTCTAACCTATCAAAAAGTGAGAGAATTAAATTTTATTTAAACAATCAGATGAAGGCTCATATTTTCAAAAGCATTTATGTATCTAAAGATACAGACTAGCATTTATATAGGCTTTTTAAACATCTTTAATGAAATCACTTGCACCTTCTGCTACCTGAGTATTTTTGAAAAACTAGTCAATACTGCATTAATTGCTTAAAAATGTGCATGGTTATACTTTTGCTTCTGATTAATAAGGACTGATTTCAGTTAAAACATTTGACATCAGATGAACAACTTTTCGTTGTTATGTAACACTCTAAGCATGAACAACTATTTAGAAGGAATAAATTAAAAATACAAAAGTGAATGATTCTACTCCACTGTGGCACTTTGTGCATTGAGTAGACTGGATCAGATTTCATCTGACCAGGTACTGCACTGACTTAAGTTTTAAATAAGGATGCTCGCTGTGTTGTATTTCTCTTTATGTAAGAAAAAAAAAAAAAAAAACTATCAAAATTACAAGCAGAATTATTCACAACACTGTGAAATCCAAGTAATTGTAAAGTCACGACTGTTAATTTCCAAAAATAAGCTTTTCATTATTCACTGGATGTCAATCACATGCCAGGAATTTTTAAATAAGTCCCAATATTGCAAACAGAGAAAACAAGCTTTTTTTTGTTTAATGAATAATGATTCAGACACTTTCTTACAGGAGAGCACCCACACAATTTATCACCACTTTCATCTGTCATCCCACACGCCTGGCTTTTGCTCATATCAACATTTTTCAAAATTAATTATTTTCACTCTAGTTATGATATCAGTTTTGCAATCATTAGGGCTAGGAAAAAAATCATAGAAGCATCAAGTTGTTGATACAGAAAAACTGTTTGTGCCATTTGTAAAAATGTGAATTTTTGAACTCAAAAGTCTTCACCATTTATCACCTGCCTGAAAACCTTTCAGCAGAAGTTACTATGCCACCAGTTTTGTAAGATGGTGAATAATCAATATAGAAATTCATTAAATAGCTAAAAGAGAAGAAACCAGATCATGATTTTCAAGTCATCCTCTGACAGACAGTCTGGTAAGTATAAAGCAAAGAGAACAGCACAGAGAAAGTCACTCCCTTCCTCCCTTGATGATTTCAAGCGATGAGATTTTATCACTGAAGTAGCAGATAGTATCCTGCAAGAGAAAATACTCAAAACAACCTCCCAAGAAAAGGGTTGCCTCTTGCTTCATAGCTACTACTTAGATGTCCTAATTTACCAGGATCCCAAGACAGTATTCTTTACCAAATATGAACATGGCAACAATTAACATAAAAGTTTTAATAGACAACAGTTTTTGTTAAAGCTGTCATTTTTAGAGGCTAAAAGCTACTAAAAAGAATTTACTATGTGTAATATTACCATATCGTGACATCTCAGCTTGCCAGGGTGTGAAGAAAATTATGTATCTCACTAGAAAGCTCAGAGAGATACCAGACTTCAAAGACATATGTACTTTATGAGATGATTGCTCATGTTTGGCAGGAGCCAGACTAATGAAGGGTTCATGGTAAGGAGCCCCCACCATTGAGAAAACAGAGAAGAATCTACAGTCACACAGGCTTCTTATGGAAGTTTATATTATGAGGAAAGAAAAAGCCAGAAACTGTCAGGAAACATCAATTTGAATGTTACTCAAAATACAAAATTACTTAAATATGAAAAAAACCAAAACAACCCACATCACCAAACCAACCCCAGGAACAGCAGATTTGATCCTTCCCACTTCTATGAGTCTCTGCTGAAAGCTGCCCTTCCAAAGGGACTAACTCAGGCAAGTCTTGTCCATTTGATTACTTTTTATATTAACATGAAAACAGGCACAGACTCTGATACTCATGTTACTTTGCTGGTATAAAAATATTCAGGAAATAACTAATCACACATTGCTTCCCTAGATTATACAGGTCAATTGTTCTGCTTATAGTTGTTGAATATAAAAACTGTAATCTCATTCCTATCCCACTGGGACCAAAGGAATACTCAGGAGAGAGTACAGACATACGCAAGAGAGAGATATTGTACCAGGTCACTCAGATAAACAGAAATGATTAGAGAAAAAAAGATTAAAACCTTCTGTCACGCGTGCATGGTATGGATGTCATATTTTGTCAGATTTTTTCCTATCCCAAGAAGAAATCAGCAAGTCTGCTGCAGAGTGGGTGTTGTGTGGAATGAATCAAAGGTGTCTAGAAAAGGCAGTACAGAAATCTAGCAAAAAACTTTACTTTTCTGAAATATGCCAAAACTAAAAGAGGAGAAACTATGCACAAGTGAGACTGTAGTGGGCGTCACACTCTCCATTACAAAAACACAATGAACGTTCATTCATATCCTGCCAGGAGCAAAATTCTCCTCAATGTTACATATCAGTTGTTACAGTGGGACAATTATGCATGCTCTCTTCCTCTAGTTTTGAAATAGCTTGGATATTATTACTTGAGAAAGGAGGTATCACTGATTTCTCCCACCACCCTGCACCTTGTAGTCACTAACCAAAGGCTGCGATCCTCACTGGTGTGCTCTGTAGTCTCCTTCATTACAGAAAATGGAGCAACTAACAAAATTAAGTTTGTCAGGTGCCCGTATGCTCAAAGAAAGATCAAGGAATGCAATGAAGCAAGTATGAATTCTTGGGAGGAAGAAATGTATGTGGGGTTTAGGCCAAGCCTGGGCAGATGGAGCAGAGCCCTGGAGCACAGGTTACATTGGCAGAAGGCTCAGACATTGCTAATTCACTTAAAGCAGCAGCAAGACAACTGCTCTGCTGGGGAATTAGCACTGAAATTGCCCATGGCACCACAGTCCGTGGCACCCTACAGATAGGAGGTTTTCAGGTTAGAGAGGTGGTTTTTTTCCCTTTTTAGCTTCTACATAGGGATAGCTCATGATTTTGCAAACGGGATTGTTTTAATCAAATCAGGCACCAGCTCGTACACAAATCAGAGCTGGGGTTTGTGTGCACACCATGGACCTCAACATGCTACATGGCCAACGTGCCACCCAGGAGCCAGCCGTTCACTAGATGGATTTCTAGGGGAACACCAAGCTCTCATTTCTCCTTCTCCCTCCTAGTGTTCCCTGGAAAAGGCTGTTTCTCTTCATGAGAACACCAGTTTACCACTCTGCACTTCTATAAATAATTCTGTGAACACGATTAGATAAGCCCCCTTTTTCCAGGATGACCCTCCTGCACCATCCATGGGGTTTCTCACCATGCCACCCATGGATCCCTGCTCTGCTGGCTGAACCTCTGGCCAGCACAAAAAGCCACGTTTCTGCAGCCAAGGAGCAAATGGGATTCCCTGCAGAGCCTTTGCAGCTGCCGAACCATCTGGCAGAATTCAGTGGCAGGCAAGGCAGCACCTTCAGGGAGCACCTGAGGCTGGGGAGAAGAAACAGCAGCAAATGTTAAAGAAAAGGGGAGCACAAGTGAGCAGAACGAATCCCCACATCCTCAGAACTACAGGGTGAGAAAGAAGCAGCAGCATCTGAGGATGTGCTACTATCACTAATCAGATATAAAAGCAGTATCATCGTTTTTGGTCAGTGATTTGAGAACTGCAGAAATAAAATTAACTCTTCTTTTGGACAAAAAGAATATAGACAAAGTATGTTTTGTTGTACAAAGTCAGCTTGAACTTTCTAATAGAGTACAGTTTTTCAAGCAGTCTTCTTAAGTCCTGATTTCTTGAAGTATTTTACTGAGGTACTGCATAAGCTAGAGGTAATCTAATTTGACCAATTCCTGACCAACAGAAAACTCACATTTTGAGTAAGTCTTATAGAAAGACAGCCAAACATTTACAATACTGGCAGTATTTTCCATAACAACTTAGATGTTTCATAACATAAACACCTAAATGAAAATTAAGTAATCATTACAACAGGTTTATTCTATTGGTTTATGTATCCCTAGAATTTGCAATAGTGCATCAAGGGAATCATGATAATCCTGTTATCTGTAGGCAGCTAATCACAACCAACCAGTAGTAAACACTCCAAATTTAATACTGAGGACATTGATAAAGCAATTTAAGAGATTCTGTAGCTGCTATGTGTACAAGAGCATAATAAACAATTGTTAGTCCTCAAGTACGTATCTCTAGTTGAAGAATTTACCAGAACAACCATTAGCCTGTCCTAAACTGTATGTATAGTGTAGACAATTACTTCATCAACTTTTCCTTTAATTAAAATTATATTTTCCTTTCATTTTTGACCTAGTGAAAAATGAGAGCAATGGTATAATTCCCTAGCCAGACAGATTTTAAGTATTGTCTTCAATATGTCCCACAGCAGTTTTTGAACTCTTCTCTGTAAATCTACAATTTTGTGCACGTAGATTGTGATAGCATCAACTTAACTCTGCTCTTCACTCCCCTTACAAACATGGAAACATGGCAATAGCTGGTTGGACTGACAAGGGTCAACACGGACTAGCAGAAAGCGCCTCTGAAGAGAAGACCAGGAAAGAATACGCTAAATGCAATTACAAAAAGAATTATGTGTCTTCTCCATGGTTTGTCCTGCTTTATTTAATTAGTTAAAACCAGAAACATTTAGATACTATGCTGAGTAATCTGTAAGGCAGTGTTGGTTTGGCATTTGCTGTTATTTGTTGGTTTATAAAGGCAAAAGCTACCTTTTTATTATTATTTTATTATTTGTATTACTTTCATTAATTGCAGAATGAAAAGTGGCTTAAAACCTAATGCATCTAACAAGGAAATCAAATCAAATTGAGAGCACCAAAAGCAGCAAATGAGTCACTCATTTTATGCAAGGGACTATAAAATGTGGTTGCCTGTGATGGCAGGGGCTGAGCTCAGTGCCCCAGCAGTGCCCTGCCAGCTCATTCCTATCTGGGTAACTCCTTGACAGACACAGCAGGTATGGAGTGCAAAAAAACCCACCAAACAACTCCCCCCCCACCCCCAACCAGTAGGTTTCTCTGCTTTTCCTGCCAAGAGAAGGCAAACAGCATCTCTTTGTACACACACGGATGCTGTTTGCATCGCCTTTGCATTTTAACAAATCCCACGCTGATCGTGACCTGTGCAGTGTATGGAGAGAGAAACTGGAAAATTTTTTTTATTGTTATGAAAAGTATTTAACACACAGTAGTAATATATATATATATATGCTGTTACTGTTTGTCTCCATGACAATTCTAACATAAACTGTAAACTCTGAATTATTCCAGCTCTTCCTGAAGCAGCAGCATTATTAAGCAACTAAACAGTCCTCCTTAATCTAATTGCACAAGTTAACAATTCAATTTCACATTTGCTGTTTAGTTGTTCACATTAATCTTTAGACCCCTTAAATGACTATACATGCTTTTCAACTAAGCGCAGCTCAGTACTATGCGAGCACCAACATTACATTTCAGTTCTGAAAAGTCAAAAAGATTACAAATGCTTTGTGATTAAGGCTCGATTTTTTAACTTTGGGAATAATTCGGCCCTCATTTAAGTTTAAATCTGAGATGGATTCACTTCTTATTTGTATGATTTTACTCCATCAGCAGGTTCCAGGATGGATTAGTTTAATTCGCAGAGAAATTAAAATGTCTTGGGCCTCTCCAAATTAAGATACTCTACAATACATGACTTTCAATATTTACTATCAGAGTATCAAACTCCATTATTCAAGATGCAGTTTTGTCCTGCCTAAATTTCTCATGTAATAATATATCAAAACTACCAGCACAGACAGTTTTTAAGAGTTATGAAATTCTCATTATACTCAGTTATTTGTAGTAGCATAAATACACAAACATACCCTTAATCATACCCAAGCAACCAGTAGAAAGCAACTGAACTGCATATAATATACATATATAAATAAATGTAAGATAAACATGTTTATCAACAGTGCCCCATCATAACTGGCATACCCAAGGACATGTCAGATCACGTACACATGAATTATGGCAAAAGCTTGCTATGCTGCACAAAGCCTCTGGGAAGTTTTTCTGGCCAGAATCATTGTTACCACTAAAGTTGCTTCAAGAGTCTGTGATCATTCACAGAACTGTTTTCTGAACCACTCTCAGCATGTTGCCCATTGGTGTCTACAGTTAATTAAGAAGCAATCCTCATTATTTCAAATAAAAATACTGCAAGAATTATGAGAAATAAGGCAGTGATAAGAGGAAGGTAATTTTTAATGCAATTCCTTTAGTCAAATACACATTTAAAAACTATTTCAGAAATTTTGAACTCGTAAAAAGAAACCATACCTGATACTCTTCTGTTGTATCGGTTAACAACTGGAGCTGGAAAAAAAAAAAAAAAAAAAAAAACAAAATTACACATTTGTGTTTATTATTAGCAAGTCATCACCTTGAATAGTCATGATTATTTTTAATACACAAATCCCATACAAACCTCCTAAAAACCCCACACTTCAGTATAAAGCTTTCATCCATTTACTTGCCAGCAGTAAGTGTCTACTCAATATTAAACTTCATATTCCTGAAGGCCATTACATGCTAAGATGGGTAGTAAGCAGTTTTGAGGTTCTTTTTTACCTAATTTTGAAAAAAATGCACCTTTACAGAGTTTACCCAATCTTAACTATCATCAGTTCCCAGCCTATTTTACTTAGTATTATTGCACAACATTCCAGCACTTTAGGTTAGCTGTACCTACTTAACATGGATCAAAAGCCAAAGGAACTTACTGCTAATCCCTTCTGTACTCCTACAGAGCACACGCTGTGCAAGTGCCAAGGCAGTGCTCCCATAATAACTCCACTCATCTGTCCCTGACCAAGGCTGGCTTCCACAAGGGATTTAAATTGAAAAATTCTCAGATGGAGGATCCATTGTTTCCTTGCTCCTTTGTTCACACTGTTTGCTATACAAGATACTTGAACTTCAGTTTGGGATGAACTTCCTGACGTTCACTGTTCACACACATTCTGACATCAAGCCAACCTTCAGCAAACGGCATCTTTGCCCCTTTCACTGTAACCAAGTTACAGCCCTTGTGAGTTGCTTCAATCTCAAAACAAAAACCAATCAACCTGTAAATCTTCACCCGGAACAAAACGAAAGCATTCTGCTCTCCTTTACCGACCAAACAACCAAAGTAATTTTATTTTGAGTGCTTCATGCTCTCCCATTTCCCTTCTTTTTGATAGATAATTCTATTTTTCTTGCTAAAACCAATGAATTTCTATTGGTTTAAATAGAAATTTAAACATTCTTTAAACATTTCAGGATTAGATGAGCCTTTATGCCCCATCAAAGCACATGCATCACAGAGCCAGATTTATTAAACACATGCTACTAAAACCTTAATGACGCCATCACTTCTTAGAAGTTACAAACTTTTCAGTATCTCAGCACCATCAGAATATGAAGAACAATGCTTTCTTAGCAAATACACAAGAACTTCTTCAAAGCACAAAGAACCATCCTGCATCTATATGAAAACACATAACAGAAATTATTGTGTATTCTTTGGTAATGATGAAGAAAATCAGAATATGTTGGACAGGAATAATCAGAGTAACTTCATAGAGTTTTCAGCCAGATCTATCAACAGGGAGACAATGCTCAGCCTCTCAAAAAGCTCAGGATTAAAAGCAAGATTATTCTGAATTTTATAATTTAGATCTAGATCTAAACTTCTATAACATGACATAAACCCTATAAAAATAACTCTGACGCAGTGTTTCATGCATGAAGCTTGAAGAGGTTCAAAAACACTGAATAATAAACCTGAGAATTCAAGCAACTTTATCTTCAAACCTCTAAGCAATTTTTGACAGCAGCAACCCTTCCTGCAAATAAGGGCAGCATAAATCTCACCTGCCAAAGGACACCAGGGATGCAAGAACTTTATCTCACCTTAAGGGGAGACAGGCATTGGGAACACAGATCCATTCAGGTTTACTAAACAAACAAACCTGTGCAACTCCCTGAACTGAAAACGTTCCTACATTTTCCCTTGTTCTTAACCTTTCCACACAGGTCTGTCTGTGGTCACCAGTGGTGACACAAGACTGCCCTTGACATTAATTTGCCCCACCATGGTACATTCAGTCTTATCTCCAGTTTAATGAGCTAGTTTGACGGAGTAACTGCTCAAAGCTGGCAAGTTTGGACCTCAAGAAACAGGAAAACTCACCCCTTTAGTCAAGTGACACAGTCCAATGCCTGCCAGCTCTAAGGTAGTGAAGAACAAGAGGACCAAAGCCAATTAGTTCAGTTTCCACTACCAAGTGATTTCCTACATGAGAAATACTAAATTCAAAACATGATTTGATAAGGTTGCTGTGCAAGCGCCTCATCAAGGTCGTAACAGTTTCAAGTAAATGTTTAACCGGTCTCATGTATGGATTCAGATACTCTTAATCAACACTGTTAGTGAGTAAATACATTGTCTCAGGCTCTATCTTGCATATGCAGACTTTCTTCTCCACTTTATGACTTCCACATTTAAGAATAACATTTCAATGTCTTTGAGCAGGATTAATACACTACAGAAAATTCTGACGTACTTTGGGTACCATAGAAAAAAAAAATCCATTTTTCAAAGACTACGTCTTCTTTTAGAATCTCAATTATTTTATCCCATAGCAGGGTTCAGTGTCATCAAAACTGCATCAAGTTTTCCAGTGTTAAAACTGAGAAAAACACATAACCTTTTAAGGACAGTTAAGAGAGCACTATTATTCTGCCTCCACAAAGCTTTTAAGATTAAAATGATTGTTTGCGTTTCTTACACCAGTGACAGTTTTAACATGTATAAAATTCCAGGTTCACTTTTATATGTTGTCAGAAGATGACTGTTTTTATGCTAAAGAGATAAAATCTGACATTTCCTACTAGAAGATTAAGGCTTTTTTCCTTCTGGCTTACCAATGAAAAGCTCTCTTTGCTTATGACTATTTTCAGCATTGCACAGTCACTGCAGCCACTCTCATGGCATCCTTGTGTTTTGTCATTAGAAGTACATGGGAAAAAGCCTGGAATCAAGGACTGCTAAGAGAACAACTCCTGAAGGTCCCACATACACCTACATTAGTCTGTGGACAGATTCCAAAAAGGGAATAATACATTTACAGTTAACAAAGCCTATCCCTCAGACTGAGCTCTAAAGGGCATCTAACTTAAAGCAGTAGTGATGGGCACACCAGCAACAACCTCTTACACCAGCACAGCCATCAGAGCAACCTCTGCCTACACCACGACAAGAACCCTGTGAATCCAGCACAGCAACCTGGTACCACTCAGCAGACCCGAGATCTACAAAAACAAGATGAAATTGCTGCTTTGAAACAGGAAAAGCTTCAATTTTGTACCTCCAGTTAGAACTGGAACTGAACTTCCCCCCTGCCCACCAGTGGGACATTGCTCAGGCTGAACAATGGGCCATGTCTCTGGTAATAACATGAATGTTATTATACATTAATTGCAGAGACTATAATGAGATTAAAAGATTTTGCTGTGAGATGATTGCATTGTAAGCTCTCCATTATGTCAAAACCTCAGGTGCACCAATATTCAAGTTCAAAATGTCTCATACCTTTGGCACAGTTCCTGCTTTTACTTGGCTCATGGGAACCAAGACACAGTAAGTGGGTAAACACAACAAAAACGGAGTTAAATTAAACCATTGTACCAGAAGAGAGAAAAACGGCCCAATTTCCTCCCTGGCAGCTAAAGGCAAGTGACTTTGGCAGTGGAAAGGCAGATCAAGCTGTGCATTCCACAGTTTTGCCAGAACTGACTCAGGACAGTGATCCTACTCACTGTGCAAGGAAAATGAGAAATGTCTGCTGAACATGTCTGTGTTCCCCACACTGTCCTGAGGCACTCACTGAATGAGGCACTAGGTAGGAACGCTTAGCAGGCTGTTTCAGATTGAAAAACCTTTCTTCCTCAAAGCAAAGGTATGTCATTACAATTATTTAATAAATTTATTTGAATAATTTGCATAAACAAATCAGTACAGTACATCCCATTACTTAAATTCATAAATGTACCTTATAATCCAACAGCAGTACTGCCACACAGCTGTTACTAGCACTTCACAGTGGCTCCATTCCATTGGGTTCTTTCACTTGGACTATTAGGAATGTAAATTTCAGAATCACAGGCAAGAATTTTTAATTTTCTAATACTTTCCAAAAGCGGCAAAACAAAAAAGTGGTTTTCAGTTTGCTTTGGCATTGAGATTTACTTTGAAATACCTAATGCTGGATTTTGGCTCTTTATGCTTAACTTACCAGAGTTCTGACTATGGTCATAGGTAGATTTAAAACTCAGTATCATAAGTGCAAAATGGACACAAATACTACCTTTTTTTTTTTTAACTTCAGCTTTCAAATCAAACCAACAATTAAAGTATTTAAGCCAAACAAGTGACAGTAAAATCATTCTTTACAATCAGACCTAAAAGCATGCTTTTCCCACAGCGTGTGGGCTCCCATCTCTGTCAGTGACTCTGAACAGTGACTAGTCAAAAACACCAGCAGGTTTTTCAAATGTACACTACTGCCATAACAGGGAAAGCTGTTCTCTACACTACTCATAAGCCTGAAATGAAGTACAACCATCACTCTCCAAGCTATTGTTATCCCTCTTCTTACATGTCCTTAGAACATTAAATTCCTACAGAAAGGACAAATAAAAGATCAGTTCAGGGTCACAGGGAAAAAAATCAGGGACAAATGAATGACTGGCACTCCAGGCATGACGTTACAGTATTAGATGTTACCGCTCTGTACTGGATACCTTGAAATTTATTCTCTTCCTCCACAAGCACTTTGCTTTTTACCAAGACCTGTGAACAATTCCTAATTACGACTGAGGTAAAAAAAAAAATCCCCGCATGCTCACATTTCTGATACTGGATACAATTTATAGCAGCAGACTAAGTAACGCTGTTGTGCACACAAATATTTAATACAGATCTTTTGTGTAACTCTAATCAACTCAATTTTTTAATGTTTCCTGGTGAAGGATGGAGCAAAGCTTACAGCAGGTGGCATAAACTGAGTAGTACAGTATTCACAAAGAGCACAGGCACAACACATCAGCTATATTAAAACAAAGTAGCAGAAATCAGTGATTTTCAGAGTACTTCCCCATCAAACCATGGCACAAAATTATCCTATGTGAAGAGGGACAAAAAAGAGTCACAGAATGTAAACTGTTCTAATATAACAAGTCAATTAAGATTACCCAAACAACAAGTGAGTTGACACTATAAACCATTAAAGCTGAAATACCAGGAGCAGAGTGGAGTATAAATCTGAGGCGTGACTGTCTCTGTGGAATGTTATATCAAGTTACGATAAGGAAGTGCCAGACTACAGCTGTCAAACTGTTTTGCTACACACCAAGATGTTAATGGGCTCACATAGATAGGAACCATCACAACTCTCACAAAACTTACAGACTCCACTCTCAACTTTTTAGGACTCCGGGCAATTAAAAAGTAATTCTATAGCAGAAGGAAGACCTTCATCATCACATATGCAATCATACTTTAATAAGTACCAATCTGAACCTTTCACTTAAACAAGTAAAATAACAGGGTTCCCTGCAAATACTACTAATATAAATAGTGGCACATCCACGATTTCCTTCAGAATGTCCTTGATGGACGCTGGCACATTCCACTTATCCCTCCCACGTCTCTGCTTGATAAGGTGAGGAGCATTTCTAGAGCTACAAACTACCACAATTTTTTCAGAGGCAGTTCTGGAACCCACAGTCCAGTCAAGGTTTCTTTCAGAAAAGCAAAACAGACAGAAACAGACCAGAGTTTTACAGGTACCTTTTTTTCTCCCCTTCTATTCCTCTGCCCACCCACCCGCACCAGAAGAGCCTGGAAACTCAGAATCTGGTTAGAGACAGGCAGGAGAGACCCTGATGGTGTCAGCTGAAGCATGCCAGATATCTGGAGGAAGACAAAAGGTCAGGGAACACAAGGGAAGAAGTGAGTTTTCAGAGGGAGCATGGAACACTAAAAAAACCGCAGAAAAATGGAAACTATGGCCCATGATTGTCTATGTACACGCACACATTTTGCTTTTCTGTAAGAGGCTTTTATATCTCTTAATTTGGAAAACAGTAAAAAAAATTATATTACTATTAAACACTGTTTTCCTATTGCAGGACAAGAGAGACACAGACACCATTTTATTTCCCAGTATTGAAAAACAACTGTCATCAGTAGCAAGAGAAAAAATACAAAAACAAAGTCACAACACATCCCAGCCCCCAAATTAATTGATTTTTTTTTTAAATCTGGATTTAAAAATTACTGACACAAAATGGAGAAACACTGTCTGGAAGTCTCATCTTAAAGGAGCCCCTGATCTTTGCTTTCAAAGTTTTTTAGAACCCCTCTAGTAGAAAGAATGCAATAACTTCCAAAGGGAAAAGTTGAGTCAACCAGCAAGGCCCTTAAATCAGTGAAAGAAAAGATGTTTAACTTTATAAAAGCTGCCGTGTTATTTTGGGTTGACTCTTTTTTGGTTTTTAAACACAGAAACATAATTACTAAGCACTCTGGAATGGGCAGACTTTAAACAGCTGATAAATTCAAGAAAGAAATCTTTACTTGACTCACTGAAAGGCATCTGGGTGAACCTCTGGTTATAATGGCATTTCTTGACTAAGGTATTAAGAGTTTTGTTTGTTTGTTTTTTAAATTAGAGACATTTTAGAAGAATGTATTGCTATTTCGATATTCTCCTACCACAACTGAATTTGAACAGTCACACACGGTACTATTTTATGTTTCTCAGCAGATATAAATTCACACAAAAAAGGACGATGACCCTTTTATGCAATGAACCCTGCTCTCAGAACTCAGGAGTTAATACAGCCTGACTGAAGCCTAAGTGCAGAACAAACACCCATCAAGCAGCACTCCGTATTATCTGACATTGCAACGGCATGACCCACACAGTCCTCTCCTGTTTCTTGCTGACATCTCAGATGAAGCCAAACACAGCACTTTTTTTGTGTGTGTTCATTTTTTATGAGAGTAATCTACATTGTGAAGATCAAAGAGATCGCAACAAGGCGTGTGCTTGCTTTACAGACATGAAATTAGAAAACTCCCAGTGCTGCGGTTCAATCTCAGCTGAAAGGACACGTTTCACAGTGATTAAAGATATAACCGTACACTGATGCTACAACTGAGATTGTCAGGGACTGAAATGAAAGACCTGGGAATGTTTACAAGCATTAGAAAGACAAAATTCTACCCTGCACAGAGAAGGAATGATGCTGCAGAGAACCAGGAGAGTTAAGAAGCGACTGACAGATCTTCAAAGCATTATCAGAGGAGGCAAGACACTGGAGGGTACAGCAAAGTGGAAAAGGGGAATTTGTTCATGGTTTAGGGGCGAGCTTAGAGAGGAAGCCATTCCAGAGACAGGGAACCTGAGGAGCCACGTTACTAATATCAGAAGAGTTAAGCTTACAAACCCACCATTAAGTAGACGACAGAAAGCAAAGATACTGAACATACTTGAAAGTGACTTTCACAGGGATTGACTGACAATGAGAAAGCCAGAAAGGGTCCGAGATAAGAATGAGACTACAGAAAAACAGAAACATTACATTAAGGAGAAATAACTGCAAGTTTCCTTAGAATAAATACTTCTTGCAGAAAAAGACAGTTGCATTTTATCTAGGGAACCATGAGGCATTTCCCAATCAGTGGACAACTCACCCCCATGACTAGGTGCAGTGGCAAAGAACAGTCTGTTACTTCTTCCGAGTCTCTTGACTAACTCTTCCCTTCTTTCTTACCAGCCCTGCTTTCAAACTTCACCTTTTTATTACCAGATTCCTGTCCCACCAGAGATCAGAGACTGATTAGACAGAAGGATTAATACTTCAGAGTACTTACAATTTTTGAAATGTAATAAAGACAAATTTTGTCTGAAATCTTTTTGTTAGAAACTTTGGAAGAGCTGTTTAAAGCAGTATTTGACTCTCACAATCACAGTTCTTTTAAAGCAACATTTTTCTATTTCAGTTGGGTTTTATTACGGCTTTTGATTTTCTTTGACCTCTCTATACCTTTGAAAACATCAAACCCTAAAGACTTTTAACCAGATTTGTATCCTTTGACTAGCTTTAGGATGCAAAGTTATTAATCTATGTTACAAATTAACAATACTTAAACCTCTTTTGGCTTATTTGGAAAGCTGAGTTTCACCAAACATACTTGGAAATCCTGGAGATAATTTCTAAATGAGTCATCAAAAAACGTCATTTAACGATGTCTACCACACTATTTTTATTATTTCTGACTATGTCTCTTGAAAAAAATCTATTTCTATACAAGTGAATGCAATGTGAATAAGGCTAAGAAACTGGACAAAAAAAACCCACATAAATGTCAAAATTTTTATACATTTCACTATTATTAATTTGCATTGTCACAGCACAGAGTCACTGCAAAGTACAAGTCTAAGGTGCATCAGTCACTGCCCCAAAGAGCACGGCCTCAGTCACTCCTGACCTGCCTCTGCAATCAGTCAAGAGGATTTGCTTTTCCATTTTCAGAAGCCTAATTAAAAGTCCCACCATTACCCTGAACATCTGACTGTATTAAACATTATCATGACAACAAATAAGAACAACAACCCACTGAAGGCTTTCCATGACAGGTGGGTCAGATTCACCAGGGAATTCCTTCACTCCTCCCTAGGGGAGATGGTCCCCACATCTGGGACACCACCACCAAAATCAGCTTCAGTGAGGTCCAACACTGCTGTCCTCTCCCAAACCTCATGGGCAACTCTTCTCTCCGTCTCACTATGGTCTGGACTTTAAAAATACCCTTAAATCAGCATTATGCTGAAGAATGGCACACAGTCAACTTCTCTGAAAGCATCCATGTATCTCTTTAATAAAGATTGCATTACATCCCAATCTCTTAAATAAAGGTTCTTATGCTGAAGGCAAGAACCTCTTTTTTACAGCTAGGCCAGTAACTCAGAGAGATTAGCCAAGCAACGTCACTACAATAGACAAACATCATCCAAATGGAGATCTTGGGGGAAATCTTCATTAAAGTAACAGGGATGAAGTGGAATATGCTATCACTGGCACTGGCTTCAGTGTTTATACAGCCTCAGGTATAAGCAATTGTAAAATTAAGTATGAAAAGGGTGGGAGATAAGGATGTCACAGCTGTGGGAATAACAGGAGTGAGTGAAGCAGGGCTGGATCCACATATTTCACACCCCCTGTCACTGCCTTTTCTACAACCTCTGCCCCCTGTACACTCCCCTCACACGCCTGCATTCTGCCCCAGAGGAAAACACAACTGCAGCAGCAAAGAGGAAAGTTGCAGTTCCCGTTCACACAGAAAACTCTTGGCTTGGTTTCAGTACTACACTTGCTCTCTTTATTTTCAAGCTTTTAATCTATTCCTACTACCAAGGCTTTACTCTGTGTCTCAAGGACTGCCATGGAAGCACGGTGAACACTTCAGTAATTAATCCACACGCTTTCCCAGCTGGATTGCAGCTGCTTTCTGACAGTTAACATTGGGCAGGGCACCACCGATGTTCTTGTCACTCTTCTCCTGTGCAGGATGTACTTTTCCTAATCCACCTCACAGAACATCTCCAAATCCCAATACACACACCTATATATATTTTTACACAGCCTTTCTTAATTAACAACTCCTCAAATAACTCACACACATCCTACATTTACACTATTATCTGTCCTCCAGGCAGACATATTTTAAGGCATGGTGAATGTTGCACGCATTTCTAATATTTCTCTAGGTACATCTGGCATTTGAGAAAACTTCAATAAGGCATAATGCTGTATTTTTGTTTCAATGCATAATGAAGAGTTGATTTCCTCCTATATGTAAAGAAAGGTGATGATGATACACAGATATTCTTGTGAATTAGCAGTCAAAAACAACAAAAAAAGAAAAATTTTGACTGCCTGTTAGTTTTCACGAGAAACCAACCTTAATTTTACATTCACTACATTGTATTTTAAAGAGATTCCATCTGCTCTGTCTGCAGTGCACATTAATATTCAGAAGACATCTGCAGTGTGCAGACCAGGCTTTTAATTGGAATCATGTCACAGCTACTATCACACAACACTGAATGTAAATGTTGGTTATCTGCACTTGGCAGCTGCTTGGCAGGCTCCGGATAAAGTCCTACCAAGACTGATACTGTCTTCAGATAATGTGGTATCAGGATATAAAAGCTATCATGAGAAATCAAATACTTATTATCATATCCATAGCTAATATAGTTTACCAACCCCCTAAACTACTTACAAGCAAAATATGGTTTATATTCAGCCATAATTTTCACAGAGCAAACAAACCGATACGTCTAAACACATCTTCATTATGATCGATATCTCAGCAAATCTATCATATACACAAAAATGGACAAAGAAAACTGGCGTTCAGTGCTACTGAAATGGTATAGTGAAGCTCAAAGCATTTGTAATAATCTAAACCTCAAGTATTGCTACGAATGTAATAGCACCTGAATAAAAGAATTTGATTAACAGGTGCACTCAGTGAATTAAGATACTTTCCTGCAATGTCAGACTAATTATTCTAGAATGAACAATATAGTTACCTTTTTTAAGAATAATAAAAAAAAATTCACTGAGTTAACAGCATCACCATTTGCTTCAATTTCTTGCCAAACCATGGTAACAAAATTACATTTTCCCAATCATCTGCGTATTTTCAGCTTGTGCTCTGCAGTAAGGTTCTGACAAAAATGGCAGGGAATGGCAATCTACAGAGAGAAAACGGTGTGTATGTATATACACACAAGCTGAAGTTATTTGTCCAATGCAAGCAACATTTTTATACTGACAAACTGATCTTAGCACATGTTGCAAGAAATTCAAGCCTAATCAATACGTAAAAATGACACAGGAACTCTAAGAACAGAAACACTTGTCTTCCATGAAATACACATTTTCTTGGGGAATTTGTCTTCCACCACCTTCACCATTGTATGGTAACAAACACAAATCCAACAAAAATTCAAGACCACAGCTGCTTAAGGAAAATAGCTGTGTTGCCACAAAAATTATGACACAAGTAGAGGCAACATCAGAATGGAGCCATGGTGATCCAACTGTTCTAACTCCAGTGGCCTTCTCTGAGAGACTAATTGGCTTAGCAGACCAACTGAGCTCCAGTGCAGCTCCCAGCACCGATAAGGGAATTACACAGGAGGGGAAGATGCAACTGTTTATGCTCAGGGCATACACACATGGTTAGTCTCAAGCCTGTACTTGCACATCTACCACCACTCTAGAGCACGTTACGGTAGAAGGGGGAAAAAAAAAACCACCAAATGAGAGGACAGTGTGAGGACACTCAGAGCCTATCGCTCACCACTGATTGTACCAGCACTTCCAATCTGTTTCAATGCCAAGGCAAAAAGGGCTGCTCTTTACCTTTTTCACCAGCGCTGTACAGCTGGGCCTGCTCCACGTTTGGACCAGAACAGAGAGGAAGAATTACCGTCGGCAGTTACGGATGAGATGCAGTGTAAGAAGCTTTTCCTTTCACCTCTTAGCTATTTAGTCTCCGACAAGACAGACTGGAGCCACTCTCACAGTCAGGTGTATCTCATGTGACAGACAGTATGAAACAACTATAACTACTTCTACAAAAGAGCAATTTAGAAGAAAAATACGGAACAGAAGAATTGAAGCTCGGCAGAAACAACCAGCAACACTGAGAGCCTGGTATTTTATATTCCCAGCAGGCATGTCACACAGCTACACTTGCCAGGTCACCCTGAGTTCAGGATTCTGTAATTATAGGTATCCAGGCAGAATTTAAGAATAGCTTCCTACAGGTAAAACAGGCACATAAAAGCCCATGGTTCTTTGCCCGGGTCACTACACATTTCCTTACCAATTCCTGCTGTCACTACTGATTTGAATGATGAAACATAGCATGTTTTTACATAAGACAAAGCTGCAATGGGTTGTGCTGTCATCTGACTTGATCTGTATAAAAGAACACGAGAATTTCAATTAGAAACTCCAGCATCAAGTGTCACTTCAAGCTGATTCAGAGCCTAATCTCACACATCCACATTTAAATCAGGGCATAAACACACTTGTATATGCCAGGCAAGGCATGTGAGTTTCGTGGAATCCTGGGCTGCCTTAGATGAACATTGCCATGTTGAGGGTGGTGGTCCTTCCCTTCTACTAAGCCCCGGTAAGGTCACACCTGGAGGAGCACTGTGTCCAGTTCCAGGCTTCCCAGTACAAGACTCTCATGGATGTACCAAACACAGAGTCCAGCAAAGGGCTGTAAAAACAATGAAGGGACTGGAGCATCTCTGGTGTGAGGACAGGCTGAAAGAGCTGGGATTGCTAGCCTAGAGAAGACAAGGCTCAGGGGAGCTCTTCTCAATACCTGAAGGGCACTGAAGGACGATGGAGGCAGGTTCTTTACACTGGCACCCAGCAACAGGACAAGAGCCCATGGGCACAAACTCAGACACAGAAAGGGTCCATTTGAACACCATGAAACACTTTTTTACTGTGAGGGTGACCATGTACTGGCATAGGTTGCTCAGAGAAGTTCTGGAGTCTCCATCCTCTGGGATACTGAAAAGCCACCTGGGCATGGTCCTGGGTTAACCAGGGGGATCAGACAAAATGACCTCCAGAGGTCCCTTCCAAACTCAACCATTCTGTGATTCCCTAAAGATATTCCATAGATCATTAAAACCCATGTTTTACTTCCAGTTTAAGTTCCAATGGCCAGAAGGCAAATAAAAGTAAAATTCATCTGCAGGTAGATGTATTAAGGGTCTCTCTAGTTTCAGACATCCTTTTTCCATGTAGGTAACTATAAATTTTGGCAAATCCACCATCCAAGTTTTAGGCTGTTGGGATTTAATCGTTTAGTTGGTCTTTTTAAGGGTAAAGGGGAGAAAGGTAGGAAGAACAAGGCTAAGAAATAGTTTGGGCTTCTACAGGTTCTTACCAGGGGCACATTCTTCATAATTGCAAATTAAGCACATTCTTGGGCATTTCAAAAACTGTTCAGTGATGACCCTACTGCAACATACTGAACTAGTTCTTATTCTAGTAATGCCACATAAAAGCCTATGACCATCCAAGTCCTGGCTAAACCTCAGTATGTGTATCAGCCCTCTTAGCCAGTGTCACAAAAGGCATCTATTATGGGCTGATCAGCTGCAACACACTGTGCACCCTTCCCACGTCACTCCTTTCTAGGATTCAGCACTCTGTCCTGCACACTTAAGCACTACTGAAGACTCATTCGTGCCTGAACCATTTGTGAATGACCTTTCTCAAACCAATCTTTCTCAAAAAAAAAAAAACAAATCCAAGAGCTGGCTCCATTTTTGAAGTCTGATTTTTACAGGGCATTTTATTATTAAGTGCTTAAAAAAAGACTGAAGACATGTTGCTGATTTATGAAATAAAATAAAAAAATGTATTCAAAGAACTAGTGTTCCCATATGTGGTATGTTAAAAACAGGGGAAAAAATGTATCATGTGCCATACCACATTTTTTAACAACCACAACCAGAAAACAAGAAAACATTGGTCAGTTGTTTATAAAAAGTTCCAGATATACTGGCAACTGAAGTTCTTTGCTTTCCAGTTTAAACAAAAA
>VWZG01011318.1:389623-424588 GCA_013396735.1 Grallaria varia | reverse complement strand
AAAAAAAAAAAAAAAAAAAAAAAAAAAAACACACACCCGCCTGCAACGATTTAAAGACAGAAACGCCAAGATAATTGCAGGAGAGGTTGCACAATAACACATGATCTTCCCTATCACATGCTTGGCAGCGCGCTCGCTGCCCGCTCAGCCCCCGGGGCAGCGCCGGGCACCGCCGGGACGGGGCTGCGCCCACAGGGTCGGGGCTCCCGGGGCTGCGGGCGAGCCTCTGCCCCATTCAATGCCGGCCTCGCCGCGGCTCTGCCCGGGCGGCGGCGGTACCGAGGGGGTGGGCAGGCCCCGCGCCGCATCCCCCGGGGGGGCGACCCCGCGGGCTCCTCCCCGCCGGCGGCCGCGGCCGCACTTACGCTCGAAGTCGGAGTCCGAGTCGTCGTCGCCGCGCTCGGGCTCCTCGTCGCCGTTGGACTCGGTCTGCATGGGCTCCCCGTCGAAACTGACCACCCTGCGGCCGCCGCCCGCCTCCTGGTCGCGGGCATCCCGCAGGCGGGCGAAGTACTCGGCGGCGAAGCCCAGCAGGTCGGCCGGCCGGTGCCGCAGCACCTCCACCGTGTAGCCCTGCAGCAGCTCGGTGAGGCCCGGCGGGATCTCGATGCTCATGGTGCCGGGCGCCCGGGAGGCCGCCTCGCCTCCCTCCGTCCCTCCCTCCCTCTCTCCGCCGGCGGTGTCGGTGCGGGCTCGGGGCCTCCCCGGCGGACAGCACCGGGTNGGGGGGCGAGAGCGGGCGGGAGCGCGCGCCGTGGGGAGGGGAGGGAGCGCGCGAGGGGGCGGGATGGCATTCCCGGCGTGGAACGGAGGGCGCCGGTTAAACACTGGCCACGGCGGGGCCGGCACCGAGGGCAGCCTCGGGACTGAGGCTGGCGACGGGATGGGATACGATGGCATGGCATGGGGTGGCATGGCATGGGAAGCAATGGGATGGCATGGCATGGCATGGCATGGCAAGAGATGGGATGGCATGGCATGGCATGGCATGGCATGGCATGGCATGGCATGGCATGGCATGGCATGGCATGGGAGACACCCCGGGCTGTCACTGCTGCCCTTTCATTTGTCTTCTTTCGCCCCAGTGATCCCCCGCGCTCATTCATTCTCAGAACCACGGGATCCATTAGGCTGGAAAGGTCCTCTGAGGTCACCGAGTGTAGGCTCGAACACCACCCAGTGACCCAGCCCATGGCACTCTGGGCCACTGCCAGTTCTCCTCAAACACCTCCATGGATGGTCACTCCACTGCCTCCCTGGGCAGCCCATTCCAATGTCTAATCACCTTTCCTGGGAAGAATTTCTTCCTGATGGACACCCTAAACATCCTCTGTCACTATGACACTGTGGCTGTGTGCTCTCATCCTGTTGCCAGTCACCCGAGAGAAGAGACCCACCTGGTTACAACCTCCTGTCACATGCTTGTGGAGAGCGAGAAGGTCCCCTCTGAGCCTCCTCTTCTCCAGGCTGAGCTGTCCCAGCTCCCTCAGCCGCTCCTCACAGGAACTGTGCTCCAGACCCTTCCCCAGCTCTGTTGCCCTCCTCTGGACTCGCTCCAGCCCCTCCACGTCCTTCCTGCAGTGAGGGGCCCAGAGCTGGACGCAGCGCTCCAGAGGTTCTCACAGTGCCTGTCAGGGTGTTTCAAAGCTCCCCCAGGAGCAGGAGAAGGAGATTTGCTTTGACCTTGGTCAGATCTAATCTAAATCTCCATCTAATTCTTGCAGTTAGATTTAGGACCTTCCACCCCTCTGCTTTCTTGTCAGAATTAAGTCATTCGAGAACAATTCTTAACACAAGTGAGTGCAAGAGAAGCCTGTGGGTCTTCACACCTTTTGGTAAATGCTGAGTAGAGCCATAGTGACATGTTTTGTGAAATGGTGGCAACAGTTCTGACCTGCTTAAGAATAAAGCATTAAAGATGAAGAATACCAGAAAAATGAAACATAAAATCATATAATGGTTTGGGTTGGAAGGAACTCTAAAGATCGTCTGGTTCCATGGTCAAGGACACCTTCCACTAGCCCAGGTTGCTCCAAGCCCTGTCCAACCTGGCCTTGGACCCTTCCAGGGATGGGGCATCCACAGCTCCTCTGGGCAGCCTGTGCCCTCTCGTGATTGTTTTTATGTGAGACCTTTGGCGGTACCCATTTGTATGTTGTTAGATGAGCTTTATTCAGGTTTTTGCTTGTGTTCCCTGCACAAAACGTGTTATCTGTGTGTTTGGCAGGTGCCCAGGGGAAGGTGACGGGCCGTGTGGCGTGGAGCCATCAGCCCTTAAGGTTTGACGTTGCTGGAAACCTCATCTTGGGAGAAAATAGTCCTGTGCAAACGAGTCACGGGGAATACGGATGTTGGCTTAGTGACACCGCTGCCTGTTGTCTGTGTCAATATTTTTCTTTAATTCTTCTTTTGTTTCAACAATAAAACGGCAAAAACCAACTCGTACTCTAAATACAAAATTTCACTTGGAAGCCCAGAATTGGCTGAGGCAGTGTGCTGTGTTTTGGTTTTGTTTGCTCATGTGCCAAAGAGTCCCCTCGCTTCTCCAGATGGTTCTCACCGCGCTGCCATACAAAGACATCCTGTTCATGGCTCTGCGTGGAGGGCACAGCAGATCCCAGAACGCCCCGTCCGTGCTTGGACTTCATTCTCAGCAAAGAGGGGGGGCGGTTGGAAATCTCTGTAATGCAGCTCCCATATTTTTATGTGGAGTGAAATTGCATCTTGTATCCACACAAAATGAACACATTTTTAAAAAGCTCAAGAGGTAGATTTGCCACACCTCACTGGTTTATCCAAATATTTTGTATAAAGGCATTTCTCTTCATTTTTATTCTTTTCTACAGCAGGAGTAACAGTTGCTCTATCCCCTTTTTCAAAGGGTAATTCATACTGATTTTTCTTTTACCACTCCTACTGATGGTCTCAAAAAATACAAGGGTACATTTCACTGCTCAATGTACATTCTTTAACTACTGACAGAATTGATACAGGGGAAAATTTCTGATCAAAAAGAAAACTATTCACTTTGTCCCCCACATAATTAAGATTTCTGATGAGATGTTTCCTTTGCCAGTTGGGTGCTGAAGACATTTCTGGTGGTGAAGAGGTAAAAATGAAATGTAAAAAATGCTATAAAAATGGAAAAACAAAATACCCATTAAAAGCACTGGCAAGTAGAGTCTGAGGAAGAAAGGGAAAGTCTGATTCCAAGGGGATACACTTATTTTTCTTTCCCACTCTCTTTCACAACAGTCAGCCACCTGACAATTGCCTGCTTTTGGCATTGGTCAGCTCTTATACTAGCTTTTAACATTCATTGGCAATTTTCTCTCATTTGTACCTGTGGATATAAATCTGGTTATTTATCTGAGAAAATGTGTCACCAGTAAATATTGTTAAGTCTCTGAAGAGCTCCATTGTATTGGCCTTCTGATATTTATATGTCCACACACAGTTAATCGGCTTCAGAGCAAAGTAAAGAGCAGAGCTGTGTTTATCCTCCTCTGAAGGTCAACGGACAAAATTAAAAGCAATCCAAGGTCACATGAAGCACATTTTCAAGTTGATTTACGCCACAGTTTATCCTGTTTCTTTATACACTTTTTTTTTTTGTGAGCATCAGAATTGATGGTACAAATATGCAAGAAACTTGTTGGTGATCATGTTAATGGTAATACTGCCTGCTGTGCATACTTAGAGCTCATCATACGCTTTCTTTCACCCTGAATTTGCATAACTTTTTAAATTATTACTATAATAAGCATTCACATTAAAAGAATGGTGGAAAATAAATTAAGAAAGGCACTTGCAGCCTTAATTTGATCCCCTTTATAATAACATTTTTAATTCAGGCAGCATGACCAATGCAATTTCTTTCTATTGGCTTCATGGCATGTTCAGCACCCACTGTGGAGTTGGATAAGACTTGTGCACCTGATACAGCTGGTCCCCACAGTATTCCTATCAATATATAGATATTTCAGTATCACATTTTCTCCTAATAATTGCTTAGTGTTTGAAAGCTATTCCAATATTTATCATGTGTCTGTGCTCCTAAATATTGAGGTCTCTTGCCTTCACTCTGCCTGTCCTACCCAGTGCTATGTGACTTTGATGCACTGAGCTTCAGTGCTTGTCCTGCTGGCAGGAGCAGCCAAGTTGCAAGCAGAAAAAGCAAAATTGTCTGTGTAGTCTTGTACTGGGGAAAAATAATCAGATTAAACCTCCAGACTTGCTCCTTAAAAAAGTAAAATAAATCCTTTTATAGCAAGTAATAATTCACTTCTCATAAACCTGTCAGCACCAACCAGAGCTCAGACTCTATATAAACATACGTACATCTTGGATTAATTACACTTGCCTTCAAATTCCATAGAAGGATAACGTAAGAAAACACTAAATATTCTGATGGTTGATATTAGCAAACACAGTCTCTTGTTTAAGGGGAGTTGGATTAATTGCCTGGAGTAGAGCTGTTACCTGGTGTTGTAGGGGACACCAAACGCCCTGGAGCAGGGCATGTCCCAGGGCACTGCTCCCTACAGCCAGGCTCAGAGCCTTCTGCAAACAAGGTGAAATCCTGCCCTGGCCCCCATTGCAGCTGGGGGGGGATACTTTTGGCATAAAAAAGTGTGGACAGATGAGGAGTAGGTTCAGCAGTGGGTTTGGAATTCGATGGTTTATTTCACAGCTCCAGCCATTCTCCTGTGTTTCCTGCCTGGGAACAGTTCCCTGCAGGTTGTTAAAGCTCTCTGTCCAACACCATGGAGCCAAAGACTTGGGGACAAACAGAACTCTGTGATAATGTTCCGTGAAACATTGTAAACCACAGGATATCATGTTTTCCACATCCCCCTGGATGCTGAAACCAGTGACCAAGGTTTGCCATGGCAGCAAGTTCCAGAGGTTAAACACCTCTTAGGTAAGGCAGCACTTCTCTTTCCTTAATTTTGGACCACTCTTCCCACATTTACCAAATGGCCCTTGCTCCTGGTGTTGCAGGATTTGTCAAATGATGGTTCTGTCTGTGTTTTATTTGCTGCTTTGTGACTTGCAAACCTTGATCTTACCTTGCTTCAGCCTTCTCAAAATTAAGGCTTTACTGTCCTAGCATTCTCTCCTCCAAAAGAAGCTGCTTCATCTCCTGAATCACATTAAATCCTCCTTTCTGTACCTGCTGAACTTTCATGAGCTTTCATGTACTGCTGTGCCTTTCATGAGCCCTGTGTGCAGGTCTGGTCTCCACATCCCAAAATGTGGGCTCACCCTGGTTTTACCCAGGAGAAAACTTGTGCTGTCTGTTTTGTCCTCTGACACTTCTCCTTGGTTTTTTTTTTTGGCCGCCGCATCATTGTGAACTGAAGGTATCCAGTCTTCATTTTAAGATGTAAAGAGATGAAAAAAATCCCACTTCCCTTGCTGTTTCTCCAGTGGCCAACCACACTCACTGCAAAAAACCCTGCAGAGTTTCAGTTTTTAAGTGTTCTATTTTCGACATTCTGACTTTGTTTTTCTACCCACTCCTGGCTCCTCTCTCTGTAAATGTCCATAAACATCATATAAGTTTGTGCATATGTACAGAAACCTGAGTTTTCATTTTGCCAGAAGTAATAGTAACAAAAGACAGAATGATCCTGGGCTTCACTACCAGGATGCAGAGATGCTTCAACACTGGGCAAGATGAAACTCCTTCTCATCCTTCTCTTTGGTTTTCTTCTTAGGAAAGTGCTAAACCTCAGAAACCAAACTTTGGTACTCTAACCAGTCAGTTTGCTTGTGACAGTAAGCAAGATTTAGTGTGTGCCTTTGTTAACCTTTCCAGTGAGTACTTTGAGTTCTGTATATTTCAGTAAATCAGATGGGATGGTCTATCAACAAGAAAAAGATCTGAGGAAAAAATTGGGCTTTTAAATAAATAAATATAAATACTCGCATCAGCTGAACTATGTTACCTGGATAGAAGGTAACAGTCCATCAAAAATATCTTGGATAATTCTTGGGAAGATATTCTGCTGCATTTGTTGATAAATCTCACAGTACTGAGTGGCAGAAACATCTGTATAAATGTCCAGATTGTCATTGGCATAATTTAATGTTTGAACACAGAAAACACTGACTCTGTTGGTAAAAACTACAATTTTTCAGGCAGTGGAAAACCTCGACTTTAAAGCACCTGATTTTGTAAAACATTTGTCCTAGCTGTTATCTGGATGTGATAAGAAAGATCTCTGACTGTCAGGTCACACTTATGACGTAAAATGGCACATGTTTTAGTCTAGATAAAAGTAGCATCTGTGACATAAGACGTGTGGGATGACCGGGTTGTTTAAACTACCCCTGAGCAACACTGTGTAGCAGATGTAGAGTTTATGTTCCCACGTCAGAGGAGCCCCGAGCAGCAGCACTTTGCTGTGTCAACAGGGGAGATTCAAATAAGGACCTGCATGCAAAGTGGACTCCGTACCCATTTTGGTTGCACTTTATTTTCTGTCCCCAGCGCTGCAAATGTTACATGAAGGACTTCTCCGGTGAGGTTGGTATGAATTCTGGGCGGAGGGAGCTGGTGGGAACAGACCTTTGTGCACATCCTGGGGTAGCCAGCCAGCCACTGGATAACCCTGATCCTGCTGGATGGCTCTGGCAGTGTGAGAGTACACGGACACTGCTGCTGAATAAAGGTAGAAGGTTTTCAGATTGTTTTGTTTGAAGAGAAGAAAGAAAATTAACCTCTCTGTGAGTTGTTCAAAGGCTAATCTGAATCCAAAATATCAATTACTATCTATGTTTTCCAACAGAACCTGTTCAAACACAGGTTTGTTGGAGTTAAGGGGTTTGTCACGCAAAGAGCTCTGACATTTAGTTCTTCCTTGAGCCTTTGCTTGCAAACCCGGAATAGTCTTTTGCTGTGGGTCCCCTCCCCATCTTCTCACATTTCCACCGGACACAGTTCAGGTTATCAGCATTTCTCTGCTGGGTTCCAGCCTCCCACTCCCCAGACACGTGTGGCTCTGTCGCTGTTGCTACAGCTCCTGTTTCCACACCTTCTGTTGTCACCTTTGCCCATTGCCTGTTATTAACCATTTCTCACACTTGCCATTTGTCCATTTGTTGTACATCTTCACTAGCTGCTTGTCAAATTACCATTGCTTTGCCCAAAACTTCACCTCCGAGGTTTTAGCCCAAGTCCATAACCTATCCCTCACCCCACCTCGTTTTACCTCACCCGGTGGGGCACTTTGAGCCTCCTTCGAGTCTGAGCCTCAACCTCTCCCTTCTTGCAGTGCCTGATTGCGACAGTTGATTTATGGGGGTTCATGTCCCAATAACGGGAGCTTGACACTGCCACACCTGATCCCTCACCAAGGCAGGAGTCTCAGTGCCTTTGCTATTTGGCCCCCTTTTGTGGGCACCACAAGAAGCCATTAACACACTTTTCCGTCCGGTCCCAGTGTTTGTGTCCTGCCCTTTGGTGCCCACAGGTCCACAAGCAAGGGGCAGTACTACAGGGGGTGGTACACGAGAGGCTCATTCCACCAGCTCAGCACGGTCTGTTAACTAATTCCAAGTGTTGAAATTGCGGTATTAAACGTAAATTGCCACAGTAATAAACGAGCGTCATCCACCAAATCCCCAAATTTTTATATTTCCCTCTGAAAACCCTTTTATGAGCTCTATTACAGCTGTTAGCTCTTGTTTTAATTAAACTCATAACACAGCATGAAGCTCAGTTAACCAGTTTTCAGAGAAAATCAGTAAGCAGTTCCTATTGCATTTTTCGGCGGTGCTTCACATCCTGTGCTTTGACGCGCACTATAAAAATGTTGACAGAGGATTCTGTATCTCAGGGGAGCATAATGGGGATGTGGAACTTCTTACTTCTGGGCTGGTTTTTTCTCGATGCAGTTTAGGTTCTGAAGTTTTGCAAAAGTATTTGATGTTTGACTGCAGCTTGGATGTCTTCATTCAAGGAGACGGGTGGTCTCAGCATCTAAGGCAGGCGATTATAAGGCCACCTGACCATGTGCAGATCCCTCTTTGTCAGCCTCGGCAAAAAACTGATTGTAGAGCTGAAAAATGCTTGCTGCCTTCAACTAGGACTTAAATCACATCTGCATGGGACAGTAATTTGATGGGTGTTCCGTGTACATGCCGCTCCTGAGGGGTTTTCTGTGACTTTAATTCCCAAAGCTATCAGCCCAGAAGAGTTGCATGAGGAAAAGGGGGAAAGAAGAAGCTGATTTTAGAGAATTCAGCGGCACTGCCTTTTGTTGCAGCTGCTTTGAAGTGTCTCTCCATTGACATCTAGTGTCCGTACAGAAAGATTTTCAGATTCCTCACAGCCGTGCTGGCAATATTTATCTCTAAATCTTTAAAGATTTTTTTGCCTTGTGTAGTTATTAGAGCTCTTATCGATCAAACCACGTCAGCCAGTAGGTGGGACTGATGGTGCAAATGCAGCCATCTTCCTCCTCCTGACAGTGATATCAATGACATCCATGCATGACTGTGTTCTGAATGGCCCCAGGAACCCTTCCTTTGCTTCGCAGTGCAAAAAAATCCTTATAAAATCCTTTTATAAATTGTCATGTAAATATCTGTAAAATACTTTCAATCTCTGTCTCTTTCCTCAGACCGCACATTGTGTACAATGAATATTCAGTACAATTTTTATGAAGTATAGTACTTTGTAGTCAGGCATTATTCTAATTGTCTTTAAATAAAGATGAGTCTTTTTCAATGATAGAAATCTCTTCATTACACTCCATTTTATCACTAAAACTATTTAATACAGAAGTGTCTTTATTTTTACACTAGGAGTAATTTTCATACTTGTTTATTTATATTGTAGCGATTCCAAGTGTTTACAAAAGGATTTGTTGTTCTGCTTTTGCAAGATCTTGAGCACTGAGCAATTAATCATGTTGTTAGTGTACACTTTGCTCCATGAGCTATTCCACCTTTGCAGTACTTCCTCCTGCTCCTTCAGTGAGCCTGAGGTGCTTATGCTGGGGGGTGCGCACAGGAGCTGTGCCAGGATCACAGCCACGCCGTGCTTGGCCCTGGATGGATGTGTAGAAGTCCTTCTCGTCACTGAAAACTCCCTGCACATTCATACTCTGATCATTTCCATTGTTGTCTGTTTACAAAGGCAGTTATTCCAAAGAAATTTTCTTATGAAAGCTTAACAGATATGTTGTCCTACTATTTGCGTTGCAGCTTCAGGAAAAGGTGACTGGATCAAGGATGCCCAGCTTCTGTCCATCACTGGTTCTGTGTCTCCAAGGGGCCTGGGGACTCCAGCATTTCTTGGCAGTGTTTTATTCATCCCTTTCCAGCCCTTCCTCAATATCTCATAAGCTCTAAAAGAACTCACTCCTGAATTGGTGATACCTGACACAGCAGGGTCCTGTCCTTGCTGGCTGGTGGAATCTACTAATGTGCAAATAGGAGATATTTACCTTGGAACAGCAGGAAACCTGCTGAAAAAGAGCTAGAACAGCCTTGAACTTCTTCTGTGAAGGTCAGCGGAGAGTGAATCAATATTTCCCACCATTTCTGGAAAAGGAGCTGTCATCAGTTTCTGTGGACAGTCACATATTTTCCCTCGTACTCCTTTCAGTGTTCTGTTATTTAAAAATACTCAACTGTCAGAGCGTCTGTGTTGAAAGAACTTGCTGAATCAATACATCCAGAATAGGACTGAGAGGATCACTAAGATGTGTCCTGCTTAGATTATTCATAGTTTAACTCTAAAGCAAACCATGTGATAATGAGCAATAAAGGAATGTGACATAAATAATTTCATTCAGAGCAGTGCATTAGTGGGGGCACTGGCAAAGCTGCTCCAGCAGCAGCCAGACCCTTTATTTGCAACTGCTTATAATTAGGGTTACAAAAGAGGCGTTTGCCATGATCCTTCAGCCGCGTTAACTTTCCACCCTCGGTAGGACACAGCCCTCCCAGCAACCCCAAATTTTCCCTCCGTGGCGTCAATGGAAGGCGGCAGCAGCCGAGAGCATCGCGTTGCTGTGGCAACACATCCCACCGCCCTGGGGACCGCGTTGCCTCGGCGACATCGGGCGGGCAACGCCGGGGGATTAAATGGACTCGGAGCAGCTGCCCCCTGAAAAGCAGGGCAGCCCTGGCCTCGGGGGGCGTGGGAGCCCAGAGGATCATGGCATGGTGGGTGTAGGGCCCACCCTGCGCTCACAGCAGGCTCTGGGTCACAAGAGGGGGGCTTGGTGTGTGCGGTTCTTCACAGGCTACAGCCCGAAGGAGCTTCCCATCACCTTTCAGTGTGTTGAAATAAGATGGCAGGAAAGACAATGTCAGTGGGAGGGCATTAGCTGAAGGGAGCAAGCGCTGAGGCCTCTGCCCTTGGTTTGTATAACCAGGACCTGCAAACGTACCACAACATTGCCTCTTGTTACACAATCCATCTGTGCATGGAGGAAAGGCTGTACATGGATTTTAGGGTACTCCAGTGCCTCGTTCCTCTGTGTCACATTCAGTACCCAGCATCACATGGGCAGCAGATTAAAGATGCATTTACATAGGCCAGTGCCTGCGCTGATGCTGTGAGCACAGAGCCTCCCGCTTGTGTGCCTGCAGGCAGTCCAGTGACCAGCCCCAACCCACAGGGAAGCACTGGCACGTTCTCCTGAGCCCTCTAGCACAATGGTGTTCTTGGGTATCTGCACCAAACACCTCCTGTGGACTTCCCCAGCGCCATCTGTGTATCTGCCCATAAGGTGAGGGCATTCAGAGTTTGATGAACAGAAATCAGTTATCCAGAGCACTTGAGGAGCAATTTGAGAAGCAGGCAGATGGTAAAGGACAGAAGAACTTGCACAAGACAGGTAAATTCCTTGTGATTTGCCTGTTCTTGTAGGAATCTTTTCTCCCTTTCACGTTGTTGCATTAAGAAACCTCTTGCCTACTGTAATTAGCCCTTGAATAAACAGCAGCTCTGGAACTCAAGCCTCTGTGTCCTGATTTTGTATGTTAGCTTTTTTATTTCTTTTGAGCCTTACACTAATTGTTGCAGAAGAACAGAGCCTGCTCTGGGGGCTCTGGCATTACTTTTTGCCTCTGGAAATATTACCATATACTGCAGTGCTATATCTCAGCAATGTTAACATACCAGCTTTAAGTAGATATTGCCTGTACTTGCAGCTACAGCCCTACTCTGCCTCTGTCCTTGTATTTTTGACATTGGCCTTACTCTTTCTGAGCCATTCTGTGTGCATTTTCCACGTGACATTAACTGTCTTTCTTCTCACAGTTAGAGCTATGGTTAATTGTGTTTACAAAGGAGTCCTGAACTGTGGGAAATGTTTCTCAGAATCTGTGGTTTTGCATAATTTAGCCTTGAAAGGATGCTGCTTCCCCTGACCTCTTGCTGGTTTTTTTCTCAGTGACTGTGGTAATTGCATCAGTAGCCTTGGGAGTCACATTTTCCTTTCACATCTAGGAAAGATCCAACCTTTCCATAGCCTTTCCCAGTGAATCACATATCCAGTCCCTCCTGTTTTCTGTGGTTCAACCTCACCAGTTCTTTTTCTGCCTCCTGTGGACACAGCCTTGTTTCATTCTTGTCCAGAATAAACTCTGCTGCTTTTCAGGATCATCATTTCCACCACTGTAGTTTCCTATGAACTTCTCTGTCAGTCTTCCTTCTCCTCCCCTGTATCAAACACATTTCTTATCTTCTCCCTCAACCTCCTTTACAACCCATCTTCAGACGGGTCCATCAGCATTCATTCCGACAGTAAAGTCCCCAAAACTGTGACAGCATTTTGACGCCATAGCAAACAGGCATGTCAGTGGGTTTTCCACACCTGCCCACCCCAGCCAGAAACATCTGCAAAGGGAGTTTGGGGCACAGAGGCTGCCGAGGTACCAAATGCTCCCTCCGGCGGAGAGGATCCATCTGCCATGTTTCACATTATCCTTAGACGCAAACTGCCTTGAGGAAAACCTTTTTTGGCTTCAGCACATTGAGAAAATGAAAAATGACAGCCAGGAATGCATCCCAAACCCACACATTTCAGATTCTGATGTCACCTCAAAGCCGCCTGGTCCCCACACTGATGCTCCACGTTATCTGCATTTGTAGGGGGGGTTCCCTTCCAAGCGCATGTCAGTGATGTCAGTTCTTTGAGGTTAATGTGCAGTCAGCAAGAAACTGGAGGCAACACGTTGAAAAAAAACCTGTTTCCTTTCTCTCTTCGCACCTCTTTAAAGAGGAATATTTTTTCTGAGTCACAGCTAACACAAACCTGTTGGAAAAGATTCAGCCTAGATTTATACTACGGGCTTAGAGGAACATGAAAGACCATTTAGTGTTCAAAGTAGTATTTTGAATTATTAATCAAGCCCCCTTGTCTGGCTTAGCTCAGTCAGGTCCTTCTCCAGATTTTGTAGAGTTTATTTCTCTTGTCATCCTGAACAATGTTTGACACGCAGAACACAGGCTTGTCAATGAAACAAGAAGATTGCTGGCAAAGTTCAGCTCTGTTTGTGCCTTTGCAGAGAGATCTCGGTGCAGGGAATATGCAGCGCAGTTGTTCTTTTGTTCATGTTTAATCGTAGGAGAAAGAAGAATTTAATTAAGGCTTGCCTCCCTCGATCTCCTCCTTGCCTCGGAGTGTTCGAACCCTCTGAGATAAAAGGAATGCAGCTTTTTCTGCCCGCAAAGTGCATCCCAGAACATACCGGGAGCGATTCTGCCCCATCACTCCACAGTTCCCATTTGACAAGGTTTTCCTGCTGAGCCATTTCCCCTGCGAAGACACGTGGCCATTGCAAGCACCAAAATCTGAGCAGGGCTGGCAGCCCCGGGCTTGCTCTTTGTTTCCTTTGCCCGTTTGACAGCCGGGTCAGACTGTGGTTGCTTCACTGAGCCCCTCCAAAGCTGAATGATTTCTCTTTAGCTGAAACACCCTGAGGCAGCTACCAGTTTTGAGGATGCAGCATCAAAATGGGGCTTGGCTCAGAAATAGTCTTTTTTTACCCTATTTAGCTATTTTAGCTGTTTATTGTCTATTTAGCTTTGTATCTCAAGGTAAACTCTCTTCATTTACGCTCTAAACCAACGAACCCCTTTAAAGCAGAGGGTTACAAAATATTTGCTGCCAAAGAAGCCTGAAAATCGAAAATGTCTCATTTGTTGCTTGCTGTTTTGGTTGGCCTTGGGCTGAAATGAAGCCACAACAGCAAAGACAAGGACTAGAAGGGGCAGAGAAGGATGAGTTGACCCACCCGACCCCAGGACAAGGGGAGGTGGTTCAGGATACTGACGGTGAGGGATGGTGTTCGACCAGACCAGGGAGAGACATCCTGAGCCTGAGCAGTGCCAGAGAACTGCAAAATAAGAAAACAGTCAATGAGAAGACAGTTGATTGATGAAATTGCCCGAAATGAGGAAGGAGGGAGGAGGCTGTAATATGTAAACACTTTAATTGCAAAGTTGCTTAATCTGAGCTGTCCTAGGAGCTGACAGGATAAGTGTTATTGCTGCTTCCCAGGCTACATAACAGGCACAGAGACTGACAGGGAAATTTTCCACTTAGTGGCAGGGATATTAAATTGTAAAAAAGATAAGAGTTTATCACAGGAGCAATAAGCTGCTATTCTCTCAAGATCTTGCAGCCGAACTTCAGAAGAAATGCTGTGGAAATCAAAGCAGACCTCAAAAGGAGGAAATCTGCTACAGAAAAAATGCTGATTTAAATCTTCTTTCAATTTACAAAATTGTTTTTACCTAGAGAGAGGCTTTAAGCAAGAGGAAAATGTATTCCAGTTGCTTGGGATCAAAATACAAGTCTCAGACACACAAAGAATAGTCCAGAGAGAGAGAAGTCAATAATTAGCTCCTGGGAAAAAAAACATGGCAAATGAGGGACTCAATAGAGGTAGAAAGTGAAGGGGAAAAAAGGATGAAAGAGTAGAAAATGTTCTTGCAGTAGCAAAAGTACAACTAAAACAGAGGATTTGAGTATATGAGGAATAAGCAAAAGGTTGTATGGGATGATTTCTTGGGAGTTAGTGACTCTGAAGGTTGCACAGCGACAGTGCTGGTGCTCAGAAGGGAAGCTGCAGGGAGGGCAGTTTAACTGGGAAGCCCCTATTCCCGTGCTGGAAACCACAGAGATCATGAGTTCAGAAAAGAAGAGATTAAATAAAATGTAAAGAATACAATAAAATGGAAGTAGGGGCCGGTGCTGGGTGCTCAGCTGCAGGGAGGGTCTGCAAATCCCGCAGGGAAAAGGAGCTGGGAGCTGCCAGGGGTGGCAGCCAAGCGTGAGCCCAGAGCCTGGCCATGGCTGGGGGCTGGCTGGGAGGCAGGGGGGGCCCAGCCTGGCACAGCAGGGCTGCAGAGGGAGCTGGGCCAGGCTCTGCTGCCCAGCGTCCCACCGCTCCTGCCGACCTCCGTGTCTGCTGTGGACCTCCTTGGCCACCCATCCCAGGGCCAGGGCAGGCCCTTGCCTTGCAGGGATTATCTCCATCCGAAGCCACGCGTCTGAAGCTTTAACAAAACCCTAAATCATGATTAGTTGCCTTAAACTGAGGTATTTGGAGATCAAAGAAATAAACAAAGGCAAAAATGACAAAACTAAAAATCCATTATCTTAAATCAGGAAATTATTCGATTAAGTGCCAGACACAAGAAGTCTGCTCCAGCTGCTGTTTCCTGCAAAGGAAAGCCATGCACTCTTCCACCAGTGGCTTTCAGACTGAAGCTGTATATAAAAATAAGAAGTGACAGTATCTCACATTAAAGGACAGTTTCTTGCCCAGTTATCCCTATCACCAGATTCAGATTCTGCTCACAGTCAAAAGCAAATAGTTTAAAATGCACTTTGAAATAGGCCAGTACTTTGGGAAAGGTCAAGTTTTTGCTGGAATTTTGAGCAGTATATATTTTTACAGGAAACGACCCAGTAAAGAAGGTGAAATAGAGGAGGCAGCAAGCACTCACTGTATCAGCAATTCAGGCTCCCAGGTTGCTGAGGCAAACTGCCCTCAGGGAAATGAGATTATACTTTACCTCTGACATACATAGAATAACAAATTTCTCATTCATCTCTACATTCATATTGAGACCGATTAGGCAAGAACTACTGGAACAGGAGGAAAATCATGACCAAACCTTAGAAGCAATATTTGTTCACCAGGTGAAGCCTCAGGGAACACTCTTTTGGAAATGAATACTCCAGTGTCTGGAAGAAGATAGAGACATTAAGGATGCCTGTTCCATGTGCTCAGTAAGTGAAAGCCTATTTATTTATTTAATTAATTATGAAAAAAAGTTGCTTAACAAATATTTAGGGCAAAGAAGGTCTTAGCCAAAAAGAAGAGTCACCAAGAATAAGTAAAACATTAAACAGCAAATAAGTTCTGAAGATCAGAATTTTTTAAGGTATATTTAGAATTACATTAAGTTGAATGTCTTGGCATATGACAGGAAAATCTGGTATCTTATGAAAATGAAAATCAAACAGTAAGGATCATTAATGTTAATATATAAGAATTCGGGACCACCAGTGTTTTCAGTAACGTAGTTACTTTTTGTGGCAACATGTATACTAGTATTGTTTACTTACTTAAAAAGGCTTTTATACTTGAGATACTTTGAAGTAAACAAAAAATGTAGCAATTTATCAACAGTTACACCAATGAAACGTACAAAGATTGGCAAAATAAAAAATCCCAGAGAAAAACAAGCAAAAGCCGAATGTACAACCTTGCAAGAGCACAAATATTTGAAATTTTGAGAGACACTTGGGTTGCATCCTGTGTGCAACAAGCTGACGTGTGAAAATGAGTCTTTTTTCCCCAAAATATGCCACCCCCCGGTTCCCTTGTAGCCATTTATGGTGTCTTAGAAGGTGCCACGTTCTGCCTGAGCTCCTGAATCCCAAGGAGGTGACACAAGCTCTAACCTGTGACCTGGGTTTAAACACGTCGAGCCCAGGCTGGCTGTGCCAGGTCACTCCCACGGAGAAAGGACCTGCAGCCACATCACCAAGAGGGGTTTCTGTTATTTGACACAGAAAAGGCTCAGAAGGGCTGGGGCAGGGCTCGTGGGCAGAGTCCTCTCCACGGAACCTTCCTCCTCACCTTCTCAGTCATTAAATGATGCAGACAAAGCTCAGGCAAAGCTGCCCGGGGCTGTGGGTCACTGGGTGACAACACTTCGGCCATAAGTTCCATGGATCTAAGAGTTTATGAGTCTCAGAATTATTCTTCTTGTCCCATTGGAAGCTTCTGTGTACATAACAAAGCTGGATTTCCCATTTTCATCACCAGGTCAGCCCTCACATTCCTGAACACACACATCCCAGGAAACCAGTGGTTTCAGACAGATCCTCCCCTTCCATGTTGTAGCAAATTTCCGAAGTGACACACGGTCACCAAAGATCTTACTTCAGGAAATACTTGTGGGCAAACATTTAACAGATTTCAAGGCTCCTAGCAATCAAATTTCAAGGAGTGTAGAACAGCCAAGTGACTAATGTGATTAGCAACTCTGTTAGCAGGAAAAACTAGACAGGAAAATCAAGATGAGCATCTTCCATGGGCACGTCACTTCAAGATCGTACCATTATTCCAAGCAAAGCTTTATCAGGTGGGCTGAAGTGTGAATAAAAGGGATACAAAGCCAGAAAAAGACAACACAAACACAGCAGGCTGGGCACTGTCAGTTCTGCCATCATTACCAACAGAGTCAGGGTGGAGAAAGGGCCTTGTGTTCTTTTGTTAAGAAAAACAGCACTTGTTTATTCATGGTGTAAAAGTTGCTAGGTTACATGGATTAAATTAAAAACCCCATCCTCTCCCAATGTGTACACCACCTGCAGCAAAGAATGGTTTGTGAATGCAGTATAGATTGGAGGGTTTTTTCCAGATCATTCAAATTTAATTATAGAAGAACATCTAGAAGACAGATTATCAGTCAACTACTCAATAAAGAAACTTTTAAGCACTTTTAGCAATGAATACCTATTTTATTAACCAGCTGTGCCAGTGTCCAGAGGAAAATAATGAGAATAAAATAGAAAATATCGATGTGGCTGATAGAAACTATTATATTTTCACATAGAAATGGCATGTAGGACTGGAAAAAGTATGAAATAGGGGGCAAAAAGGATTGTGGCTTTGTACAAGGACAGATTAAATAAGACATCAGCTTGGAAAAGGACCCAAAGGAGAAGGGCCCAGAAAGTTACAAGTTAATTCAGGGAAGTTGAAGGGGAACAATTTATTGTTGTTCCTCGCAAGGCAAGATTTAAGCAACACCAGCGAAACCATCGTTCAGCCCATTGGAAACAAAGCAGTGCAGAATTAAACAGTGCCATTGGACACCATAGAGGCCAAACCCAGGAAGGTGTCTGGAAGGTGCTCGTGCTGAAAACCAAGCCCAGAGCTCTGGGAGTGGATACAGTTCCCAGCCTCGTAAATCCCAGCGTGTGGCTTTGGATGGCAGAGCTGGGGGTGGCACAATGGGGAGGTACAACTGTGTGCCTTGTGCCCCCTGTTCTCCCACTGGGGCAGAGCTTTGGGCTGAGAGACCCAAAGGCCGTTCCTAGTGACAAATCCTGCTTTTAATCTTTCCCAGAGAGAGGAATCTCAGCTGCAATAAATTCCAGTTGCTGAGAGAGTGAGGCAGAGGAGCTGTGCTTCACAATCCAGTCCCCTTTGGGACATTTCCCTGCAGGCCTTCTCCATCCGCCCCCGTGCCTGGAGCGGGAGCGCAGGGTGGAGCAGGGGGAGAGACCAGCACAGAGCCATCTTTGGGAAGCGCTGCCCTCCTGGGAAGGGCAGCTCCCCCAAACCAGCAAACAGCTCTGGCATCTCCGAACATGCCCGTGCTGGAGAGCAGGACAGCTGCACCCCGTGCTTTGTGAGCATGGATGAGAGGAAAGCCAGGAACACTCTGTGCTTGGGGGGAAAACGCCGCGTGGGTGCTTCATCCCCTGAGCTGGACCCATAGGGAGGAAAATGGGGACAACCCCAACAATTTGTCATAAAAGAACTCATCCACGTCACGAGGAATTGCTCATCTTGGGAGAGACAGGCATGTCACGCTGGTGCGGTGTCACTGTGGCTCACCCATGACCCCAGGCAGGCACAAATCCACCCCAGGCACCTCCCCAGCCCGGGAGAAACTCAACTTCGCACTCCCGAGGGAGTTTTTGCTGCGCAGAGACTGCGGAGGGATCTGGGAGAGCCCCGCTGGGTCCCCATGGGGCCCATGGGGCCGTGGGGAAGGACAGAGCTCAGGGGGGTACCCAGGGCTCTCTGCCCACACATTCCCCATCTCAACAGCAGCAGATGGAGGCCCCTTTCCTGGGGTGCTGGCAGAGCAGGGACCCCTCTCCAGCCTCCTGCCCTGCTCAGCTCCAGGCCCCGCCGCAGGAGCCGCCCGGGCGCTCCCGCTCCCATGGGAAATGGGCGCTGGGGTGGGAGAACAGAGAGTTCCCTCCGCCGAGTGATCTCCTGCCATCTCCTGCCAGATCCTGAACTTTGGCTCCGGCCAGGAGGCTGTAAACGGAGCAAATAATTGCCTGGCAGTGAGTGATAGGGAGTCAAGGGTGAGCGGGCAGGGAGGGGCGGGGGATGAGCGCCAGGATTATATTTCAGAGGGAAGTATTTTTTTAGGATTTGTCTATGCAGGCAGTCAGGAGCTTTCCTGAATCACATGGACTTGGCCCCAGGAGGAGCAGGACTCGCTGTAATTTTACACCTTTTCAGCATTTCAGCTGGTTCTGCTGAAATCTGCGCAGGGATTAAAGATGCGAAAGGACAGAGAATTGGTTTCCTTGCCTTTGGTCTGCTGGGACAAGCATTCAAGGCTAAATCACAGTTTAGAATATTCTGATGGCATTAGCGGTGAGAGGAAGGAGCCAGCAGCTGACAGTAATAAATAACTATTAGGAAACAGTATTAGGAAATAGTAGCAAGGAGAAATGTTGCTGTTGGGATATGCTTTCAGCCTTGGGAAATCCCTACCCAGGCAGGTCAATGTCTACTTTGATATCCAGAGCTGGTGTGCGGCTTCTCTGAGACCCAGAGCAGCAGCAGCGCTGGGGAAAAGCCTGAGCTCAGGTCTCCAGTGAAGAAAAGTCAGCTCATTGCACGGATAAACATCCCAGGCTTCCACTCTCCGTGCCAAGGGTTAGCAACAGTGTTGTGTCCTTCAGCAAATCGACACTCAAACTGTCACCTGCAAAGGGAAGTGAAGCTTATCTATGGCCTATTGCTGTAACTTTGATACTGATCTTTATGGCCAGGCCCCCAGTAAGCCTAGGCAGAACCTGGGCATCATAAACTGCTTCAACTGAACTGTCTGAGCTTCAACGGAACTGTCTGAGCTTCAAATGTAGGGCCTGAATTCAGAGACAGATATTAGCAAAAATCCTGTCCAGTGTCTACTTTACGTTTCCATTTTTACCAGGTTTGAGATACACATGCAGAACTACTCTAACAGATTGAGGTAATGGAAAATGTCCTCAGTTTTATACACAAATCTCCCTAAATTAGAAATAGCTTTCCATTTCAAGTATCCAGCACCAGGCACCCCATTCCACCCCTTCACTGGGCAGCTTTCTCAGGGCAGGGTCTGCTGGTCTAAAACACAAAGTGTGGTGTGAAATGGGGTCAGGCAGAGCCACGTCCAGGGTCGTGGTGCAGGCGATGAGCCTGACACTGTGAATGAGCACAGCCACCCGTGATCCGATCACCCCACAGGCATCCTGGAGGGCAGAGAAGAGGCAGGAATCCCAGCAATCCCTACACCCACCCTCCTGGGAAGCCCCCGGCTGCAAGGCAGGCATCTGCATGCCATCCTCTGGGGTGGGAGCAAAAGTCCCCAGGACACAGCTGCCAGGGCAGCCGGATCTGTTTTCAGCCAGGACAGTTGGGCAGTGCTGTCGAAGCCCTTGGGTGCAGAGCACACGCGGTCACACCAGCACAGTGCCACAGAGTACGTGGCTTCAAGCCACTGACTCAGCAGGCATTTCAGCCCCTGGCCTGTACAAGACAGCAGAGTGGGCACGCACAGGGGGTGGAAGGAAGATGTCATGAGGAACATGGGCCACAAACATGCCCTTGTGCCCTGGAAGGCCACCAGCCTGCTGGGCTGCTTCAGGGGGAGCATTGCCAGCAGGACAGTGGAGATGGTCCTTCCCTGCACCCAGCACTGGTGAGGGCACACCTGGAGTGCCCAGTCCAGTTCTGGCCTCCCAGGCTCCCCGGTACGTGAGGGGCATACAGGAGCAGTCCAGTGAAGCACCACAGAGATGATGTAGGGACTGAAACATTTGCAATGCAGGAAGACCAAGAGAGATGGAATTGTTCAGCCCGGAGGAGACTCCATGAGGGTCTTACCAATGTGTATAGATACCTTGTGGGAGGGAGTTTAGAAGGAGGTGGAGCCCAGACTCTTCTCAGTGGGATCCAGTGGCGTTGAACTATATGAAATTCCACTTAGGTGTAAGAGGGAGCTGATTTTCTGTGAAGGTGATTGCACACCAGAGCAGGCTGCCCCAAGAGGCTGTGGAATTTCTGTCCTTGGAGATGTTGAAAACCCAACTGGACACAGCCCTGGACAACCTGCTCTAGTGGACCCTGCTTTGAGCAGGAGGGCTGGACTGGACCATCTCCAGGGATGCCTCCCAGCCTCAACTTCTCTGTCATCCTGTGAAATGTATAGTGGCAAAAGCCACTTTGCTCAGGCTGGGCACAGTGCCAGCCTCTCACCTGCACAAACAAGCTCTTGTCATAGGACCCCTCTTACCTAAGAGGCAGCAGACAGTAAGAACAATGTAAAAATGGAAAACTGGCCCATTAGAGGCCAATTAGGCATATGCAAAGCTGTAAGTGGTGTTGTGTCCTAGTGTGCATTGCTGCTGAGAAAGCACAGGGCCAAGCCAATCCTCCCCTGTGCAGACCCCACAGAACTAGTCGGGTTTTACCCATTACTTCATAAAAAGAACACCAGTCAAACTGTCAAAGGTCAGATTGGAGGTCTGTCTATTCCTCTACCCAACAGTGTCCAGCAGCAGATGCTTACAGGAAGAACACAAGAAATAAAGCACTCCTTATGCCTTCCCTAGCACACTCTCCCAGCTCCCATCAACCAGCAACTCAGGAACATCTCATGCCAAGGCTTTGCAGCCCTATCAGTTTTCAGTAGTTCTTAAACTGTTCTTCCATAATTTTTTTTTTTTTTGCATTCAGTTGCAACAACCTGTATAGCTTAATTCTACACATGATATAAAACATACTTTTATTTTAAATAATGCTTGATGTCCTCATTGGACACACTGTATGTCTTGTCCTGTGAGAAATATGAGTAAATGCACCCTCTTCACATTACTCACCATTTGTAAGGTATACCTTGCAATGTCCTTTCCAAAGTGGAGACTGTGTACTGTGTGTGCCTCCCACAGGCAGCTTCCTTTAATTAGCCAAATTTGATCAAGACTGACTTGCCAGGGGTACTCCAAGGACCTTTCTGTCACTTTAGCAGTGCTGAGTGTGCACAAAAACCACTTGCACACAATGGGCAAAGAAATGCAAGCGCAGAAGATTTACCTATCATTAATTACTTCTGGAATACTTCCAGGCACCTTGAATCACTGCTGAAAAAAATCACTCACATTGAAACAGAAGCACCAGAGACTTGTGGACCTCTATGCTGATTTTGATATAGCAAAACCAGATGCTACGAGCACAAGCAGCACGAAGGCAAATACCATTGGTATCTTGTGCTGGTACCCAGTGTACCAGCTCTTACTGTGAGCCCTTAAGCTGCAAATACACTGCCTGAATTCCCACAACAACCTGGGCAATTAGAAAATTGCATTTGAATGCAAATCTGGGCTTCTGAAAGCAAAAAGATTCCTCAGGGTGCAGGAAACTGTAGCTGTGTTAAAATCCCTCTCTCGTTCTGAGGATGCATACATCAGGGGCAAAGAAATGGCAAATTTTGTATGGCAGAATCTTTAAAGACATAATTAGATCCTAAAATATTTCCAGGGTGCCTTGGTTTCAGTTTTTGAACAAGCAAGCAAACGTGTCTGATGAGCCTTTGCAAAGCTCTCCTTCTCTTGCCACTGCTGTTGGAAAGCATCCCTGATTGTCTCCTGCTTTATTTTACTTTGCTAAAAGCACCAAGTGAAATCGAGCACGTTAAACAACAGAATGTTATCATGCAAAACACAAAGCTGCAAAAACCATGGAGTGGGGAGAATATAATTAGGATGAGTCAAATTGGAAAAAGGACCTGAAATGTTTTTTTAAAAAAAGAAATATTTAAAGGGTTAGTTTGGCAGAAGGAAGAGAGTTTATAGTTATTAGTGACAACTGAAGTATTAGAGAGGGTAGGGAATATTTCAGTCTGCCAGAGCAAGTGCAGCTTAAGGCCACAACCAGCAAGGCTCAGCTGGCAACAGCAGAGCCAAGGTAAGTGCTGGGCACTGAGCAAGAGGCAGCAGCTGAATCCAGGGCATTACTAGCCCTGATTTGTTCTTCAAGAATTACATGCTTTCCACAGTCTGCAGCACTCCAGACTGATAGGACTGGGATGGGAGTGAGCACTAACCACAGTGTACAGCTCATCTCCATGCCTGGGGAATCACAGCCTTCCTCAGCAGGCCAGATGGGGAGGAGAGGCTCCTGCCATCCTGCTGCCTGTCTGTCCTGAAAGAGATGTGAAACTTTAAAAGTTTCAACTTGAAAAGTTGCAACTGGCCCAAGTGAAGCAGTGGCCTGCCAGCAGGAGCTGCTGGGCTGGCTTCTCAACCTCTGACCTTGCCTTTGGCCCTGCTGGACTGCCCATCCTGCTGGAAGTCCCTGGCAGCCACCTGCTGGGCATCTGCATCAGGAACCAGCCTGGAGAAGTGCTTACAACCAGGGTTCTGCTTCAGCTCTTCCCAGCTTCCAGGGAGGTTAGGAGGGAGCTCAGCAGGATGCCTTTGATAGGGCAGCCGGAATGGGCAGCTTTAAGCCTCGGCGTCTGGAATTGCAAAAAAGAAGATGCACATCTGTCCTCTCAAGAAGTGTCAGTATTTCTGAAACATGTAAGTAAAATGGGAGGAAAAAAAAGTCACTCCATATAAAACTTCTTAAAGCTGAAAGTTGCTTCTAGGCACCACAACCCCAGCACAGAAATCAGAAAGGGACCAAAGCAGCCACCAAAGCTGTACAGGGCAGCATCTGGTGGTGAGGTAGCACAGAGCCATTAAAGTAGACCTGATCCGCTTGAAACTAGCTTGGATTTAGTTTCAGTAAACCCAAATTTGTGATTAAAACCACTTAAGAGGCTCATGTCCTTTAATCACCACCACTATTAACTCAGTGTTCACGCTTTGAGTATTTCATTCATCCATAGCTGTGATGACTCTGGGGAGGAGCAGCAGCCACTCCTGAACTCCTGAGCAGTGAGGAATGGGGAAGGGCCGTGGTGGCTATGGCAGCAGCAGGAATGTGGAGACAGCTCCAAGTGACTGAGATTTTCCCACATCAGGGGCCACCCCATTAATTTCACACCCACTCCACTCCATAAAACACAAGAGGCGGACTCTGGGGAAGGCGGGTTCCCTTCTAATCCTTCCAAAGAATTGGGAAGGACAGTGACATACAAGGTTTATCAGCAGAACTGGGTGTGAAGTTGTCAGGGCAGACCCTGCCTGTGGAAAGCCAAGGTGAAAACTGTGTCCTCATGGTACAGGCCGACACACCATGCCAAGTGCTTTCCACAAAGTATGTGTTATTTGTTCCAAGATGTGTTATTTAGTGTGTTGCTTTATAGTTAAAAACTTGCACCCATAACAGAGCACCTAACAGGACCTGTATGACAAACATGCCAAGTAGGGGACATTTCTTTCCAGGGCTCACGTGAGAAATCCAAAAGCTAAAAGGCAAGGGGTTAACAACCAAAGACAGCACAGCACAACTTATTTCCCAGTCACATCTCAGGATTAAGAATTGGAAAACTTTTGCAAAACTAAGCATGCATGACCATGCAAAAAGTAAATGAACCAAAACACCTGTTCTAGCCAAGCAGCAGCTAGCTTTATTGAGTTCCAATAACACTGCATCACAACCAAAAGAAATTAAAAGTTGCTTTTTGCTTCTTAGTATTAGTCATTTCTCAAATGAAAACATGATTATGTTTAATGATATTAAAAGAAAACCAAGGCACAGGAGCAAGAATAAAGTTAGATAAGACTGCAGAGCCAGCATCCCCTTCATGTGTCCCCCTCATGTCAGAGAAATTCAGCCCTTGGAAGTGCTGTTAAACTTTCTCAGGTCAATGTAAAGGATTGAATCCCAGGATACATTATCTGATGGATTAAATAAATCATGGGTCACCGTGAACTGTGCTGTACTTTTGAAATCACATTTGAACTATCTTCCATGGGACAGAAAGGGATTTCAGAGAAAAGTTCAGGTTAATCAAACACATTTCCCCACGGGCTGCCTCAGTAAAGCTCAGTACAAATGTTAAGCATGATGCATTTTGTGTCCTAGTTCCACAGAAAAGATCAGCGCGCAAGACCTGGTACGGCACCTGCAACACCCCTCAACCCACTGAAAACTAGCTCTGGCCTCCCCTGCTGAGTTCTGTGTTGGTTGCTGTACAGGCACAGAAGGTTACAAACACTGTCAACAGAGAAACAGCCACAACAGAAAAACTACAGGAGATGAGAACACTGTCTGACATTGCTTGCAGACACCAGTATATGCAGCTGCTGACTTATGCCCTGAGAGTTAAGTACATGCTGCCAAACAATTATTTTAAGTAAGTTTTTCAGCATTAATAGCTACATTTTTCTTCGGTAAAAAAAGAATTACGTTTTAAGATGTGTCCTCTTCTTCCATGAGGAAGTACTTAAGGTAGTGTGTGTGACAGTGACAGCTGTCTGTTATCAGTGTTACTGCCATGGTACATTGGCTCAGAAGATGGTCTATCACCTCCAACTCCTCACCAACTCTGTTTCAGAGCTACAGCTTGCATTTCTGAATGGCACATAGCACCACCTAAAGAATGTGAGGAAGGCAAAAAGGTATTAGGCAAACAATCATTCCTGAAACATTAAGTGATCATTCATTTATTCCTTTGAGGCAGACTTGTGCTCTCTTCCTTCTCCTCTCTCATTTCCAGACTTCCCAGTCTTCATAGATTGGGTGCAATCCAATTAAGAAATTTCATAGCGACTTCAAAACCAAGGAAACATGCCTGGCAAAGGAAATAGAACAAATAAGTATTCTAAAAATCTATTCCAAGCAAGGTTTTTGAAATGCAGCACTTGGAACACCTGACATGGCTGATACAGAAGAAGGAAGAGGACAAAGAAGATCTTGGACCTGAGGCAAGAATTCCACGATCCCCCTCCACATAAAGGCAGAACCCTGACTCCGTTAGGGGAAGTCAGTCCAAACTTTTTCCATCTTCTACAGATGGATGTAAAAGCAGTGGAGACAAACTGTCAGAGAAAGTCAATAAAGGGCATTCATGTAAGGCTTTGGAGAAAGGTTTACTTGTTGTTCCTCCTAGACTAAAGTACATTTTAAAAACCTGGACACCAACAGTCAAAAGTGCCTGCAGTGAGAAGAACCCCACTGAAATGATAAAAGAGTAAACAGCCAGTCATGTCCTTTACAGACTGCAAACACTCGCTGTGAGTGGCCAAGACCCCCAAACCCACCCAGAATCACAAGGTACTTACTGCATTAGCAGGAAATGCCCTGATCATCACAGCTGTGAAGCCCTTATATAGAGATGCAACTCCCTCCTCTCTGATAAGTTCCCTCAGCACATCTCTAAAGCCATTTGGGTATTTTCCTGCAGGAGCTGAAAGGGATACACAACACATTAGCCAAGACACAAGGGCTGAAGGATGTGCTCTACGTAAGAGCCCAGAATTTTCAAAAGGCTCATAACTGTTACAGCAAAAAAACAAACCAGACAGCTCAGTAAAGGCTCTGTGAACAGAAGACAGGTGCTTACCATCACCAAAGAATTTACATCACCAAATTATTGGGGCAGGAAAAAAAGGAGAAAAACTTTAGTCAGTGTTGGAAGTCTGAGCTGTTACTTGCACTGCTGATCACAGCTCTTCCAAGAGCTGCAGTCAGGTGATAGGAATGTCAGATATAAAAACTGATGAAGCTGGTTTATAAGAAACAGAAAATAATCCTATTACATGTCCCAGCCAAGGACAGCAACAGACTTCAAGTGAAGAGCACAGGCTGTTTAAATGCTGATGTCACACAGATTTGCTGAGGTGTTTTTCAAAAATTACTCTGCTCAAAAAACAATGTCTTCCTTCTCCAATGGGGGGGACTGGCTCAGTGGAACAAGGATCAGTGCTGGGATGTGTTTACCTCTCACCTCTTGGTACCGTAACAGACCAGCAGAGCAGCCACTGCTCAGAGAAAAAGAAATTAATTTTCCTGCACTAGATTACCATGATTTGTGACTAAGTAGAAATGGTCACTGTCCAGGGGAGAGCTGAGTCCACAGAGACTATGGAGAGCCTTAACAAAACTATTACTTGACAAGACTCTCGGAGAAACCAAGGAAAAACCTGTCAAACTTTGCTGAAGCGAAAGGCCTGGAGCCATCCTCACTATAATTAGGACACAGACATACAAGAGCAGAGCTGCCAGTCCAAAAACAATGCTCCCAACAAGTCACACCCTGTTTCTATAAACTGCAGATAGCACAGGCTACAGTTTATACAACTATGTCTGAAGTGAAATAACAACACCTTCCAAAGAATTACATTTGTAATAAAACTGCCATGACAAGCAGTTACGTTATTACAAGCTCTATCCTAAGGTTTCACATCAGGTACTTCAAACCAGGATCATTATATTATCAGGGGAGTGCAGCCTGATTTGCCAAAAATTTGTGAGGAAACCAACTAAAAGCTGGGAATATACTTGGGTTTTTCATGCACTTGACTCAAGCAGTGCACAAAACATGCTACTTTCCAGATGGAATCTTCCATCACTGCCCAGCCCATTCCCTGGAGCACCACACCGTGACACACTGGCATGGAACTTACCGGTCTGGAAACGGGATTTCAGCACATCTGGTGGAATGGCAACTGCCCAGTTGAAAATGCCAGCCAGGCCCCCAGCAAAGAGGATCCTTGGCACACTGAGGTCACTCACACTGTGGCAGGATCAGGGTGGGTGGGAAAAGTAAAAACACAAAAAATGGTGAGGGCAGAAAAGTCAAACTCATGTGTTTTGACTAAGGTGACAATCAAATAGGCAGCCTGGCTGACAGTCAGAAGGCAGCACAATGCTGCAGCCAGAGAGTAGTATCTGAACAACACTTCCAAGATGCACCAACTCCACCCTAAAGGTTCAATCTTTTCATTCAGCACCCACACAGATACTCTGTGGGGAAAAAAAAACCAAAAGCAACCAAACAAAACCCTCCCAAAATCCAATAAAAACCCCCAGCATTTTGTGCACACACAGGGTTGAAAGGGAAGACATCTACTTCAAGTACTCCTTACTTGGCTAATAAGATCCCAACTAGAATCTGAGAGAAACTCAGAATATTGTTTTAATTCTCTGTTAACCCCAGACCAGAACATCTCCACTCATAAGACAAGCAACTTTTTAAAAAAAAAAAAAATTGTTTTGATGATACTGCTGTAAATGTCTTTGTAACTGGGGAGATTAATCAGCAGAGTCTGGGAAGTCCAGAAAGTGATGACTGTGAGATTTCACTGACCTCTTTCCCTCAGGGGTCAGAATGTTCTTCAGCCACTCATACGTCATGAAGTACATTCCACTGGCCGGGACGTCTGGTGGGTAAACAACAAAGGCTGTGAGGAGTGGGAAACCAAACGGAGCCCGGAGGCACAGCAGCCCCATGCCAGCCCAGCAACACCACTAAGTACATCCAGATTCCTTTTCTGAACCTCTTCTACAAACAAAATAAAATCTTCTGCTGCCCTAGAGAGAGGAGTCGGAACTTTCCCAGGGAGAGCAGGTGCTAAAGGCAAGAACTGGGAAAACATTTTTTATGTCAGCAGCCTTTCAAACCAGGCTGTAAGCTGTCTGCTGGTTGTTACGCTAATGATGAGACAGCTCTAAACTGTCCTAATTACTGCACAGCATATCAGAGTTTTCAAGAGTTCAACAGTTTTGCACTCTATTAGTTCTAACTATTCTATTTTAGGATTTTTTTTTGCAGCTGATGGGTCTTGGTTTGTTTTTTTTTTAAGGTACTCCTGCAGTCCATTCTTAGCTTATGCCTAAACTGGAGAACCAGCCTCTGGTTAGGGACACCACCGGAGCTACACTGCAGGCTGCTACACTTCTGTGAGAAGCAGAGGATAGAACAAATTAAGATAATAAAATACAGAAATTTCAGCTTTTCAAAGGAGGAATTACTGAAATACATAAGGGATTCAGGGTCTGGCACAATTACTTTGTTGTTGTTGTTGTATTTGAGAGAGGGGTCATGACATCCCAGTTCAAAATAACCCAGAGTCAAGCGGGCAGAAAGCATAACTGCTGCCATCATATCTTTTAAAGCAGCTGGCATTATATAGCAACAGTCACAGAAAGGCACAGTCCTTCTCTCAAGGAGATAAAGGAAAAAAAAAAAAAGAGAATAAAAAAAAGCCCACTTCTGTGTTTTTCTCTTCTCTTTGTTCTCTCTGCTCCTCTCCTGAAGTCTCTCATTCCTCTTGCCTTCTCAGATCTTAATTACTTCCTACATCCCTCTGATCCTTGTCATCTAATCTCTTCCTCACTCACTGAGAATCTCATGTTTATTTCTCAGGCCCTTTGAGGCATTGGAGTAGCTCTGCAGACTGGAAAAAAAAAAAAAAAAAAGGGGTGACATAGCCCCTCTAATTGGCTAAAGGGACAGTGAGATCTACCATACTGTGTCAAGTTTCTTATCATACAGTCCCCCCCAGAAGGGACCTGAACACCTCTGTCTGTTACCTCTCATGAGGGTGAGCACCGTCCCCTTGTACACCCCACGAATCCCGGCCTCGCGGTACAGCTGCTTGGCACAGTCCAGAGAGCCACTGTATTTAGTTTCACCTGTAGCTGCCTGGATCTGAAGGATTAAAGTGATAGTTTCTGACTAGTGAAGGTTTCTGGCTGATGCACAATCATTCAACTAAGAGTCAGAAAGCCACATGCATGTTTCCAGTGTTCCACAGGCACTCCTGCTTATGAAACCTCAGCCCTGCTCCCTCAAGCAGCTCTTTCACATTCAAGCTGAGAATGTATTTATTGCTCCATGCAGAGAATTGATTCTCCTTTTTTTCCCCACAGTGTACATTTGAAACAACTCAAGTCAGTTAGTTAATTCTACACTGATAAAATGTAGTCGTCAAATAGTTCAGGGAAATTCAAACAATTCATATGCACATAAGATAATATCCTGTCTGTCAGAACCAGCATGTGACCCCCCCATCACCATATTAACGGAGTTCAGCACAGTCTGAAATAATCAGAGCTTCCCACATCTGCTAAAGATGGCATTTCATTTGTTCAGGTTTACATTTTCCGACAATAGTTTAAAAACCCCGGAGGAGGTGCAGAACTAACAGCCACCCAAATGCCAGAACACTGTCTGGAAATGCACTCCTTAGCTATGTATTGGGAACTGTCACAGCAGCAGAAAATCTTCACACCAGAAAGAGTCTTATGATCTAGAAGGCACTTTTTTTAGAAAAAGTTTCATTCAGAAAAACTGGACTTTTCCATACTTTGCAGTGGATTGAGGCATCAATTGATGCCTCATATAATGCCCCATAGCATAAGGCTTGCACTCTGTAAAATGAAAAGAGCAATGAACATGTACTTATTGTGTCACAGTGAGTTTGTTTAAGGCTTCTTTGTGACACAGATGCGTTAAATGACAGTTGTCTCAGTCCTGCCAAAAAAAAGAACAAAGTAAATGCACTAACCAAAGAAACTCCTGGTATGGAAAGACAAGACCCCTAAAATTAAATTCCCATCACCAACATCCAATGCCTTACCTGTAAAAGGCACTTGATTCTCTCTCCTGGAGCCATGATTGCTGTTGTGAACACTCCTGACAACATGCCAGCAGCAAACAGCTGAGGATATCTGCCCCGAGGAAACAGAAAAGACCCTAACACAACACAGTACACAGGAGAGGAAGGGCAGAGAGACACCTGCATCACCACATTATGCTGTTCCACATGAACTTGGCAGTGGAACTTGAAACACATCCACTGCTTTTGATCAGTGCAGAAATGCCTCATCAATGCATAATTAGAGCTAAACATTTAAGATCTCTAGGATTCAAAGCTCTAGTTCCCACAGCAACCACAACTCAGCTCTTCCACTGTGTTTGCTAATATTCTTTCTACTTGCATTTTTTGCTACAGCATTCTCCATTCATTTTTATTCCCAGCAGTCTTTTCCTCCTTCAGTCTCTCATACTCTTCTCAGTGACCCCAGATTCCACACATATTCCTGCTTGTGCAGCCAGGAGCCTCCTTTCTGTAACCTCTCACTCCCTCTCTCCTTCAGCCACTCCATCATCGACTGTCCTACCAACCCGACATTATCGCACATATTCTGCACCTGCTTTCATGTGCTTTCATGGTAGAAATCCCTTAAACAGGCTGAGTTTCTCCATCACAAAATTATTTTTACATCCAGCCTCCTGCTACCTTCCCTCATAAGATGACCTTCCATCACATTGTAACTGAATTCCACACCACTCGCTTCTCTCCACTTGCCCAAGAGATGGCATTCTATTCCAATTCTTACTCATTTAGGAGTAAAGACACTTAAATTCTCATATATTTTCCAGACCATTCAGACCTTTCTCACCACCCCATGTGCACCTCCTGCTCCAACTAAGCTTTGAATTTTCTGTCTCACCTTGGGATTATTCAGCCCCAGAAAAGAAGGAAACGTGTCCTTTCCTTCTTCCTTCCACAACTTTCTTTTAAAATCAGCATGGGGGAACCATGACCATCCTGCCTGCCCCATGACCCATAACCACGGTGCTAAGAGTCTGACCTTTAGTTTTGGGCCTCATGTCCCAAGCACATTGTTCTTTCACTGTGTCAAATCTGCACCCACAGTGCAGCATAGTTAGGCATAATGACAGCACAACCTTCTGTTTGCTCTTTTTCTCCTGCTGCTCTGCTTCAGAGGAGTTCTACATAAAAAGACTCAAAAAACTACACTGCCCTTCTCCAGCTTGCTCCTTAAAACTTCCTTTTGGTATCATGTGCATAAAACACAAGGCACTGAGGTGACCAGGCTGCTGGAAATCAGCCCATGGCCCACTTGTTTCCTTGTATTGTCCACTCCTTACTGTTCCCCTGGCCTTACCCTTCAGCCTTGCCTGCATGAGGACGCCACTGTGCTAAAACAGAGGGTGAGTGAGCAGTGCCCCAGCACCTCAGCACTGTTTCCCTCCAGCCATCCAGAGCAGGGGGAGCTGTCCATGTGGGCAGCAGCTTGAGCCAGGTGTGCTCACACCACCTGGGCAACCCCTGTGCAGGCAACGCTGTAAGAGAAACCAAACCACCCCTGCTCACCCCACCACACCTGGCTCCACACAATGGACTCCTGCCTCCTGACAGAGCTCCTGCCTAGCACACAAATAACAGAATAAAATGTTGCTAAGCTACAGCCCAGTTCCTGTCGAGCTGTAAATCACAGCTCAGCAAAGACATTACGGGAGTATTTTATGGGTGGGGGGCTTTTCTTCACGCCCAAGTTGACTTGTAGAAAGCCACACAGTTTTCTCAGCTTCCCATTGCTTTTCCAGAAGGTTATACATGCCCGAGAGGAGGGCTGCTCATAAACACCTCTTTTCAGAAATAATAATAAAACATTTCTATGGCTGTTTTTATATCCTAACACAGGTACACAGCAAGAGTCACAACTAACAGGGAAAAGAGAATCGAGGCTGGTCAATGTTGTCAAGCTGCTTGACCATGAACTTATTTCTCCCATAGTTTCTTTTAATAGCAAGATTGTTGGCAGGAAATAATTATATAACTCTCACTGTAACTCATCTAAAACAGAATTGTTCCTTAATGGCTCTTTCTTGCGTAGAAAGGGAATTGCATCCACCTGCCCACACAATGTCTGTTTTTAGCCTGTGCTATCAGTCCCACGCTTCCAGAAGCATTAAAACATGAGTGTTTTATTTTTTAGAACTATATTTATAACCTAGGAGGAGAGATAAATTTACACCACAACTCAATGTGCGACAATACAGCAACAGCCTCAGGATGCCTTTCCCAAGAGTCTGATTAACTCAGGAACTCACGTCAAAACATCATCAGGTTTTCTCTGTTGGAGTCTTTTTCCCAAGCCAAATCCAAAGAAGCACACAGCAAACATGGGTGTCACTCCAACAATAGGAGCTGCCATTCCTCTATATAAGCCTCGGATTCCCTGCAAGAAACATTATCACAAGAATTACTTGGTTTTGCATAAACTTTGTACACAGTTCAACTTGTTGAGAAGCAAAAGGCAGCAATCCAGGACAGGATCAGTCAAACTGGTCAGAGGGATAATGGTGACTATTGTTCATTTGCAGTTATACATGTTTAGCTGAGGTTCAGGGACTGCTGCAGAGGGAAGTTATCCTTCCTGGGAAACACTGGTACCACTGATGTCCTTCTATGGCAATACCCAGCACCCTGGACGTACAACTCAAGTATGAGGAAGTGAAGTTAAAAGCCACCTGAATAAAAGCCCTAATAGATTATCTGAAGAGAGAACATGCTCTCTCTCAGCTACGTACAAAAATACACCTGTGTTTTATTGGTAAGTTGTCAAGTGCAGTAGTGTAAAATCCTGACACTGAACCTGAGAACTCTTTAACTAAAGGAAGAGCCAGGGAGAGCAACCTGAACTCCTTCACAGCCCACCTGAATTCAGTCTGGAAAGAGTTCTAGAGCAAATTATTTTTTCTTTCTTACCCTAAGTCAAAACTCTTTCACCACACATTATATTTCTGATGTTTTACACATTCCTGATGTTTCCCTTGATAGCCTACACATGTGAAAAAATTCTAATGCAGACCCCAGCAGCTGCATTTATTTCATTTCTCTTGCCTCTGAGCTGAACTTTTACTTATAAAAAGTAGAGTTGCCTTCCTAGATAAAGGGAAGATGTACAAATTAAATATTTGCTGGTCTGTGCACCCCTTTCTTCCCACTGTCCCAATAAACCAGTGCTCCCCAGTATGCGTACAACTGGCTCTGCAATGAAATTGCACCTGGCTGACAGAGCCCAGCCACTGCTGCTCAACCTCCCCAAGGGCAATGGGAAGGAAAAGGCCAAGCCAGAGAGGTTTAATAGTTTTCCTCATAGAAATGGATGAGTATTGAGTAGGAGTGGAGAAGCAGCACCGCTTTTGAACTTCCCATCACAAGGCTATTATTATGGCTCAGCTCTGACGTCTGTGCTGCAGCAGGGGTGTTAAAAACTGCCAGGGATTCAGAGCTGGCACAGCATTCCAGTCCTTTGTGGGAGAAACCAGGGAAGCAAGATTTACTTTGGTTATATAACAACCTGTTAATACCACAATGAAAGGAGATTTCAGATATGAGGCAGATCTTTCATTTAACAGAGAGTTACCTAACAAGATTCAGCAGTTGAAAATTAGACTTCCTGTAAAGCCATTGTTTCCAAATGGTAAATAGCTGCTAGGAAAACTTAAAAAACAGAAAACTGGGCTCTGCGTCACTTTAAAACTTTAAATCAAGGCTGTGTGTCTTTCTGAAAACAAAACAGACTAGTTCAATCACGATTCATGAGTGAAGACCACTGTCCACCTTCTGAAAAAGATTGACAAAGCTACTCTACTTGATCCTCTACTCTCAAAAAAAGAAAAAGAGAAAAAAATCTATTAATTAATGATCCTCTGCCTTCTCATAGATGGAATAACACCTTATAGAAGAAAGTAAAAGTACTGCTTGTATCAACTTGAGTCATTACCTATTTTAGGATTTCCAGAGATGACTCCAAGTAACAGAGACTGCAAGATTCCACCAAACCCAATAAGGCCAAAAAACAACATACACTCCAGTCTACAACTTCAGACATTATTATGGTGTTATTTTGAACCAAAAACATTTCTCAGCAAAACAAAGAGACATGTACCTGGAGGATGTGGATGCTAAGTTTTTCCCAGGTTTTGTAATCTGCTCAAAAAAATTTTAATTAGAATCAATCCAACTGATAACCCAGGAATTGTATGGTCTCTGGGGGGCAACATTCCCACACAATTCCATTCCTGCGACGTGGGGGAGCGCCTGGTATTTTTGGCAGGTGTCACAGTACCTCTCCAACCAGAGTCTTTCTGAAGCAGTCAAAGGTCCCAGAATAGAGCAGGGGCTGGCCAGGCTGGGGCTTTGGCTGGGTTTGCAGTCTGACCTAGTGAGAGGAGACAAAAACATTATTTTATTAAATATTAATATTTAAACTTTGCTTCAGAGAACGCCTCTGGCTGTTACAGAGCACACTTTGTGACTGGACTGGAGGATACTCATAGAGAGATTGACATCGTTTTAGCCCTTCGCAGAAGGGAAGAGATTGAATTTTAATGTATTGATTCGTCAATGCATTTAACTAATTAACTGCTGGGATGACGTCAGGGTGACAAACCCAGCTCCTCCGGGACCCCGAGTTGTGCCCCTACGGGGTCATTCCCGGCCTCCCCCTGGCCCAGGGGCGCTGGGCGGGTGCACCTCGCTCCCAGCCCCTCCCAGCACCGGGAACACTACGCTCCTTTCCCGATTTTTCCCGTTTTTTTCCCGATTTATTCCGATTCTTCCCGACAAACCGGGACTGAGGGGACCCACGGCCGCCGCGCCGCCAGGGGGCGCCATGCGCGCCCAGCCCCGCACAGCGGAAGCGCGGCCGCCGCGGTGCCTGCCGGGCGCTAGATCG
>VWZG01011318.1:354997-388991 GCA_013396735.1 Grallaria varia | reverse complement strand
GGAGCCAGTGCCGCCCCCTCGGCGCCGCGACCTTTAGCCCAGTGCGGGGCACGCCGGGAGGCGGGCGGGACCGCGGCGGTGCGAACGGTCGCTCCTGGGCGCGCCCACCGGGCTCTGTCACCGCGCGCTGTCACCCACCGANCCGGCCCGGCCCCGCCCCGCCCGGCGGAGGTGACGCACCGGGCCGGCGGTTCCGGCGCGCAGGAGGAGCCGCGGGGCCGCTCCCGCCGCCCGCCCGGTAAGTGCGGGGCCGTGCCGGGGTACCGGCGGGGCTGAGCTGAGCCGGGCCCGGGGCCGAGCAGGGCGGGTGGGGCGCGGTGCTGAGCTCCGAGCCCACCGCGGAGCTCCCCGCTCCGCCCCGGAGGAGCCGCAGCCCCGGCGCTCTCGGGGGCTCTGCGGGGCTGTCCCCGCTCCTCTCGCCCGCTGTCCCTGGGCTGCTCTCCCTCGGGCGTGCAGCTGTGCGGGACGAGCGCAGGGTGCGGGCTCGCCCGCATTCCGAAAGAATGGAGCCGAGGTAATTCCCATGAGCTGGGCGCCGCTCTGCCCGAGCCCGGAGTGCTGTGGGATGCAGAGGTGCGGAAAACAAGCGGTGGTAGGTTATAAAGGGCAGGGATTTTCATCCCTGGGTCGAATGGGTTGGGAAGAGCAAGGCGGTCGTGTCAGTGTGGAAGGCTGGAAAAGCGGGAGGAGAGCGTGGATGTTCACGGGGGAGTGTGGTACGGCTGCAGGGAGGTCCCCGCTGAGCCATCTGTGCTGAAAAGGATGAGGGATCTTCTGGTTTCTCGGTCTTGGGATGAAGATAAATCCCGTACAAAAACTCAGTGGAGAAGGAACGGCGAGGTGTGCACCGCGTGTGTGAGGAGGAGCCACAGATTATGGTTTTGGGTGACACGGATGAAGATGCCATTAACGCTGATAGCCAGCATGGAGCAGGGGCTCATTTCAGGGGAAAGGGCGAGCATCAGCCCGTTTAAAGGTTACATGGATAAGCAGAGTTGAGCTGCGCTTTCTTTGTTTCAGATAAGTAAAGAAATGAAAGAAGAAAAAGCCGTCTTAAATGGCTGTGAAGTATCAACAGAAAAAGAGGAGGGGCGTCCTCCGAAAGACTTGCTACAGGACTCCCACAGGGTTAGGGACAGATGGAAGGAAATCAAAAAAGATGTAGTGGGACAAAATATGAGGTGGGACCACGTAATGCCACAGGTGATGGCATATTTGAAGGCTTTTTGTTGCAAAAGACCTTGTTAAGAATTGTGTTGCAAAGCAGGAGTCAGGGCGAGGGCGTCTCTGTTGGAGGTGATGGAGAGCAGAGAGCAGGAGTGTGTTCAGGAGCTCCCGCCAGAGGCTGGAACCAGAGAGGGGGCTACATTGTATCAGTGTCAGTGAAGATACAGATGTATCTTGAATAAAGATGGTAATGAAGGGCCTCATCCTTCTTTATGTGGGAAAGCTATCTAAATACAGTTTAAATTTTATTATATGGTCTTGGGTAATAGTGATTGTTTAATCTAAATCCTCTTTGCTTTCTTGATCCTTTTCCTTTGAGCTTAACATCTTTATTGTCTTTAAAAACTAGTGCTATCAAGTATTAGCTGTGTCTTGTCTTGATTTGTATTCAGAGTTCGTGATGTGGGCATTGGGCTGAGTGTAGGTGAGGTGAGTTCTGCTCCTGGTTTTTGTGGTGTCCTCCTTTGTGTGTGCCTTAGCCTTCCTCTCCCTTCCCATGTGTCCGTGTGATGTTCAATTATGCTGGAAGTGAGCTCTTCCCTAGAATGCTGGGACAGGAGGCATGGAAGTCACACAGTCCGCGGACTGTTTTCTGCTTGATATGTCCATATCCCCATTGGCCCACACAAACCATTCCTGTGTTCACATAACTGTGCTGGTGGCACAGAGCGATGTCTCTGCAGTCCTCCAAGCTCTCCCCAGTGACTGGTGTGTAACTGGAGGTACTGGGCAGGCCCATTATTCTACCTGGATATCTGCAAATGTCTCACTGCATAGATGTGACTCACCATGTGTTGGGGTAGCAAATGGACCCAGTGTTTTGCTGTGTTCTTTTTGTCTCTGGAGTGTGGGATGATCTGAGTGAGTTTGGGAAGTTTGCTCAGGCTTTGTGATGCTCTGAGGCTGGCTGAACAAAGCTGTTGCACACGGGGCTGTTGATGGCATGTTCACAGTGGGTTTGGAGTCTCAAATAAGTTATTCCTTTCAGCAGGTAAAGATCCATTACTTCCTTTATACAAGAGATCAATGTCAATGCAGATTAAGCCCAGAACTGATGCATTAACTCTAAGCAGGGTGGAGGGAGGGACAATGTAGGTTTGCCTTGTGTCTGCCAAATCAGATTTCACATCTGTCTTCTTCCAGTATGGAGAGACTGTGTGTCTGTTCCTCTGAAGTTCTGTGGAAAGCAGTGCTATAAATTATTTGTGTGCTACGTACGTTGTGGACAGCTAAGGAATCAAGAGGCAAATGAGAGGAATGAAGACCAGAATTCAGGGGGTAATATAATTAGCTGTGAGCCTCCATCCTTTCTCACTGGAGGTTCGTATCTGCTGAAATCACTGCAGCCCCTCAAATTAAATGTACATCACATCTCTTCCTGGATATTCTCTGCTACTTGGTCAGGTTGCTCAAAACAGAAAACAAATTAGTTGAGGAGAAATAATGAAAATTTATGGTTGAGTTTTCCTGTGCTCTAAAGTCAGGATTCTCAAAGCTTCATTATGGTTTCCCCAGCAGCTACAAATTGCGATACTGAGGGAACGTATTTGAGTAACAGAGCTAAGAACATAGTAATGCAAAATGGAAACATGTGAAAGGAACCAAATACATGCTGCTTGTGGAAAATAGAGCTCTGATTTGATATATATTTTAATATGTAAAATTTGGTTGTAGCATTGTTATAAGTATTTTATATTTAATATAGTCTCTCTAAACTAAATAATTTGGTTAAATAGAAATTTATGACTAAATATGAGACAACCAAAATTCAAGGTTGATTTGTGCTTTACTGCTGAACCTTTTCGAACTCAAATTCACATGGTTTAGTTACACAAGCAGAAGATTTGTAGTTCAGATAAGTATGTGAATTTTCCAATGCAAGGGAGAATCTAAAAAAAAAAGTGATCTGTTCTGATTCTTCTTGAATAGCAGCTGTCAACACTTAAGCATCATTTTCTACATTCAGAAGGTAATAGGTGTATATTGAGAAGGTAATAAAATGAGAGAATTTTTATCTCCCCCTTCAGATGTAAGGCCCAAGTCTCATCACATCCCATAGAACCTACTGAAAGGGAGGAACTAATTTCACCATTTCTTTGGAGATGATATGGAAGACTGTTAAATTGTGTGTATGGGAGAGATCTGTTTGCTTGTCTTATTTTCTGAAGTCCCACTTAATGGATGTGATTCTGAAGCAATATGGACTTGTACAGGGTATCACAGGTTGCCTTTCTAGCTACTGAGGTCATAATTAAGGAGTTTGTGTTTTTCCTGTTAATGAAATGGATAGAATGCTGTTCTGCAGTCCTTCAGGCTGTTGCTAAAAAACTTTGTCATAAATTCAGTTGTATCTCTGAAGAGATCTGTAGTGAGGGTTATGCAGTCAGTTTCCAAATGTCAGAAGTCTCGTGGCCAGCACTGGGGACTGGGATGCAAATTAATAGGCCAATCTCCAAGGATTTGTACCTTGCCTGTAAGACCAGCCTTGGCTTTGAAGGTGCAAGAGTTGCTGTGGATCCTAACCAGGGACGTGCACAACAGACTCTTCTTTACCTGGACCACGGGGTTGGTCCATTCCTGGCTGTTTGATCACCTGTATGATGTTGACGTGGCCTCTCTTACAATTTCTTAGGCACAGAAAAAAATTGTTTTTCCTCTCTTAGGAGACAGAACTCAGATGAAATCAAAAGAACGATAAAGTTTGGAGGAAAAAAAAGAAGCTGCGGTTGCTTTCCTGGTCTTCAGTTTGGCAGGGCATTAAGATGTCCGTGGACATGAACAGCCAGGGCTCTGACAGCAATGAAGAGGATTATGACCCTAATTGCGAGGAGGAGGAAGAGGATGAGGATCCTGGGGATATTGAGGATTATTATGATGGGGTAGCTAACGACGTGGAGCAGCAGGGAGCAGATGCCTTTGATCCAGAGGAATATCAGTTCACCTGCTTGACTTACAAGGAGTCGGAGAGCACTCTGAATGAACACATGGCCAGCTTGGCTGCCACGTTAAAGGTGAGGAAAGGTTTCTGCATTAACACAGATGTAAAACAAGTCTGTGATTGAACAGGCAAATACTGAGAATACAGTTTGTAATAAAAGCTGTGGCAATGTTACTGTTATGGGGGGTTGGAGGAGCATTATTGAAGGGCCCGTGTTTATAACTGACTCAAAGGTTTACAATTGCTACATATTGGTTCTGGGTCCTGAAAAACCTTCCTTAATGCATATTGATCTATATTTTTTTTACAGAGCTGAGCTTCATGACCAAAATTCCTGAGTTGTAACTTTGCATCAGCACAATGCAAAGAGGATATATAGGAAAAGAAACAAAGCAAATCATAATAAATGGTGCCATTTGGTACACCTGTTTGAGAAGATAACTGATAAATAGGAAGACCTGCTAAAACTCTGTAATTTTAACCAAAATGCCTTTCTTGATTGGTTCTGAGAGAATAATTGTAGACTTTCAAAGGCAGATCAGCTGTCATGCCAGGTATTAACCCTACTGTTGCAGTGACAGCAATTTAAGTCCGATGAACTTGCCACCTCTTGTAGTGACTAATTCATCACAGAAGTGTCACACTCTGAGTCAGCTCCATGGTGTTATGCTCGATAAGACTTTTGTGAAGTTTTCTTTCTCTTTGTGTAACTGATTACTGTACTGCATGATAGCCATAAGAGGAGGTTCCCTCTCTGCCCTATATGCCTCAGTCCAAGTGCAGATCAGAGGAAGGCAGAGTTTTCTAAGCTCTAGCTGTTGACACTGGATTGAAATGGCTGTTGCATCTACTTTGTAACAACTCTCCTAGTGCTCATTCTTCTCTGAAACAACTCCTGAAAGCAGGATGGATGACTGCAGCATGTGAAAAAAGCATATTGGATAGGTTTTGATTCCAAATCGTTTGATCTGAATCAAGCCTAATATGAAAATGAGAGGAATCTCTTGATCTTTATTTGCAGATCAGTGTCCTGGAGAACCAGTATAACCATAATGCCTGAGGACTGTGAACCATAAACAATAGGCTCTACAGGACACAGATAGTTTGCCAATTTTGCCATCTATTCTGCTTCTTCCCAGCATGTACGACCTTAGAAAATTAAGTTTTACTTCTTCTTGCTGTAGAACTTGTGTCTGTGATTACTTCAAAATGTGCAGTTTCCTGCAGATTGTCGGAAAAGGGAGGCAATAGGAAAATACAAACAAGAATAGCTGGTCAGCACTTCTGATCCAGCTGTCAGTTGCTCTTGGTTCTTAGTGATTAAGTAAAGATTTAGAACAGCTTTTCTGCTCCTGCCTGTTTGCCTTCAAATGGAGCACCCTTCAAAAATGTGACCCCTGCCATATTGTTCTCCTGAATTAAATTACCAAAAGCAATACTTTTAGTCTTTAAAATCAGGCTTCCAAAGTTGAAATACATTTTCCAAGTGTTCTGAAAGTCTCATTGAGCAAATATAGCTGTCCAGATAATACCAAACTGCTAGCTCGAATCTCACTCCAAATATGACCTGAGGAGATAATATTTTATATTCCCTTTATATCAAGAATATTCCTGCGTATTTACTTTAAAAATGAAGTGCTACACATTTTCCTTTGCACATGAGAAGATGAAATTAAATTTGTGTAGAAAGCTGAAAAGCTGTGGTCTTGTAAACCACACACTAAGGCTTTAGCTCCTGAATGCCACATTAACTCTCGCTCTCTTGCAACAGTAGTGTAGTTGTTGCACTTTTCTTGGAAATCTGGTGGGTTTCTGCAGCATGTACTTTTGGTTTCCTGGCATACTTTCTTATAATACTTCAGCAACCCTGTCTCTTCCTTCCCCTCTTTACCCCCAAGGAAACTTGTGATTTTGTTAGTTTTCTAAATAGAAAGAATTAATGTTGAATTAGCAAGCACAGAGAAGGAGGAAATGGAATAGAGCATGTTAAGGTATTTGTTGTTATTATTTTGAGTGGACTTAATGGATACAAGTAAACAGGGATAGACTTTTCTAAGAACTATATATTCTTTTCTCTTAATTTGCTTGAGCTCTAAAAACTGTGTTTTCCTTTTAGACTGCCTTTCACAATGTCTTAGGTTTTCTTGTATAGCAATATTGTTCTTTTGGAGCACCTAGTTAATTTTGTTGATTTCATCTCCTTGAGCTTGTTATAGATATGGATTGTGTGGTGCTTTTCAGCATTAGCTCATATTTAAGGCAAGTGGTTGCCCTGACAGGGTAAGCTGAAGGTAAATTAAAGGGTGTCTTCAAGAGTTACAATGTTGAAGGCAACAGATGACATGGTATCTACGTGATTTGCTATTGCAAGAAATTAATAGGTTAGTACCATTCCCTAAAGCCAAGAAAAAAGAAATGCAATAAATGGACTCAAAGCCATATTTGAATGTTCTGCCACTGTATTGTCATTAGGTGATTCACTTTCTGAAGGTTAAATTGAGGGGGAGGAGGGTGTATTGTGTTTTTTCTCTGTAACATATTGGCTACACACCTTGAAGACCACAAACAGGATTTCAGAGCTCTAAGTCTTCATACTTGCAATCTGTGCTGTTCTTGGCTAATAACAGTCTAAATAAATAGTATTTTATTTGCTCTGCTCGTTAATCCTCAACATTTGTTTTCCTAGCTGTTTTGTTCAGCTATGATTGTTGATTCCTATTTTTTTAAAAGCATTGAGGCAAAGGGTGATCCTTCTTGGAAACCTTCTTGGCTACCTGTTTTCACTCAGTGTGAGTCACAGCTGACCTTGTTTTCACTTCTGCTGAAGGCAAAGAACTGAACAAACCTTGCATTGGCTGGTTAACTTCAGGTCCGGTGCGAACACCCTGAGTATGTTTAGAAGTTTGTGTGCAACACTGAAACAGAAACACTCTTCAACAAAATGCTTGTGCTTTACCTACCCCAACTAGAGACAAAATTCAGTTAAAACCTGAAGTCTGATAACAGCATGAGACCCTGCATGTAGATAGATGTATATCCTTGTATCTCTTATTATCGCAGGAAACTACGTATAATTCTTCTGATTTGCTTTTTATCAGGTGAGGAATTCTGAATAGGAAAATTAGTGCAAGCAAGGTAGCAGTAGACTAAACAAGCTGTGGCGTGTGGCAGGCCTGCAGCTACAGTACTGGTTATCCCAGAGTCATACAGAAGGTAGAGGGACTTGATGTTACTCTGATCAAACTGATCTCAAACTAATACCCAAAACTGTGGTTCTCTGACCAAAAGTCTGTGAATTGAAGTAGATCACTTTTAATTCCTCCAAAGGTCACTTGACCACAGTCAACACTTGTGAAGGACAATGCTCTTGAAAGCAGAGTGGCCTGCATTGCCTGCAGACCAACTAAAGAATTTGCAACAGTTCTTTAAAAAAAAAAAAAAACAAACAAATATAATTATAAGAGACAGTAGCTTTCAAAATTAATGAATTAAAATTGTATAGGAATAAGTTCATTTTCAAGATAACTCTCTCAGTTGTCATTGAGTGATTGTGGGCCCTGGAGTGGCATATGAGTACATGGAAACAGTGCAATACTCAGCAGTTGTACAAACAAAGTTGACCCTGTCACTGACAAGCAATTAAGTGTGTGATGAGGTCATATGTTTTTGTTTGTGAATGACACTTCCTGGCTCTGCTGAGGGTCTCCTTACCAGTTTGCAATATCTGTGATGTTTCAAGTAAGTGGCAGTAGTTTTTTTGTTTGTTTACCTTGTTTTTTTTAAAACTAGTGGTATAAGCCACCAGATTAAAAAAATTGCAATTAGAATTTATGACAGAAACACTACCTTAATTTTAGTTTAAGCTGATTGTCAGTCATGAGGAAGCTTTGATATTTCTGCACATCTAGCAAGTAAAGATAGTCATGTTGTTTTACAGACAATTGATACTGAGGTAGTCTTTCCACTAAAACCAAAGGCATTGTAAGACTGAAGAACTTATAATTTTCACTTCACTAATGTGAGTAATCTGCTAATATTTACCAAACAGCAAAAAGTTCACTGTCTTTGCTTCTTGAAATAACAGGTTCTGATATGGGTTTTTTTAGCCCTTTCCTTTGAATAATAAGTCTTGGTAGATGCAAAAAATATTTGATATCATGACATAATTCTGAATCTGTTAATCCATGTTATCACTACTGATCTGTCAGAGATAAACCAGTTTTTCACATACTCTTGGTCACTGTAGTGGCATTGCATCTTCTAGTGAAACCAAATTAGTATTTGCTCATAAAAACACAGCCCTCAGAGGCTGCTCCACACACTCAAATTGCGCTGACACAGAACAGTTAGTTTGTAGAGCGGCTTGGTGAGTGCTGGCAGGGCTCCTTTTCAAATACCATCTTTAGCAGATCCAGAGTCATGTGTGTGGGGACTGGCAGGCTGTGTGAGCAGCTCTTCCCAAAGGAGCCGGCACTTGCTGGACGCCCCTTCCAGGCAATCACAAACCATCCATAAAGAGCCAGATGTGAGGACCCTGGTGTGTGTGTGAGCCTTGCTGTATCATTGTACAAACCATGACCCAGAGTGTGCTGCTTATCTGAACAAACCTGCAGTGGTGCATAGTCATCCTTTTGGATGCCCTAATGGCTTCAGGAACCTTCGTGTCACATTAAATGACAGCATGAAAGCCTGACTGTGGCTAAGTACCTCAGGTACAGGAGAGGGGTTGAAGCCACTTTAAATATTAAAATACATGTATATAAGAACAGGGTTGCAAAAATTTATGTTCAGAGTTGAAGTCCATGAGAACCAACATTGGTAAGTATTAGTAAGCAGTAAATATTTAAATATCATATATTATAAATGGTAGAACCTGATAGGCAAATTTGACTGCAGAACCCCTGTGGTGCTGTTTGGCAATGATAACCACTATTTCAAAGTGCCCTTAAACCCTAGATTAGTCAGGACTTGCAGGTTTATATCTATACTCTGTTCTGTGTTTTAATACCAAGGCAACGTGATGTGGGACTTCCAGCCTGAAGCTGTAACCCTTAGGAATACTCACATTTGAGATACACCTTTGCCCGTTACCTGTTTTTGGTTCCCAAACAAAAAGGACCCTGGAAGTACTGCTGTGAGAAAGCTGTGTTGTTGCCTATCAGATCCACAATGCCAATACGTCAGTAGTATCAAGAGGACATGAATGTGTCTGTAACGCTCTACAGTGTGGGTTTTTTTGGTTTATAAAGGTCTTTTAAACATTTTAAAACTAACATTTGTAAACTTGGTGAGCAGGATAAGAGAGCTGGTTGGAGAGTCCAGACCTTGCAACCTTGTGACAACTTCACCAAGTCATTTGAGGGGAGAAATCAGTTTTGTTACTGTCCAGGACTGCTGAAATTCTCAACTTGATTGGCAAAATGAGCCACAAATGTGGAGGGTGATTATAGCCCACGCATTTCTTTGTGATTCACACCTTAAGTGTATCTTACAGCCAGTATGACTCTGCAGTGAGTAAAAAAAATCTGTTTGCAGCTGTTGATGAGTGTGATCTTGGTGGGAGGTAGGGGCAAGACACAAGTCATTAAAAATGCCAAAGCAATCTTTCAGTAACTGTTTCATGTTGCAGGCTTGCAGCTGGACAACAGGATCACAGGAGCAGCATGAAGCAGCTGAACACATTGCCAAATTTGTGCTGTGCCTATTACGGACAGCGCAGCAGAAATGAGCTGTTGTGCACTGTGAAGCACTGTTTTACAAAGCAGATATTCCTCCTCTTCATCTTTTTATACCAAAAGAAAAATGCCCTTAGAAGTTGGGGTTGTCAAGTAAAGAACTGTGTTATTTGGGACTGAACATGGGTTACTCAGTGCAGAGTTACCAAAGCAGCTGTGGCTGTGAACACAAACCAGTGCTTCCCAGTTTGGGTTGGCTGCCCAGTATTCTGAGCCACTGGTCACAAGTATATGGATTCAGTTTGTTACCTGACCTTTGCTTCATCCCTGTGCATCCTCCAGGTCATCTCTTGTCAACCAGAAGGAATTGTCCACTTCTCCTGTGTTTTGTTGGGAAAGCACCTCAGTGGGGCTGTGCAGTGGGGTTTGACAGCATTCAGGGCAGCATGAGCTGGGCACTGATGCTCTCACACTGGAAAAAATAACTGCAGTGAGGACAGCTGGGGAGTCTCATGTCAATCTTATATCCTTGTTGTCTTACAGCTTTCTTGCTGCATTTCTTTCGCTCTAAATCTTTCAAAGAAGGAATCTCACAGCTGTTTTGTAATAATGCCTTCTGGCATACCAGCTTGCTTAAGTATTTCTTTTAATATTTGTTTCTGAATTTCCCCAGGAAGAATAGCCTAACAGCTTGAGAAATACGTATGTTGAGATTTCCTAGCTGAGTCCTACTGATCCCGTTTGTTGGCAGCTGCAGCTGAAATTGTTGCTGTCCTGTGTAGGAGAGCAGATGGATTAAAGCAATGTGTAAGAATGGAGAGGGAACTAGAACTTAACCCCAGATCCCCTTTCTTCAGTCGGTGGCCAAATAGGTTATGCACTGACAACTTCACAACCATGGTGTAACACCACCAGTATGTCTTTCCCAAACTGCGTTCTGCCTCCTAAATATGCATCTAGTCTTGCAGACTGATACCAGGTCGTTGCATGCCAGAAGGTGAGTGATGGGGAACAGATTAAAACCCTGTGATGAAGCAGAGCTTGTGTAGTGGTGTTTGTCAAGGCCTTTCCACAGTATTGAGAGTGCAGCTATAGACTAAATCAGACTTCCTTTCGTGGTTCATCTTGCAGTCTGTAATTAGGAGAGGGCCTGAAATGTCAGACAAATTGTAATCAATCCTGTGTGTGAAACCTAAAGGTTTTTTGTCACTTTTTTTTTTTTTTTAATTTGACTGAACTCAGAGGGGGGCTTTGATTTTTTGTTAACTTTGTCAGTTTTTCCTGATAAGTGAAATTGAGTTCAATTTTGAGAACAACCTTCTTATGCTTAGAAACCTGTAACAGATATGGAGGACTTTGCTATAAGACTTTGAACACTTGGGGTGTTTTTGGCAGGTGATGTGAATCACTTCTCAAGCCCTTGCAACTTCCTGAGCTTTCTACTAGGATTGCAATATTGGAAGTCTGCTTAAAGTAAGGTAGATCAAAGCATAGGAGAAAATGTGGTCCAAAAAGAGCTTTTTGTTGCCCTTTTATTTCTTATTAATTCCTGATATTTTTGCAGTTTTCTGAGAAATCCTCCAGTAAAAACAGGGCAGTCATGTAGTTTTTCCAGTAGGATGTGGAGGGAATCAGGTCTACTTTCCACGAGAGAAACGAGTGTAAAATAGAATTTTTTCCATTTGTGGGTCACTTTTCTGACCTCAGTATCCTGAAGGAAAGCATGCCTGAAAGGATTTTTTGCTTCAGCAAAATTACTTGACACAAATTATGGTTTCTTTCTAAGGTGTTACTCTACCCCTAACTCAGTTCAGTCTCTATTTTGCCATAGTTTCTCACCAACAGAAACAATTTGAGGGTTTTGCTCTGTGTGTTTTACTGTTGTAAAGAATTTTAGTGTGTTTTTAGAGGTTTTGATGCAGCACACAAACTAATAACTTTTGAAGTTCATCCTTTCATTGTGGAACTAACAAAAACTATTCGTGGATTAAAACAAATGCTTTTCAAGATTAATCCTATTTGCTTAAAGCTATTTGTATAAAAACCTTTGATTAGGCAAAATACAAGAAATGGAAGCTACATTTCTTTCTACCAGGTTTGCGTTCCTCTCGGCCAGATATTTCAGTGCAACCCTGATCTAACAGGATTTGTCAGCTTGGTGCAAAGCCGTGGGATGTCAGCTCCAACCAGATCCTATCATCTCCAACTCGTTCTGAATTCAGTCTCTTTGAGAATCACGTGATGATCATTGTTTTAAATTCTTGATACTGTATCTCTGCAAAAGTGAGGATTGAAACACACTTTAAAAAAAATAGGCCATCCCTTGGAGAAAAGTGAAATGAGCTCCTGAGATATGCACATGACATAAATATGCATGAGCAATTTCTGTAGAATATAAGTTCTACAAAAGATGGTGGATTTTTAGCTTTTGGGAAACATTTCTGTGTCAATTAGCAACTGTCAAAGTGGCATGGTTGAAAAGATTTTTCAGCTGTACAGAAATGAAGCTTCAGCTCTTCAAACAACTTGGCTTATCTTGGGAAGCAAGTTGAGACATAGTTGTTTTAGAGCCCTCTAAACACAGCAAGGTACCTGCAGAGATTCTTCGCAAATTCTTTGATATTGTTTTGTCTTAAGAGTGCCAGACTCTTTCACACTTCAGAAGTGTGAGAAGTTTGCTTATCTTGGAGTGCAAAGAATCCAGGAGATAAATAGCAATAGAAATAACAATGAAAAACAATTACTGTGCACTGTTCCAGAAAGTAGATAGATGTGTGTTTAATGCAGTGACAGTACTACTTCATTCTATTTTCAGAGTCTTAATTTTGTCCAGCACTACGTAAAATGTTCAGATTTTTTTTTTTTACAACTCCTATAGTCTTTCCCTTATGCAGAGCAGCTTCCTCTTGGCACCCTTGCTGTGTGCATAGGCATTGTGCCCCTTTTCCGGGGGCATTAGTGTTTTGTGCTCATTTCTGGCAATCAACAGCCCTCTATCACTGGTAAGTCAGAGTTAACCTGGTGGACGTTTGGAGGAGGCATCTGAGCTGATCACATTCCTGTTTTAAAATGAAACTGGAAGTTGCAGGTTGGATGAGATTCATCTCTTTGCTGCCCCATCATGAAGAAAGAAGCCTGGTCTTCAGTTGGAAATTTTCCAGATTCAGATTTAGACTGAGCTGATCTTTAATATCAAAGTTTTAAGCTGGTGATGGGGAAATGAAAATGAGGGAAAGAAAAAACTTTTAGCATGACTATGGCTTTCAGCTTCTAAACTTTAATAAATCTAATCCCAGACAGAGGAGTTCTGGAGAAGTCAGGCTGTGTGGAAGCATTGGCATAATTCATCAGTTGCAGGCAAAAGCTGAAATAGAAGTGCAACATCTAGAATATGCATTCCCCTCTGCACTGGGGTCTGTAAAAGTATTTTACTGAAATGACCTGCTGCCAGCAAGACACCAACTGGGATGTGTCACTACCCTTTTTTGGTTCTTAGCATTCCGAAATGAGAGTAGGAAAGTTTAAACAAACCAGACAATTAATCAGAAGCATAATTTTTTAAAATTTGTTTTGTGTTTGATTTGTTCCTGGATAAACTGAGATTCTTGTTACGGATAGGGGACTGACTTGGAGCTTTTTCTGAGATGTTTTTTGAGTTTGAGGTCTTTTATTGTGTAAAATTTCTGACTGTCCAGGAAATGTCTTACTGGACAGTGTGCCAGCAGTATCAGCTTCTGTACATTGCTTCTTCTTTCTGTAAGGTAATGAATTTTGTACATATGGACCAAACTTCTGGTTGTGGTGGCATTTTTCTGTGCTCAGCATGTTTTTACTCCTGCTTACAAAGAAATACTTGAACTATTCTAGGGTGTTATTGTGGAAGAACTGGCTGACTTGCTACAATCGTTCAGTCATTGTGAATGTACAGTCATTGAAGAGGCTGGGGAGCGCTTCTAATCAATAGAAGCAGGCTTTTGTTAAACTCTTGTTTTTCTTCTCGTGCTTGTTTTCTGGAATCTCTTCAGTGGTCAGGGGTATTCACGTTTGTCTTTGAATTCCCAGCCTTGCCATGCCATTTGTGAGCAGGATGTTGAATATGGTGAGACTCCACTCTGCAGGCACAGCCCCAGCGTCATTAGTTGTCTGCTTCTCTCCCAACCCTCTTTCTTACAGTTTCAATGTTACCTATCTTTAATATGTAAGAACTAGTACTTCCATGCCAAGGAGACTGAGGGTATGTTGTTACAACTGCCTGACTCTGGGACTTCTGTTTTGCAGGATCACATGTGCTTCAATCAGGTAGTATCAAAAATTATTTTGCTTCAGAGCTTATATGAAAGTAGTCTCATGTTATGAACCAGGCTTTATGAATTGAACGTGTTATATTCTTGTGTGTTTTTATGGTGAAAGTAGTACAATTAGCACTACAGCTGATCCAGTCAGTGCTTGCAGTTGGAGCAAAGTAGGAATGGTCACAGAAGCTTTGTTATTCTTCTAGATCTGTTAATCTGGCATCTTTCTGGAGCATTAATTCCACATTTTGCCGACCCATAATTTGGTTCAAAACCATTTGACTGTGTTAGGATAGTTTGTTAGACTTCAGAAATGGGTGTGCTCATACTTGTATTTCTCTTTCTCTATATCTTCATTCTTGAATGTATTTGGTTCCTCCTCAGAGAACAAGTAACTTCATGGAGTCATGATGCCACAGAAGATGCTATACCTCAGGCTCTGAAAATCCAACTGAAAAATAATCATTTTCATATGTTACAGATCAACTTCCCATTTAAGTCTGGCAGTTTGTTTTCCCTTCTCAGGATGGTAGTTCTTCCTTACTGCTACTGAGAAATAGCTTCACTGCTGCTAGAGAATGATTCATTACCATGTGGTTTGCATTTGTAGGAAGCCAGCCTTGTAGAGACCACATTCCTGATGCTTGTTTGTTTTACAGACTCAAATGCAGATGTTTTCCTTGTACAAACAAGTCAGAGGTGTCTGTCTGGGTCTGCCAGGCTGGGGGTTTAAGATAACAACCCATCCCAGGCTGGCAGTGGCACTTGATCCATGCAGACTGTGTGTGTTGGCAGCAGCAGCCCTGGGTGCCATGCTCCATCTGATCACAGCCTTCTGTGTCGGGAGGGAGGGAGGGCAGCACTGCCTGGCAGCCTTTGTTTTCAGGGGGTCACACCACATCACTGGGCAAGTTGAGGAAGGTGACATGGCAGATCTTGCACAGCATGAGCTAATGTTGTGGTTCTTCTAGAAAAAGGATTATTTGTACTTTGAAAATTACTCTTTTTTTACTGGGATTTCTTAGTGGCCAGCAAAGTGGGCTCATCAGAACATAGAGATGGGTAAGAGTTGGTTAAATACCCTGTCTGCATCATGTGTTGGTGCTGCAATGGTTTAGATTGCTGAACCAGAGCTGACAAATGCCAGTGCACGATCCGGACAGTATCATGTGGCAGCAATAGGTCAGTTGTGTTGTGAAACTGCACCTCTTCATCAGGGTGGACTTTAAGAGTAATGACTTTGCTGCCCCTAGGTGTGCAGAGCCTGAGTGTTTTGTAGGAGTGACCATTGCTTGTTTTTCCTACCAGAATTGTGTTGGTGTTGCTGTGTATCTGTATTAGAAGGACATCAGATCCTGTGATTCATCTGTAGCAGGATTCAAGAAGGCTTATGGCACTTCTGCTGATGATTGGGACTGACAGCTTCTCTAGGGAAAGAGAAAAGCAACTCTTCCTGCAGCTAGGACAGAAGTAATTGTGTTTTCTGTGTGCTTAGTAGAGAGGTGCTTTGGTGATAGTTCTTGGAGTGCATGAGGCAGAGCCCTTTAATGTCAGAGGGTGTTTGAATGCAGAGTGTGCGGACACTGAGCTTGCCCAGCTGCTTCCTAGCACAGAGAGGGATGAGGAGACACAGGTCGTGAGCCTTCTGATTCCCCTGGAAGCGGTGTGTTGTTTGCAGAACACCTGCTTTGTTTGAACTCCAAGGCCTGATAAAGGCATAAAGATGTTGAGGCAGTTTGGAGGTCCAGCAGCTCAGCAGATGTCTGGTCTTGTTGGGTACGAGCCTTTTTGTGCAAGCAGACAAGTCTATTTTCTTCTGAAATAAACTAATACATAGAAGTAAAGGAGAGCTTGTTTGCTTGTGCCCTTGGTAGCATGACTTTAAATGTCATGTTGCAGTATTCTAGAGGGTGCTCGGGCTAGTGCGGATTGTGCTAGTGCTTGCCAAGAGTCCACGTAATGCAAGCACCTCTGCATGGAAACAGTCCCTGTCACAGTGGCTTTCTATTTTCCTATTCCAATCCAGTGTGTAACCTTCTTCTCTGCAGTGAAAGGCTGGGAAAACGTTTTGTCTTCCCCATACCCTTTGCTGTCACAGCATCCCTGCGTTTGCAGCCTGTTGCTGCCTCTCCAGCTGAGTAAGTAGTATCTGTCTGCCCTGGGTTTCCTACTCTGCGCATTTAATGAGGATCCTGATCCCAGTCTGGTCTGGGCCTCCCAGTGGTGACCACAGTCAGGACTGGATGTGGGGTTTCCATGGGCGGTTAAGCTAATCCAGGGAATTCTTGATTCCTTCCTCTCTGTGCTGTTGTAACTATGTGAGTTTGGGTACATCCATGGTTTGTTCCAAGTTTTATATTGCAGATGTACCAGCTGTGAGCATCATGCGTAGCAGTTTAATGTGAATTGAGTACCACTAGGATATTGTACTGAATTGGTACAACTTAGTTTTATATGAAAATCATAGTCTTAAGCAGAGATGTGGCTTCAAAATGTGCCAAACTTGATTTTTTTTTTTCTTTTATTCTCCACTTAGGTATCACATGCTGTTGCAAAGCTAGTATTAGTTAGTTTCCACTGGCAAATCTCAGAGATTTTGGAAAGGTAAGTGTAAATAGTCTTATCTCTTTTGTGCTCAGTGCTATTTTCCCCCAGCTTTGCAGAAATGCTCAGGGTGCTCCATAGGTGTGTTTTTGACAAGTGTCTTTGGACCTGAAAGCAGGACACACAGTCCGTTCCAGGGAGCAGAAGAAAACCGCTGATTTGTTGAGGCTGCATTGCCTGTAAGAAATTTGTAAACAGGGAAAGGGGAGTGGTGGTGAATGTCATTCAGTTTGAGGAATTACTGTTATGTTTGGAACCCCGTAGATGCATTTATCTTGAATTTTGAGGTAACATATTGAGAGTACTGCATCTATATTTATTTGTTTTAACAAATAGAAGGACCACCTATGTTCTGCTTGGGACATAGAGCCATAAGTCACAAAGGAGCACTGAACCTTTGCTGATGTGGTCTCTAGCAGTACTAGACACTAGTAGTACTTCACACTGAAGTTTTTACTCCTTCTGACAGAAGTTTTTTTCCAAGCTGACAAGTGTTTGGAGAGCAGGAGAAGATGGTGTGAGAGAACTGAGAACTGCAGCCCCCTTCCTTGGTCAACGTCACTATAACAAAGTCCTCCAACTGATTTCAGAAGCAGAGTTCAGACTCTACCCAAACATATGCGGGAAGTGTATCAGGAGGCACTGCTGGCTGGCAACCCTTCCACAAAATACTGGCTCAGAACTAAACATTGTCTGAAAATAGAGAGAACATCAGCCTGACTCATTCTGCCATGCCATTTTTGGCCCTGTAGCCAGCAACTCCATCCAGAGAACATATGGAAAACGCATCCTGTGTATGGATGTTGTTGCAGCATCTTTGGTAACTGGCTCGTTTGTTGCCTGAAAGCTTTTCTGTGGAGGAGGAAGAGGGTGAGATTCCTGCATAGAAGCTCAGGGTGATCCTGCAGGTTAACTAATGAGATTTAAACAAGAGGAAAATTGGGGAAGAATTTATTTCCAAAGCTATGACTTTGCAAGCTGTTCTCTGGTTGATGTAGTCCTCAAACTTCTGTCTTGGTTCAAAGTGACGTTATCAAATGGAAGCTTGTTAGTACAGCTAAGAAGTGCTAATGGGGAGGGAGGACTTACAGCATGGTCACTATAGTGATGCTGCTATTTCTGAATTCATTGATATAAACATTCCTCTGCAAGGGAAATCACAAACAGCAAAATGTGTTTAATTCTAAGGCTGCTGATAGACAGCTTCATATGCCTAAGGGGTGATAATCTGTCTCTGAGAAAATATTTAACTAGATAATAGACTGGAGTTAGAGTGAGACTTAACCAGGCTAGCTTGATTTTACAAAGGAACAGCAGACAGACAGGAGCCTCACTGGAGTGTCTTATTGTGGTAGTGGCTTAGGACTGCTCTAGGAGTGTGGATAGAAAATCTTAGGTTCAAAAATAATTTTGCAGGGTAGGGAAATAGTTGTAGAAAAATGATCATCAAGAAGTATAAGGAAAAATGTTAATGCATTGCCAGGAGAAGTATTATTCCCATTTTTGAAGCAACTGTCATAAAGTTTTGTTGGTGAGAGCTTAGCTCTCTATGAAGGAGCCTCACACAGGACACATTTCAGCTTTCCTTGTCGAAACCTACCCCACCATTTGCACAGAGCCAATTATTTATTCAGGCGAGAAGGATCAATTTAATAATGCACAATGTATTCAGAAATTGATCTGATCGTTCTTCAATTGCCTTTTCAGGCACAAGTCTAATGCTGCCCAATTGCTAGTAGAAGCACGAGTTCAGCCCACCTCATCCAAACATGTAAGTATGATAACTATCCCTGCCTGTTCCCTTGGCAGACACCTCTGACCCCCCTCATGGGGGATTGCATTACTAATGGCTTAGTCTGTCCCATGTTAACCCTTTGCAAACTCAGGTCTGACACCCTAATTCAATGCTCGTGTACTTTCTAAATGAGAATGAATTCAAGAAGTGTCTGGTATTTAAAGAGTTGCTTTACTATTGATTTGCAGGTAGTGTTCAAGAATTACTTTCTTCAAGAAAATTAGGATTATTTTTTGGCATGAGTGATGGTGCACAATGGAAGGAGCAGAGTGCAGAGGCTTGGCTGCCTCTTCCAGTTCTGTTCTCTGTAAAAGGCACTCGGGAAGTTTGGGTTGCACAGAGTGAACAGAGCTTGTCTGTGGCTGGAACAGAGGGTTGTTTTTTGTTTCTTGTTTTTTTTTCTTTACCTGGGCTGGCTGCACTGCTCAGCTCAGGGGTGCTTAAACTGACTCTCCCAGTGAGTAGTGTTGGCTGCTGAGCCAGTCAGTACTGATATGTGACCAGCAGCTTTTGTTTTGCAGCCAGGGCTACATAGCTCTTCAGACACTCCCCCCACCACCGCCTTTAAACAGAAACTTCCTGTTGCATGTTTACAGATTTCATTCGCATGGGTGTCTTGGTACAATGCATTTACCCCAAGAACACATTACCATGTGTCGGAGTTTGAGTGATAAAATTCTACATCTGGGAAACACTCGTTGGGCTGGGGGGTGGGGGGGAAGGGAGGTTTTCAAAGCGTGATCTGGCATCTAATCTGTCTTGTAAATAGCAGACAGTGTAAATGCCAAAAGAGCTGACAGGAGTGAAAGCTTCATGGACTCAAAATAAATTATCTGCCTAGAGTCCAGAAAAAAAAAAATCTTTGTTATTTGACGTACCTGCAGATTAGTCCATATACTTTAAGATTTGTCTTTATCTGAATCTTGTGTCAGCTGTCACTGAAGTACCCCCCACTGCAATGGTGATTTCATTTTGGACAGAAGGATATTATGGTTAAAAGGTTAATTTAAGTCATGACAAACTTTGTTTGGTAGGCAATTCATTACAGTCTGTGTGCTAGGACAAGTTTTGGCTTTCAGTGCAGAATAATGATATTTTGGGGGCAGATGCTCATCATGAGTGTTTGTAGAGGGACTGACTCTGCAGGGAGAACCTTTTGTGAGCTCAGAGAGGCAGCTTGTGAGGGTTTGAGGTATTGCGTGTGCTGTTCAGGTTGAACAGCTGATCCAGGCAATCAGTGCAGTTTCAGGTTCAGTGAATCTTGTTCTGGTCCATAAGTGAGGGCAGTAAGAATCGTCATATTATTTCCTTTTTCATGTGGCTGTGCCATAAATCAAGCTCTGTCAGTCATGTGGCTGTATATTGTGCTGCTGCTGCTGGTCCGTGTCTCTGGTGTGCAGAGCTTGGTGTGGAAACTGATGGCAGTCTCAAACCAGCTTCTCAATGAGTGGCAAAGGTTTCAGTGGACAAAAAGTGATTATATGACTTCTCTGTGAAAGGAGAAATTGGAACATAAACTCCTGCTAACAGCTTTGTAGAGCCTTGTTTTTGATGATGCTGTGCTAGACCTGGTTCTGCAGGTCCCAGGGGTGAGTGGAGATGTGTTGAAGGCTGGATCTGTTGTCTGGGGATTAGCTCTGCACTGCCCAGAGGGAGACCAGACTGCTTCTCAGTGCTTTGGTGAAGCAATAGCAGTTATGCCCGATTTGAAACAAACTCTCTTAATCCTTTTCATCTGAAGGGATAATGCCTGCTTTGCCAAGGGTAGCCTAGGCAGGAGGTAAGGAATGGGAGGTGGTAGTCTGTAAATTCCCTTTCTTCTCTGTATGAATGCTTTACATGCTGCACTTTCAATTTCCTCTCCTGTTACCCAAAATTATTGTCCAGTAAGAAGACATTGTTAAGCCTGCTTCCAGCTGTAGCTGTTCTCCAGAGCCTTTGGAACAGTGTTAATCTGGCCCAGCTAACAAAGAATATCAGTAAATCCAGGGAATGCCTAATAAAATGATGTATTTCTTCATTTTTCAAACAAGACAAGAGTAACAACCAGAAAAGTAAAGTGAGTTCTGGATAGCACTAGATGAGAGGCAGGAACTGTTCAGTGACTGTCAACCTGTTGTGGTTCATGAGATTAAAGAGGTTCTTGAGAAGGACTGACTGTCTGGGGCAGTGCAGCACCTCAGCACACCCATGGCTTACCAACCTGTCCTGGAGCTCCCCTGAGGCTGTTGTCACAGTGAAGGCACTGCAGGTGTCTGTGGATGAGGTGGAAACACTCAGGGAGAGCTGGGATGCTTTCACTGTAACGCTGATTTGTGTCTCTCTCAGGCAATGGTACATTCCTCCCACCACTGCGCGGTGTGCATGCAGTTTGTCCGGAAGGAGAACTTGCTCTCTTTGGCTTGTCAGCACCAGTTCTGTCGCAGCTGCTGGGAGCAGCACTGTACAGTGCTCGTCAAGGACGGTGTTGGAGTTGGTGAGTTCAAGGTGGACGCAGTGCTGGGCCCCTATTTGCCTCACTGCCTGTTCTGATGAGTCAAGAGCATGACTGTAACAAGTTAGAAACTGCAAATCTGCTGCACCTTGAGTTTGCATCTTGATGATGTACTGTTGCAATGCCCCTGGAGTGCTTGTGGACACAAACATCTGTTCCCTTTGTGTTGGGTAGAAGCCAGTAGCTGCCAGAGTTGCTTTGGGCTTTTTCTAGCCCGTCTTTCATGCTGGTATGGCAGTAGCTTACAATTTTCTAATTTAAGTATCTGACCTTGTGAATACTGGTTGAAGCACTTACTGGTCCTGGGTACACATGCACCCTGTCATCTTTTGGTGCAGACAGTTGGGCTTCAGCTTTTCAGCAGCCCTGATTTGTTTCACAGTTGTGTCCCTCTTGCCACAACAACAGATGGAACCTAGGAAACCATGTTGAATGCTCTCGGTGCATTCACTCTTTAGTATAAGCTGCACTGTGCTAAAATGATGCTTTCTCTTCTCAGGGGTCTCCTGCATGGCTCAGGACTGCCTGCTTCGGACACCGGAAGACTTTGTGTTTCCATTGCTGCCTAGTGAAGAGTTGAAAGACAAATACAGGCGCTACCTCTTCAGGGACTATGTGGAGGTAGTAGGTTTTTTCATTTTTAAAATACCCTGGGTTAAGTCACCAATGACTTGCAGAAATTTTGCTTCAAGTGTCTTGCATTTTTGATTAGAACTGCAGTAACTGCAGCAAAATTGTCCTCAACATGATGTGGCAGCTCCTGTAGGACAGCCTCACTGGCAAAATACTCTAGCAGGTTGCCAAAGTAAATTCTGCTGTAAGGTCACCCAGTAACTCCTTGGCTGGTGCTTCAGAATTCTCAGAGTGTTGCAGCTGAGAATTTCAAAACTTCAATCTGATTTTTCAAGTCATCCTTGTTCTTACATAAATATTTTTAGGTTCTGAAAAACAGGTTCCTCATCTTAGTGTAGCCCAGATGAATTGGCTTGCTCAATTACATTTAATGTTAGGGTTTTTGAAACTAAAGCAGAAGTTGTTTAGGCTAAATGTGGAGAAGTATTCTGGTAACTGGGAACAGACTGGGAACACTCAAGAAGCAGCAAAGCAGTATGAAAGAGTGGTGTCACCTCTCCTCAATAAAGAGACCCTTCAGGAAGAAGCAGCCACCACAGAAAAGCAACTGAATAGCTTCTGGGAGATAAGGAGAGGACAGAAAAAGAGTTCAAATGGAGTAAAATTGTTTGTTCCTGTTGACTGTCGGGTCTTAATGGTTATGTTGCTATGCTGACTCTGTCTGTAACCCTCCATTTGAATCCCCTGTTCTAGAGATGTTATAAGTAACTAATAAATCTCTTCAACATTAAGAAAGGGAGGATCTGCTCTGTTAGCCAAGACCTGGTGACAGTTGTCAATCTTTTTCAGTATGAAATAACTGACTTGTATGTTTATGAGGATAGGAGTGACTGAAGTTGAGCAGATTTCTTCTGCACCCACTGCTGATCTTACCCCCTTGGTGTGCCCACAGAGCCATTACCAGCTGCAGCTGTGTCCTGGTGCAGATTGCCCTATGGTCATACAGGTACAAGAGCCAAAAGCCCGGCGAGTGCAGTGCAATCGTTGCAATGAGGTCTTCTGGTAAGGAACAGAGAAGGTTAAAAATCATGGGGGAAGTGTGTGCTGTCCTCAGAGCTGCTCCTTTTGCTTGCCAACATTTTCAGTGTGTAGAAGCATCTTCAATGCTTTGCTAAAGTTGTTTGTAACTTGAGTTATCTTAAGTAATTGGATACTTGGGGTCTGACCTCTGCAGGTGGTCAGTCATCTCCTTGCTCCATAAATTCCTTGGAAGTTGGGTGTTCTGACAGCCAGGGAATGTAGGACTTAAGTAATCAAGAGGTTGCAAATCTATCATTCTCACATTTTGGCTAGATTACAAATTTTTCTACAGAGTGACTGATAGAAGTTCTGGAGCATGGAGTCCTCCTTGGTACCTGCTGGTATTAAGTTTTTAAGTTTATTACAAGTGTTTGACTCCCAGACTGCCTGGAAGATGGGTTTTTAGACTCATGGGAGAATACATTTCTGCTGAACAGGAATGCTAATATTCCTTGTCTGACTTAAGTGGATATAGAACCAGAGAAAAAAAGATAGTTTGAAGGGCTGCTGAAGTGTCTTCTGCTCCTGGGTCTCCAGAATCACTGCTTTTGAGAATGTCTGTGGAGCACAATGCAAGCAGTTTAGAAAACTAACTTACTGATATCTCCATGCAAATGGTTCTTACTCACCTGGGACTGTCAGGTCATGTTAATGCAGGTGCCTGATACCTGCCACTGGAGTCAAGCTCCTTGTAAGTCACTGGGCTGCCCCAGGCCTCTGCAGTCATGTTAGAGGATACATAGGTGGTCTCCAGGAAAGGGCATGTCAGCCCTCAGACACATGATGTGTCAGAGAAGGCCTCAGTTCACTTTCATCTTGACTCTGGTTTCTGCACAAGAGGGTGGGGGAGCTGGAGTTCAGCCTTGGTCTTTGCACTCCAGTAATACACAAGAGCATTTGCATCCCTTACTGGGGCTCCTAGATTTTGGTCAGGAAAACCTCAATCCTTGAGTCACTTCCTTGTAAATCGATGTGTCTCTTTCTTTTTTTCTCCCCTCCCGTGAAGCTTTAAGTGTCGGCAGATGTACCACGCGCCCACGGACTGCGCTACCATTCGGAAATGGCTCACCAAGTGTGCAGATGACTCTGAAACAGCCAACTACATCAGTGCTCACACTAAAGATGTAAGGGCAAGCACCTGCCTGTTATTTCTTGTCCTCTAGCCCTACCTGAGAGGCAGGATACAATTCTATACACACACAGCATTGTGTTCTGCTTTTTCACAGACTACAAATTCTCACAGCTCCCTAGGGACTGTCAAGAAGCTTCTGTCAGAAGCTACTGTCATATGTGATCTAATTATGTCCCTATGCCTGTGATATAACAACTGAGTGCCTTGGGAATGCTTTGTGTGGGAAGCCCAGCTGCCCTTCTGCAGTAAGGACCTGATGGTCCTTATTCCAGACCTAGTGTGAATGTCTTTGGCAGCCAGCTGTGCTGTCCTCCTACAGGCAAAAGAATTGTGGCTGCTTTAAAATGATCAGTGGAAGTGTATCTAAAATGGAAGAAGAAGGTGTAGTAAGTGTGAAGTCAGTATCAAATAAGGCACCAGTTGTGTTTAAACCTGAACAACTCCGTGGAGGTAAAGTCGTGATTTGGCAAGGATAGCAAAATGGGGTAGTTTGAGTCTGCAAATTAGACATCAGATTTAGATCCAAGACAAAGAAATATTTACGTATTATGCACTCTAGCCTACCCAGAGAATTGTCTTTAAAAGTTACAGATATACTACCTTTATCCTCTAAATTAGCTGTCCAAGATTGGAACTTTTAATGTCTTCTGGGATTTTGTGGCCTGATGTCAAAACAGTTCTTAGCTGGCATTTGTGCTACCATGGCCAATGACAATTGTGACAGTGCCAATTAGCCACAAGCTTTTCAGTTGTGTTAGGAAAGGGGGTACTTGGATAGACCAGAGATTTCGACTTCACTTCCCTCTCTGGAGAAGGTGTCAGCATGTGACGGCATTGTTTCTGCTGCGCTCGTTTGTAGAAATAAGGTTCTGTTATAGTGAGCATTGTCCTGGCATACGTTTTGCCTAATGTGAAAATTTATAAAAACCAGCAAAACTCACTTCTTTGTGCCTGTGCAGGCCAAAAAATATATACTGGACACTCCAGGTTATCTGTGGAATGAGGATGTGTGCATCTCTGTGCTCAACCAGAGTCTCTGCCCCTAGCTGAGTTGTCATCTGTTAGTGGCTGCTGAAGGCAGGATATAGTGTTGATCACCTGTAGTCTAAGTAGCTGTGGAATCTACTGTAATACATGAACTAATTATGTCCTTGTGCCTGAGCAACTGCTAAGTGGTAACTCAGCAAGAGCTTCAGTCTTACAACAGCAAATTTGTTTTCTTGAGCAAACAGTTCAGTGCTACCCTGTAACTTCCCTGGCTTTACCTTTCATCTTTTAAATGGAGCTATCACGAAGAGGTGGGAGGCAAGGTATAAATGTTGATATTCTCATACACATGTATGCATATTAAAAAAAAAAGGCAGAGAGGAATAATCATACAAGTGCTGTCATTCTTCAGAGGGCTGCTAGAGACAGAGTTGGATCTAACAATTGCTTCTGTTTCCTCAGTGTCCCAAGTGCAATATCTGTATTGAAAAGAATGGAGGCTGCAATCACATGGTGAGCAATTCCCTGAACACATCAAACCTCCCTTGTTCTTCAGAAATTTTTTTCCTCCACTTTCCATTAACCAGTGCTTCTTGTCTCTTCTTTTTCAGCAATGTTCCAAATGCAAGCATGGTAAGTTGGATTTCAAGGCAGTTATCTCTGCAATGTTTGGTGATGGTGATGGTTTCTTCTCTTTTTTTGTGCTATGAAGACAAATTGTGAACGTTCACTGCAATATTTTGCCCTTAGTAAAAGGTGAACAGGGCATTAGTTACAGTCTTGTGTGTGATAGTTTTTTCCTACTGGCTGTTATATCAGCTGGGTTCTGATTCAGTGCTGGTTTAACTCCTGTCCCTGACATGTCCACTGTATAGAGAATTCTTCAGAATATTAACAGTGGAATCCATCTCAGAAGAGAGCATTAAATGCTTTCCATGGAATTGTATTTGTCATCAGCTGAAAATACTGGCAGAACTGAGCCATTTACCCAGATGAACATAAATTCTTCTGCGTAGTGATGGAAATAATGAGCTTCAATCCTTACGAAACTGCAGGAGCTGTGAATTGTTATACATAACAGTAGCTGTTGGACTTCTCAGTCCACTCCTGTGCAATTAGGAGCCTGACTGTCTTTGGCCCATTGTGTGGTCCTACAAAATGAAAGCCTGTTCTTGCACTTATCTTTTCATGGCAGAATTAATTTCTGTTGCTTTGTAGAGACACAGTTGTATTCAGCCCTCTGAGTTGAGCATGCCACTAGAAACCGTTACAGTATCAGAACCTTATTGGGAAGATGATTAAAAGTTACTGTCCTCTCTCACTTCCTTTGCATTGGGGTTCTCAGCAACACTGGACGTGCTTTGATGGAGCTCTGTGACAAGGGTGAGCAGACAAGTGCCACAGTACCATGGGGACTAGCACTCAAGAAAGCCGGTGAACTCGGGAAATACAGATTTCAATCTCTTTACCATGAGTAACACAGAAGTGGTTCTTATTGTCGCAACTTAATCTCCATCTTTTTTCCCTCCCAGTGGAACACTCACAGCCTCGCTCTGAAATCAGAAAATTGTCACATGGGTTTTGCTATTGATCTCTTTTCTTCACTTTCTTCCCAATTCAGCAGCTCCTAACCTTGTGTCATAAACCCCTGACATCTGGCATTACCTGGAGAGTTCCCTCCTGAAAAGAACTGAGGGCAGACTTTCTTTTCCATGAGTTAATTCACTTTTGGATGTGACCGTTCATGTTTTATTTAGACAGAGGTTTGCATGGGGCAGTATGCCATGGTGGGGAGGAGGCAACTCACAAAAATGACTGCAGCCTGCTTCTTTAACCTGGAGAGACAGCCTGTGCAGGGTGCAGGTACAGTTCTGCCCAGTGGTCTTGGTGTACAGGATGCAGAACTTCAGGATTTACTTTCCCTGGTTGCATGGGAGGCCGTACAATTAAAATCTTTAAGACAGGATGATATTTTTGGTTCACTGTTGTGTTCTGTTATGTAAGATGATACCAAATGTGTATGTTTCTTGGCTTAGCAGAAATATCTGAAAACAGATGGGCTGTGTCTCCTGAAAGTTTTCTTTCTCAGAAGGTTTTTTCTGTGCATCACAGTGGGTTTTTTTCTGTTTTCTGCAGACTTCTGCTGGATGTGTCTGGGAGACTGGAAGACTCATGGCAGCGAGTACTACGAATGCAGTCGGTACAAAGAGAATCCTGATATTGTAAACCAGAGTCAGCAAGCACAGGCCAGGGAGGCCCTTAAGAAGTACTTGTTCTATTTTGAGAGGGTAGGAGACATCTCCTTGGCCAGAGCTGCTGTAGCCTTTTAATGCTCCCTGCCTGGTGCAAAGGTCATTGCCAGCAATCTCCGTGCAAGAAAGTGCCCAAAGAGAGCCTGTGCAGAATTTGCAGGCCCAGTTTTTCACTCAAAATTCTGCCCTAGAAATCCCATTCAAACCAGTAATGTCATACCCAGAGCAAATCATATTTGGTCCTATATTCCCTTCTGCTAAGAAAATCGGTATTATTTTTGTGCCACTGTACCATTTACCTGCAGGCTGAGTGCTGCTGCAGTAGATAGATACTGCTCCAATCATTTCCTTCCAGGACTGAGGAACTTCAGTTCCATCCAGTCTGCCTTTATAGATAAAGAACTAAATAAACTCTGCTATGTTCAAAGCTCCCATTTGCTGTAGCAAAGTTGTACTAAAATTTAATGTAATCACATTTTTAAAAGTTGCAGTCAGAGCATCTCTGTCCACACAGCAGGCTCCATGCACCTGGCCATGCAGAGCAGCTCTACAGCAGCATCTGTGGAAGAGAGTGTGGTAGAGGTTAAAACACTGCTGCATTTCAATTTCCCCATTAAAATCAGTTTATTCTTCACAGCATGAGCCAAGTCCTGTGGTAAAATAAATATGTTCATTCCTGGCTCTCCAGAACAGCAGGCTTTGGGAAATAGCCATGTTTACAATGTGCACATGGATGTTGGAGTTCACTGAGCCAATGTTAAATGTTAATTTAAACTCTTAGCCTTCCTATAGAAATCCTTTTAATTAGGGGAATTGCCATGTCTTTCCATCTTGTTAGGCACAAGGTCACTGTGTGACCAGAGGGCATTCCCACTCGGAGGGGCTGGGTTTGCTCCCTGCTCTTTGCTGCTCTCAGTCTGTTTACAGCCTCTGCCACTTGCTACTGGAGGTGCTGCCTTACTGTTCCTTCCCACAGCATGTCTTGCCTTGCTGGACTCCTGCCCCACTCCAATTTCTGCTTGCTAGAGTTTGTGCTTTTACAGTAGTGGTACTCTGGTCTCATGCCATTTCTTCTTTTCCTGTCTCCCTACCCCTTGCAGTGGGAGAATCACAATAAAAGCCTACAGCTGGAGGCACAGACGTACCAACGAATCCAGGAGAAAATTCAAGAAAGAGTTATGAACAACTTAGGAACATGGATAGACTGGCAATACCTACAAAATGCTGCAAAACTACTTGCAAAGGTGGGTAATTGTGTCTTGTTTGGCACAGAGAAAATACAGGCCAGAGTGCTAAATTCATAGCACCAAGTAAGGAAGGAAATTTAAGGGTTGTGGGACAGTGCCTCTGGTCTAGGACACAAACTAGCCAAAAATCATCTGGAAGTGACCTCTGTGAAGTTATACCTCACAGTATACAGAACTGCACAACTTCTTCCAAGGAAGGTGTAGGAAATTCCACTATGAAGTGTGCAGTTGTCCTTGTCAGGAGGTAGATTAGCCTGTAATGATCACACAAATGTGACTTTGCTGATTTCCAAGACTGAGACTCTTGTCCTTTTCTCTTTCTTCCTTCCACTCCTGGGCAGTGTCGTTACACCCTGCAGTACACATATCCATATGCCTATTACATGGAGTCTGGCCCCAGAAAGAAGCTGGTAAGATGTTTTGCACTTTTTTTGCTGATAATTTTTTGGGGTGTAGCTGGCAGCATGCTGGGCTGAATTCCAGATCTTGGCAGTGTCTGAAATGTTAGTCCTGAGTTTGAGGTAAGGACAGGACAAGTAGGCAGTTTTGCACCTTCCCTCTTCACTTCGAGTTGACCAGCAGCTCTGTCGTCTGATGCATTACATTATTTTCCCAGGGGACTTCACTGCACTTTTCACTAACAAGCCATTTATCCAGAATGTTTTGAGGCTGGAAGTGTGCATTTGTTCCTTGGTAAGATTTATCACAGTGCTGTGGGCTGTATTTCATGTGAAGAGCTGCTGGAGGAGAGCTTTTCCAGCCTTGGATCAGGGTGTAGTTTTGCTTTTTATTGCTGCCCTAAGTCCCTTGCTGGCTTTGTGTATCTCATGGGCTGGAGATGTACAAAACCAACGCTGAATTCACACAAGAGTTTTTTCTTTGACTCAGTTGTCCTGTAAAACCTGTTATAGAGTCTCTCCTTATGGCATCATGTGTTCTCTGAGGCTGTGGACAGATGTTCGCTTCTGGATCCCACTCTGCCTGTGGAACAAGTTGCTGTTCCCAGCAGTGGTTAACAATCCCTCAATTCTGCTTGCAGAGCTGCTCAAGAGAGTGTTTTCTGACCTGTTATGACAAAATGAGCTAAGTTGGGAGGTATTTGTCATTTGCAGTGTTTTTAGACTGACTGGGTTAATTTTCAGTGATGCAGGTTGGAGAGTGCTTACACAAGAAACTCCCAGAAGGGGTGATGCTGTCTGATGCTGAAGGTGGATAAGGAGGAGGCACAAACCTGCTCTGCCAGCACAACTGTCAGCAAAACACATTTGTCTGCTCCTCAAGTGTGTTGTGTGGTATGAAACTGCTCCACTAAACTAGTTTCTTGTTGCTGTCTCTAATTTTGCTCTTTGCAGTTTGAATACCAGCAGGCCCAGCTGGAAGCTGAAATTGAAAATCTCTCATGGAAGGTGGAGCGAGCAGACAGCTATGACAGAGGGGTGAGTGTTCTGCTTGCTTGTGCCTGCTGGCCAGATTTTGTTTGTTGGGCTTAACACTTCTGCAGGAGCACTAAGGCAGTCAAGTGAGAGTTCTGAGAAACTAAATCCAGAAACCACCCCTAGGCAGCAGACGTTGTAGAAGTGAAGTGCTAACCACCTATGGTAGAGGAACAAGGGCTGCAGGGAATCCTGCAAACTGAAATGGGACAGATGGAACTCTGGAGGAGGCTGCAGGTATCCCTCTGGTGAAGAGCAGATACCTTAAGTGTGCAGTCATTTAGGCAGAGGGGGAGCCAGGCCAACTGCAGAGGGAGCCCATGTCAAAAGGAAAAGTATCTGGGATCTTGTGATCCAGAGTGCATGTGAAGTGTGGCAGTTGGTGCTTCTCACATTGGAGTTCAGTGTCTCCCTAAGGAAAATGAGCTCTTCCCTGGAAAATGCGTGCTAACAGTTTGTACCTTCTCTTTCACCAGGACTTAGAGAATCAGATGCACATAGCAGAGCAGAGACGGAGGACCCTGCTGAAAGACTTCCACGACACATAAGACAGGAGGAAGTGACAAAGTGCAGGGGTGAGAGCAGCGAGTGAAGTGACGGCAGCTTCACTGGGATAAGCAGGCACTGCCTCTGGGAGAACACGGCCAAGGACAAAGCCACCCCTCCCCTTGCAAGTCAGACACATGCAAACACCACATCTTAGTCCAGTTTGTTCTCTTATCTTTCTGTTTCTGCCAGGCTAGAGGCCAGAGCTCAGATTGGCATATTTCCTGGGCCATTTCCCTCCTGCCTTTGATGGTTTCAGAAGGGGAGGGAGTTTTTCTCTGAATGGCTGTTAATAGTATTAGATCATTACAGTTTATGTAAGTTTCAACGGTTGTACAATTATACAGACAAACCTTAGAATAACACACAACCCTTTTTAAAAATAAATTGGCAGTGGAGTGTTTTTCCTTAATCTGCTTGTAAATTTAATGGGCTTTTCCCCTTCTCCCTCTCCCTTCCTCTGACCCAAAAATCTTCCTAGGCACTGAAGGAGGTCACAGAATATCTCAGCTAGATTTCCTGATGCTCCTTTAACCAGGGCACTGTAGCATTGGCATTGCATGAGGAGAGTGGCTGGTGTTAAGGGTGGCTGCTGCTGTGTCTGGCCTGACAGTACCAGCAGTGGCTGTTATTCAGTATGATTACATGTGACATGTTTTTCCTTGTAAATCAGCTGTGCAAAATCCAGCTACACAAACAGAAGCAAACAGAGGAATTTCAAGGGACAGACCAGGTTAACACTGGGGAATATGCCTTGAGTTTGAGAGAAATAAGATTCTGCATTTGATGAAATTTTAGGTCTTCCATATAGATTTTTGCTTTACTTGTTTTTGTGGGGAGGATGTTGTATTGCCCGAGTGAGTGATGAGGGAGTAGTAGCATACAGTTATTAATCAAGGCTTGGGGCTTTTGCAGTGAAAGAATCCATGATATAACAGTGCCATGCAGCCTGGTAAAGATTATTTGTGCCTCCTGGGTAGCATGGCTGAGAAATTTTGATTTTGTTCATCAGAGTGAGACTAAAACACCACTACATTATGAGGAGGAAAGATGATGTACAGCACACTCCCTGGCACGTGTTGGCAATGTGGACGGGCACTTGAATACAGGTGCACTGCTTGGGCAGAGCCTGCAGAAAGCCAGGCAGAAAATTAACTAGCAAAATTAATTTATTTGTATATTAGTATTGATGCTGGTGGGAACTTATCAGAAAATCGATTGTTAGGAGCATGTGGAGCTTTTTTATTAACATTCTTTTTTCTAATGTAAAATATACACTAAAATAAAAATATGAAAACCTAGTTAATCTTAGTAGGGGTTAACATGAAAAAGATTGTTTAAATGCTGAACCTTGCCTGTTTGCTACAGGAAGCAGGCCACAATGTAAGGATTTCGCAGGCCTGTGTGTCACCTGCACCAGGAGCTTGTTGTTCGCAGCCAGTAAGGCGCAGCCAGAGTCTGATCTGAGGAAATCTTCACCTCTGTGGGGAACTCATGGGATTCTCTTCCATGCTCTGTGTGGAAGTGTTGCCTTTGATGCGTTCCTGTATTGTTCTTATGCAATGTCACTTGATAAAGATTAAACTGGAGGGGGGGAAAAGTGCTAAATTCCTGCTTGTCAGAATAAGCTAACTCCACTGTTGGAGCCTCTTTCATGTACCTGAAACATGGAATCCAGGTATTTGCAGCAGATATAATTGGTCTGATGGGCTTTTTCAAGAGTAATGCATCAGTTTAAAAAAGGAGCAGCTGTCAAAGGAGCTAATCCTGTGGCCATGCTTGTTGTGCACAGCAGAAAATTTCAAACTGAAAGGCCTTTTCCTTCCTCCCTCCCTTCCCTGGTGTATCCTCAGGGAACAGAGGACCGTACTGTGACAAGCTACTGGCCTTGGAGTGGGGCTACAACAGAAGAGGCTGAGTGTAGGGAAGGGTTGTGGAGAGATGGCTGGAGCCTGAGAATGGGGCAGGGAGGGAGTCTATGGTTTCTGGGAGCAGCACTGCTTGCTGTGCAAGAGATCTCCATAGCCGTGGCTCCTTGGGTTTCTGCTCTGTCCTGTCCTGGCTCCCCTTGAGGCTGGAGCCATAGAGGTCCTTGCTCCAGCCACTGTCTATTGACTTCATTCCCTCTGCGCCCAGCAGCAGCCTCTTTATGCCCTCCTCACGATATGTTCTAGAACTCAGCCTCTTCCTTCCTCTCCCAAAAGATTGCCAGAGTCTGGGCAGGCTGGAAGGAATAGCCTGAAGGGGTAGGTTTGTTGAGGCCCCAGCAGTTTGCAGTGCTTAGAACCAATGTTTAAACTGTTCTTTAAAAATGTAATGTGCAAAGTAATGATTAGGGTAAAAGCTGGTGTTCTTGTTGTCTAAATGTGTGACTATTGTAACACCTAATCTCTTTGCAGAACAAGTATGTGGAGTTTTCTAATCTCAAAGAATTATCACTTCTGTTACATAATTGTTCAGCTTTGAGCAAGATGAGAATGGGGTTTTGTCTGTCTCCCTTCCTGCCTCCTTCCCTCCCTCCTTCTCCCATGCCCCCACAAAATGCTTTGCTATGAATCCTTGTTTGTAGACAAGCCAGACCATATAGCTGTGGCCAGACTTACTGAACAGGCTGCTGAGATGCTTGTCTGAGGAACAGTAATAAGGATTGCACAGTGCCTCCCCTCATTCCTTCAAATTTTCTCAAATTAACTTTGTGAACAGTTCCATTTATTTTTAAAAACAAAACACCCTTTCTGAAGGTGCTGAAAGTCCTGGGTTGCACACACAGATCCTGTGGCTGTACTCTGGGAAAACAACAGGACTTGCTTTTGCAGCCCAGGCAGGGTGACTTCTGTAGTGGTGTCATACAGAGGGTTGTAGACTCCAGGACAAAGCCTGCAGGGCACAGGGGCTGCTGGCTCCGTGTGTGAGGTGGCTGACACAGCTCCAGAGGCAGGTGACAGGAAGGAAACAGGTTCTCAGTGCCAAAAGACAGGGCTAGTTTTTTCCCCTCTGGCAGATACACGGCCCTCTCTGAGTCAGCAAGGTTATGTGGATGTAGGTGAACAGAAAGTGGCTCAGGAGCCATGAATTCGGAGGTACAAGTTTCCCTTTAATGCATTACTGCTACAGCCATGGAATGTTTGCTCTCTTTTTTCTTTTTTGCACTTGTTTCCAGCTCCTGCGCCGGCCCAACGCCTCTTCATCCTTGCATCCGACACTTTTATTTCGGCTTCGCTTGTGTTGGTGCATTGGCTGCCTCACCTCTCATAGTCCTCAGGCTTCCCAGACTGTAACAAAACGTTTTCTACTGCTCCACAAACTGCATGACTGCTGCCCTGCGTGCGGCCAAGGTGCAGCAGGAGGGTTCTGTACTGTAGTCTTGCACTCTGAATTTTAGACTTTTTAAGCAGGTGAAAAAAAAAAATAGAACTTTATTTTTAAATGAGGCACTTGTTCTGGGACTTCCTTTCCTGGCCCCGGTGTGGTTGGGGCCGTGGGGCAGCGCTGGGCGGTGTGTGTGGGACGGGCAGCTCAGCGCTGCTGCCGCCCCTCGCTTTTCTTCGCAGGCACCGGCGAGGGGCCCGGCAGCCGGTTTGCCAGCGGCGCGCCCGTGGTTTACTTGAAATAAAGGGTGACTTTGTAAGCGCGGCGGTGTCCCGGCTCTCCTTGGCAGGGCGCGGGGGCGGCTCCCGCGCTGTGCCCGCCCCGCTGCCGCAGCGCCCGCCGCGCCGTTG
>VWZG01011318.1:337282-354985 GCA_013396735.1 Grallaria varia | reverse complement strand
GGCCGCCCGCCGAGCCCCCCGCGCCGCCGCCGCCGCCGCCCGCCCGCGCCCTGCCGCGCCTCGAGGGCATCAAGGCAAGGCCGCCGCCCGGGGGATGGGGCCGGTCCGGGGGCCGCGGGCGGCGCTGACCGCTGCTCTCCCCGCAGGTGGGCCACACGCAGCGGGTGGAGCTGGTGCCCGGCAGGGCCCACGCCGTGCGCACCCTCAGCCTCAAGCCGCTCCTCTTCGGTGAGTACCGGCCCCGCCGGCGGCCGCGGCCCTGCACGGCCCGGGCGCGCCGGGAGGGGAGGTTTGTGCCGCCCCGATGGCTGAGGGGGGTGTCTCTGTGTGTGTGTGTGTGTCTGACACCCGCCGCTGCCTTACACCCACTCGGGGGGAAATGACTCCTCCTCACCTCCCTGTGCTGCTGCTGCTCCTCCAGGGGCTGCCTTATAAACAGCGTCCTTTCGTTTAAGGTGTTTTGTTACGGTATTCGCAGAGGTTACTTGTTAAGGGTGGCCCGCTCTGAAGAATTTGGAAGATGAACCTTCCCAGGTGTTTCAGATTTCCCTTTAAAATACTCAGAATAGACAGCAGATCGCTGGCCAGGACCTCGAAGAAGCTGCACAATATTAGGAAGGGGCAAGTGATCCCTAAACTTTCGCTAATAAATTATGGGTAAGCAATTTAGTGTTGGTGCTTCAGCACTGAGGAAACCAGTAACAGGAGAATTGATAGATTTCGTGTCTTCCACCATTTTGCATCCTGTTCTAGATTTGTCTTTATTTTTGGCTGTTCTGATAAACAACCACGCAACATCCGTCTCTCAGATATTTTAAAACCTTCTTTATCTTTCTGTGATGCTTTTGCTATAACTGGTACAGTCTCATTAATTGAACGACGTGTTCTGGAAACCCACTGAGAATATTCAAATTAATTCTTGAGGGGACAAATCATTACAAAATTCCAACTAGTGCAAAGTCAGAGAAAACCTGTTGTCTCTGAAAAGACAGTGTAGAGAATCTTTCAGATGCTTTCTCAATAATATAGTTCTTTTCTGACTCCAAATAGATTATATATGCTGAAAGCCTGACCATAGGTTTCTTACTAAACTCCATTAATGCAGTAAGTATCTGGAAGAAATATACAAGGTTCTTTTGTCATTTCTACATACCTGATACCCACCGTTTGCAAATTTCTTGCTGGATTTCTGTCTGACATTCATGAAACACATACACCATCCTGGAACCAATACCCCACAGCATCACAAAACTGATGTCAGTACCAGAACCATGGTCTGGTGAAATCACTCTGGTTTTCACTCAGGAAAACTCCTGTTTCCACCTTCCCAGCCCTACCAGTACCACTGAAGTGAAAGAGTTGGTCCTGGACTGCAAGGAATGTGCTGAAGGTGATAAAAGACAGGTTAGTCCTGGCAGCAGTAATCCCACAATTTTTAGCTTGTTGTTCCAGCGCCTCCATTGGTTCTGAGAGAAGCTTTGCTCCCCAAGGATGCCATCACATAGTGACAGACATTCACCATTTGAGATGCCACAGGAGCCTGTTCTCCTTTGTCCTCTGATAAGGACTCCCTTTTTTAGAAACTGCAAGTTGCAAGACAGCTCTTATCTCCAGGATGAACCTGCCAGGAGCCAGCTATGACTTTAAAAGACTTTCAGAGACTTCTCTATCTATGCAAACAGTACCAATCTAATTCAGCTGGTTTTAAATACCTAATTTATTGCATCTCTGTTGCCTAAATTAGTGGAAGTGTGTATTTAACTTGGTTGTGTTCGATAAACGCAGAAGTTCTTAGCAAAGACTCTTGTGTTTCTGGGGATTTAATACAAGGTGCTGTGGCATATGAGAGCCAATTTAAGGGAACAGTGACTGGTCTGCTTTCAGCAGAGCAGACTGCAGTGGGACCACAGCAGCAGACACTCATTAATGATTTAATGTGAGCTCTGGGCTTTGGAGCATGAGCTGGGCACCGTAGGGGAGCTTGCGGTTTGTTTTTTAAATGTGAGTATGTCACATCTGCATCGAAACCAAGCTTTCATTTCATGGAGCTATGAAAAAATCCCTGCCCTATTTTTTTCCCCCCTCTGGCTACAAGGCATCATTTCTAAAGCTTGTAAGTCAGGCCATCTGTGCATTTTTTGGTTGGGAAACACTAGTAAGTAAATAACTCTATTAATGGAAAACAAATCAGACAAAGCCTTTTCAACCTTCAGAGCTTTTATGTTCAGTTGTGTTTTCCAAACGCAGTCAGTTCAGAAGATCCTGCCATTGCAGGGACCACCTGACAGCGGATTCTGTGGATTGGGCAGCAGTTTGTAAGACAAGGCAGTGGGGAGGAATAAAAATAGGAAATTTCTCTGGTTTTCTTCTGAGCCTCAGGGTAGAAAAGTAATCACTGCACAAATGTCAGGGCGCAGCTGAATTCCAGTGTGAGTGTGTGAGCGCTCATTCCAGCCCACACTGGTGTGAGGAGGAGCCCACGCCGTGGGTTGCTGGTGAGCTTTACGAGCACGGGGCGGCAATGTGTCTCCACCAAACCAGGCGGCGCCCACAGCGAGACTGCTGACAGCACCAAGGCAGAAAGCGTTCCTCCCAAAGGCTGTTTTTCTCTCTTACATTTTTTATTTCAGCCCCAGGTTTAAGCCAACGTAGAAAACTTTCCATGGACTGCTTTGTTAGGCAGTAGAAATCCAACTCATCTTCTCATTTGGGGCTTTGGTGTTTTCTGCCCTGTGGTCTGGAGTGCAGAGCTATGGCTGTGTGTACCCCTGCAGGGTCTGACAGTCCTGCTTGGATGAGACTGAGCTACAGAGGCTGAGTTCTCCCACTTTTTCTGTCTTCCTTGTGTGCAGATGGAAGGCCAGGCAGCTGGAATGCTTCTCCCCTGCTCCTGTATCAGAACTGCAGGTAGCTCCTTCTGTGCTGTGGCTGGGGCTCACCTCCCAGTCCTGAGCAAAGCTGCTGTTCACACCAAAGCAGAGCTTTGAACAGCTGATGTCTCACTCACACTCTGCTCTTTCTCAAGGCTCTTGTAATATCCCCAGTTACCAGAATCTTCTGAGCCAAACTGAATTTCTGGTGTTGGAAAATGTTACGCAGAAACCCTCAGCTATCTTTGCTCTGTGCCTTTCCTGCTCGAGAATGGCTGTTTCCTTTTACTTGTGCAGATGCTCATCAGCTCTCAGTGCAGGAAGCTGAAGGGGCAGCCTGAGTGAGTGCTCAAGAGCAGAGTTCAGTATGCATTTTTCAAGCAGCTGGGCATTGCTGGGGTGGATTCCTCACCCCCTTAATTTATCTCAGTCTGTTCAAGGGTAAAGTATTTTCTCCCTTACATAAAAAGTATCAGCAGTCAGGGAGACTTTCATGTGATCCCTGGGCAGAAAGCACGCAGGCACTTGAACAGCATCAATGTCTCAGGGTCAAATAATGAAGCTGAAATACCAGCTCTGATGACAAGAACTAGAAGAAACTGTTACTACAGGTCTCTTCTACTTTGTTCTCACCTGCAGAGTTCAGTTTTGTTGTCATGTTGGGTCCTACACAAAGCCATCCATCACATGTCCTGGATCTGCAGAGCCTTGTTAGAGGAACATGTTAAACCTGCATCCTTAAGCTCTGTCTCGATAAAACAGGGATCTGTATTGGGGCCCTATCTGCGGACTATGACTGCTTCAAATCACCTAGAAATACTGACTGTACATCTCCAAAACACCACCTGCCAGGGAAAGGAGTTTTCTAGCCATAGGGAAGGGAGCAGTTTCTTACTGCTGGAATGGAGATGTTTCAGACCTTCCGTCCTGCCTGTTCAGGACAGCGGTGATGTTTCCACCTCCGCACTGCTTGGTGCAGGTTCCTGTTCCTCTTCTGCCAGGCATAGGCCTTGTTCACCACCACCTTGTCACTCTGTACCTCGCCACTCACAACGAAGACCCCTGCGTGAGTGCCTCGCATGATGTTGTGGGCACAGGTGGCATCAATGTCCAGCCACTGCTGGAGCCTGGAGGGGATTTCAGTCCTGAGGAGCGGGCCATGCTTCAGCACCTCCACCCTGGAGGGGTCCAGGTCAAAGTCCGAGATACTGGTGGTCGTGTTCTTCCTCAGGATTCGGATTTTCACTGCTGCAGAGGTTGGAAAAAGAGCTGTTAGTTTGTTTACTTTTCGTAGCTCTCTCCTACTTAAACACAAAAAACCAGCCCAAGGCTTCTCTGCTATCTCTGTAATGTGGGGACACATCTGTCCAAGTTCTTGTAATTGCGGTGCGTTTGTAAAAGTTCTCATCTGAGGTCAGTTTCCAGTACTGAACACTATTCTCAGAGTCATAGAATCATTTAGGTTGGAAAAGACATCCAAGATCGTTGAGTCCAGCCATTAATCCTGCATTGCCCCGTCCCCCACTACACCATGTCCCCAAGTGCCACATCTTTTAAATACTTTCAGGGACGGTGACTCAACCACTTCCCTTGGCAGCCTGTTTCAGGGCTTGACAACCCTTTCAGTGAAGGTGGTTTTCCTCATATGTAATCTGAACCTCTCCAGTGCAACTTGAAGCCTTTTGCTTTTGTCCTACTGCCTGTAACTTGGGAGAGGAGACTTCTTTCTCCTTCTCACTCCTTTTTCCTCATGAGAGTGGCAAAGGTGTATCAGCACCACTGCATGGGCAGAAACTCTCTAGGAAGCACAGGCACAAGCAAGCAGATACATCAAAGTCCTGGTCTCATGCAAATTGACTTTTCTCTGACTGGGATTTCAGGAGATGACATGACTGACAGCTGCCTGGGATTTGTAACTTTTATTAAAAAATATTTTTTATATGCGTGCCAGAATTCAGGACAGCGTATTGAAAACTTCCACCCAGCTGACTGAGCAGAGCTAGTGCTGCTGCCTGCTTGGGCTAGGAGAGGGAAAGTCACATTACTAGAACAACAGTATTGAAGTTGGAAATAGCCAACATGGATTTTGCTAAAGGATTTTGTGGGCATTGATTGAAGTGTTGGTCTCAAAGGCAAAACCAGAGTAGTGCTTATTTTTAGCAGCCACAGACAAAAGTCAAATCAGAGTCCATGGAAATAAAGCAGGTCTTCACCTTTGGTGCTGCTTGGAGCTGGGCATTCCTGCTACCTCACAGGTAAGGTGGGACCTGAACATACCTGGGATCTGCTGTAAAAGCTGCAATTCCTCCAAGTCAGTATATTGTGACACAGCCATTTTCTGTCCATGCCACTGCTTGGATGCTGGAGGGAACAGCAGCAATTAAGAGGAAGAGAAGTGAACTCACCAAAATCATTGGCACAGAGGCTTTCCAGGATCTCCCTGGTAGTGCTGGCCTCCTCAAGCTCACAGTCCTTGCAACTGGCTCGGGGCACTGCTGCAACAGAAATTTGGTTAAAACACCCTTTTCCACCTTCACTGGAAAAGACAAAACAGCATTTTGAGATCTGCAAATGGTGGCTTGCTGCTTCCAAGTGACTCTTCTTCCTGAGCTGCCCTGTCCCTGGAGAGGCATCTCAGGCTGCCAGGGTGGGAAATTTTAAGCTCTCCTTCCTGTGGCTGGGGCAGGTCCTGCTTGTTGTGCTTTGTTGGGGCTTGTGTGTATTGCTACATGTTAAAGGAGCAGTGAAAATGCTTAATGAAGATCTCCTAGTTTGGATGAAACAGCAAAGCCAGTGCTGTGGCCACACTCCATCCAGTCATGCTGAAATGATGTCAAAATATCTGTTCTCCCCTTAACCGCTCTTGAATGTCCCCCAGTGTTCATCAGTATCTGGGTGTTTAATTTAGTCTTTCAGACAGACTTTTTTCCTGGTGTAACTCATGTCTTCACAGGCCCACACCCCTGTGTGGTGTTTCCTAATGTTTAAAGAGAAGGCTTGCAAAACATTTCTTTTTGCGTGTTCTGAAACCCTGGGCACAACCGAAAGCTCAGGGCTGCAGCTCCATAGCTCTGCTGGAAGCACATCTCGCTGCCGGGAGCCTGCACTCCATGAGCTCTCCTGCTGTGCCTGGGTTGGAGGCTTTACAGCCATTCCTTCCCCCTGCCCCAAACCCTGCGGGGTCTGATGGCACCCAGGGAGCTAATGAATACAGCAGAGAGAGGAACAAGCCACAGTCAATGTTATGCTAATTTTCTAGACACGGTTCCCAGAGAGAACAAAACTACAATTTATAATTATTTTTTTTAAAATACAGCTTAAACACAGAAATATTCAGAACAGAAACAAATCATAAGATTGTCCTTTTGTGCTTTCAATATTACATATAGGAAAGTACATGAAGAAAAAAATCCTTACTTCTCCTGCTGGAGGAATTTTCATCCATGGAGACTGCTGCGATGCACAGCTCGTGATCTGGAGGGAACTTGTTGCAGTTCAGGATTTCAGGCCAGGGGTAGCCGTAACAAGCCATGACGGGTGCGCAGCTTCTCTTGACGGCTTCACAGAGGCTGCGGCAGGGGTAGATGAGCCTGGGGAGGGGATGGGGGTTCAGCACCTCCGCACGCCTGCTAGCAGGCTGGGGGTCGAGCCCTGGCACCGCTGCTGCCCACAGGGCTGTCTTGCACACTGTAGTGCTAGCAGGAGAGTTGAGGATTTTTTATTTTTTTGAACATTCATGTCCAGGCAGCAAACAATGAATTTCTGAGGACGGGAGGGATGAGGCTGTTCCATACAGGCTGCTGCCAGAAGCCCTTCACCACCCCCAGGGATCTTCTCTAGCTGTGCAAAGGCTGCTTACCTTTACAGGTGCCTGATTAGATACCCGATTTCCTTAGCAGCTCTGTACTTTGAGGACCACACCTCAGAACTGGGGATTTCTTTCTGCCACTGTGAGTGTTGGGGTGAGAAACCCTTACATGTTTGGGGCAGGAGCTGGGGTGAGAGGGTACATGGGAGGTGGGAGGTGAAGCTGGTGGGTGCCAGCAGCTACTGCGATGTGCAAGGGGGTGGCCAGGGGATATTGCAGCAGTGCCTGGGGTGGGAGAGCAGGAAAATCTAAACAGGGAACATAATTTTTCTGCTCCTACAAGATGAAATGCTCATGTTTCGCTTTCTGGGGGTGCTCCCTGCTGGGTAATCCAATATCCCCTTGCTTTAAGGGGCAGCACAGATTCTTGGGGACTGCACTGATCACATCACATGCATTTTCTCTCCAGAGGCACATTCAGTCATGCTCTTGGGGAGGCTTAACTGTTACAGCTGAAATAACTTGTAAAAACTTCTTACCTGTCCAAGCAGATCGGTGCAAAGAGGGAGCAGAGGAAAATCCTTGCATCTGGGTGGCACTCCCTGGCCAGCAAGGGCAGCCAGCTGGAAGACTGCTGGATGACTTCTGTCATGGTCTCATGCTCCAGCAGGTTGGGGATCCTCATCTCAGAGTAGCCGATATCGTAGCACAAGGCCATGCGGTGTGGAATGGGCATGCAACTGGAGGATCTCCTCAGGTAGCTTGCCCAGGCCCCTGGAGAGCCCCAGAGCAGCAGCTGTGCCACGAGACCCAGCAGCCATGGGCCACCCGACCTCGAGGGGTGCCTGCGGTGGGCTGTGACCATGCTCAGAGCGGGAGAGTGGGCAGTGCACCCCAGACTGAGCCGCTCCTGACTGTGGGATGCCTTTTATAGCCTATGAGCCACCTCTCTGTCAATCCATCCTCATTAAGTGCGGCCCTTTCAGAGCCCTCATGGGGAAGACAATGCTCCAATTTTCATTTGCCAGCGGCCGCGATTGTTTGTATTTTAGCAGGGGTTTGGCTTAGATCAGCAGGTGTGGAAATGAGGGCAGTTGGGGAGGGATGAATGACTTGGCCCATGTGTCTTGGGGCTCTTTCAGCCAAGATTGAATCTCTGTTTGACACCACTGCTCCAACCCATCCCCTTTCTCTTGCTCCAGGATTAGTCATTATTTCATAAACCCCAATGTTTTCCTCTCTTTTGTTTTTTGTAAAAGCAATCAAGTGTTGCTCAAAGTCAATTAGAAGGCATTTGTTTAGCTGGATCTATTGTTGAGCAGGCAGGGAGATAGGATGGTCTCACAGCCAGAAGTTAACTGTTTAGGAGAGCTGAGGGCAGAGAGGAACTAATTTGCAGCTGTGGAGCCAGGTTGTTTGCGGATGGGATTGGCAGCACTCAGCTGGAAACCCCTTCACCTTGCAACCTGCATGACAGCGCACTTTCTGGTTAGCAGAGTTCCTGCTCCTTTCTGAAATCCTGTTACTACCACTGAAGAGCAGAATTGTCCTTCCTCCAGCACGCAATTAAGATTCCATAATCCGTCATTATTGCAGCCCAGTTTGGGGAACTGGAAGTACTGGGGGCACTGGTTGCCAGCGCACACAGTTCATTTGGACCTGGTGCCGTGCCATGAGGTTCAAACTGGTCAGTGGAAGCTCCAGCTCTGAAACATCCTCTGGCACAAGGACCCTGCACCGCCTGTGGCGGAAATTGCTTCCTTGGAGGCTGTTATGGATACAGCTGGCTGCATTGTGTTCCTGGGGCTTCCCAGGAACAGCTCATTCTCTGCAGGGCTAGTTCTGGTCTGTACTTAGCAAGAAGCCAACTGCATATTGACAGATTCAGCCGATGTGGTTGATTTCAGGTCACGGAAGTAATTAATTCCACCACCCCCCCCCATTTGAGGATTAGTGTTGTAGTTGATCTATAATGTGTCCTTGGCCCATACCTGCAGGAGCTCCAGGGAGCTCCAATTTGGAGAGCAGGACCTTGGGTATAGGGGGACTTAGACCTGTCCTGCATTGGTGGCTTTTCTTTCCCTTTTCAAAAATCTCAGCAGCTGGTAACAAGATCACCACAGCAGTGACAGACACCAGCCAGTAGGATCCTCTTAAGCTCCTGGGACCTTGCCAGCTCTTTCCAAGTGCATGCCCAGTGTACCGTGCAGCTAGAAATCTGCTCATGGTCACTGGTGGATTTCTCTGCATTTAAATTTGCTTTAAATTGCCTGATCACTGCTGGATTTGTGCCACAAAGGAAAGATGGTGATACCTGGGTATGGAGTGTGGCATCCTCCGTGTGCGGTACCTTCTGCTTTAATACTGCATTTCATGACCTTTTTTAGTGGGAAATCAAGGGGATGAGTGGGAAAAAGTTAGAATTTTTCTCATTTCCTTTTGAATTTCATAGTAGAGGACTGGGCCATGCTTCCCTGAAAGGCATTTGGTTTTGTGCAAAGTGCTGTCCTCACCACATGAGAGCAAGGAAGCTCGAAACTCTGGCCATCACCGCTGCCCAAAGTAAAGATTTTTGGCTTCCCTTCCTGTAAAGCAGCAGTTCCCAGACTGTGATCCACATGGCACCTTTGAAATGGTAATATGCAGTGATATGCGCAGTGTTTGTTCACTCCTTTGTCCATTGTGGTACGTGTGAGAGAGTTTAAGGGCTTGACCTCTGGATCCAAACATTTAGGAGCTGCTGCTGTAAAAATACCTGCCTCCAGCAGCTCAGGTGTGTGGTTTATGCTCTTTGAGAGTAATTCTAGTAGAAGGGTGGATGTCTTTGAATGTCCCAAACTTAGGCAGTTCCTAAATTCCACCCCACCTCTTTTTTTTTCCCTGAATCTCCTGCCACTGGTATGGGATCCCACTGTAACAGTTCCTCAGTCTCTGTTGGTGCTCACACTTTTGCTTTAGAAATTCCTGACTTCCTGACAGAGGAGGAGTGCAAGCTCATCGTCCATCTTGCAAAGCTAAAGGGACTGCAGAAGAGCCAGATCTTACCAACAGATGACTATGAGGAAGCCATGGAAATGATTGAAATTAGCCAGATGGACATTTTCAATCTCCTGGACCATAATCAGGATGGGCAGCTGCAGCTCAAAGAGGTAGAGTACGGAACAGACCAGGGGAGGTTTCCTGAGGACCCTCTGGCAGGTTCCCTCCTCAGGTGGTCTTTTGGTTACTCATGTGCTTGGGTAGGTCAGACCCCGGTATACACCGATCAGTATTTGCTGGATTTTGTGTCTCAAAGCTTCTGCTGGCCCTTCAGCATGGGATTTTCTGGGGCAATGTGCAGAAGTTATCATGCTATGGGGAGGTAGCAACAATCCTTGGCAGGACAGATGTGTTTTGAATGTGCTGGATAAAATGTTCCTTATGCTGTGGTTGCCTCTTGCTGGGTGTCCCAGGAAGTGAGTTTGTCGCCTGGGCCCTGCTTTGTGCAGCCTGTGGGAAACTCGCTGTGTGAATTCACAAGTCCCAGCAAAGCCACCCCTATCAATGAGCACATTGTCCACAGCTCTTCAGCACCCTTGCCCTGTATGGCAGGGTGCATCAGGACAGGTCCTGGCAGTTCAAGGGTGTCCCTTCCCAGGCTCCCATTTCCTGTGGAGCTGAGGGTCTGACCCATCCTGTGAGCCACAAGTGTTGTAGAGTATGGGGAACTGCACCAATGACGCCCCAGGGCAAGGCTCCTTTCTCTGGAGCCTGCTGGGAGCTCTTCAGGATTCTGCATCTCTCTGTACACATGAAAAGGAAGCATTTTGTTCCAAGCCCATATCTTGGACAAAGTAAAAGCATTCACTTTTATCATCAATAGCTTTCCTTTTCCTTCAAGGAAAAGATCTCTGCCCCATCCACCTCAGGGCTGGTTAACCAAGTCCCAGCAGTCATTTGCCATGACCTAAACTGGAAATAACAGCACTCATCAGCCACAGTCTGTGTGTGGCTGCCGGATGATTCTCACCGCAGTCATGTTTCTGTGGAAATGTGCTGATGCCTGGCTGGTGGATGTGCTGCAGAGGAGAGCCTGCCAGGCCTCACGCAGCGAATCTGCAGGGCTTGGGGAGTACAGGAAACCAGTGCCCTGTGTTGATCCATTTATGCATTTCAGGTGTTGACGCACACCCGGCTTGGAAACGGCAGGTGGATGACCCCCGAGAACATCCGGGAGATGTACACAGCAGTCAAGGCTGATCCTGATGGGAATGGTAAGGCCAGCTTTGTGGGAACCCCTTCACCCTCAGCACTTTGGATGCCTCACACAGCCTTGTAGGGCGGAGCAAGAGCCGTGTGCCTGCCCTGACCTGTTTCTCTAGCTGAGTTACCTTGAAAGGAAAGGAACACTGCTTTAGAGACCTTGTCAGGAAAGTAAACTCAGTGTAAACCTGATACCGCAGCACTCCTGCCTCTGCATCACCAGCCTAGTAGCAGACTGACCCCACCACCTGGGCTTGGATCTTGCAAGAGCAGAAGCAGAACACAACTCTGCACTCCTTCTCCCTTGTCAGACCTGCCTTGGTTCGTGCCCCAGTGTAGCAAAACCTTCAGAGTGCACTTTTGCTCCTGTAGTCTGAGCGACTGCTCTAGCTCTGACTACAGGGCTCTTGTTATGTGGGATGCAGGTGTTAAGACACACCTTCCACACCCCACCTTGTTTTCAGGGAGACTCCTGCAGCAGGCCAGGAATCCTGTGTCACTGGCAGGGGAGGGTGGAATAAAGTAGAGGTGGGGGTGATCTTGTCAGTCAGTCTTTGTTGCTGACCCCCCTCTCTGCCACTGCAAACTCTCTGTCTTCCATGAGGCCACTTCTGCCCCTCCTGCCTCTAGTCTCCCAAGGACTTCCACTGTCAGGACAAGCACTCTGACCTCTGCTGCCCTAATTAGAGTGGCCTCAATTAAGCAGCACTGCATTTCCTAATCAAATTAAGTGAATGCACAGGCTCTGCATGCTCTCTTCCAGTGACCTGGCATTGAGAGCTGCCCAGGAGGAGCTGCTTTGGAATTGAAACAGTACCAGTGTGAATGCATAAATATCCGGAGGGCACAGGCTAGTGACATTCTTGGCAGGGGTATGACGGAGTCCTCAGTGGCTTTTCCACCATTCTGGACATTAACAAATGAAAGGTCCTGTTAAAGACCTCTTGGCAGGACCTTGCTTCCAGAGTGCTGCTTCCCTCTGCTGTCAGATTGGTGCGTGACACCGAGAGACCAGGTCACAACCTGGATGAGGCACTGCGTCATCAAAGACCACGGGGAGCAAGGGGAAGTGGGGACAGAGACCTTAGGAATAATAACAGTGGATCATTTGGTCATGACCACTGGCACCTGAGGAACTGTCCCGGGCTGACCCTGGTCCTTCCTGCTGCTGGGGGTGCTGGTGCCCAGGGTGCAGAGCTGGCACTCAGCAGCACTGGGTTTGCTGCCTGAACGAGCTCCACTCCCAGCCCGTGGTGAGTGCTGGCTGCTGGGTGGCACAGGGCAGGGCACTGCACACTGGTGTCAGGGATCTGGTCCCCAGTGCAAGGCATCGCTTCTCCAGAAAGGGGAAAAAACAGATGTGAGGACTTTTCTGAAGCCAACTAAGGCAAAGTCCACCCCATGCTGAGTCCAGGTGAGTGCAAACAAGAAATACCTGTTTGAGGAGAAACCGCTTTTTACCTCTCACTTTTCTGTTATTTTTACTTATGCAAGATCATACACATGTTTTGCAATTACACAAATGCAGGAGAATGTACTGCTTGTTTTGGGTTTGGCTTTTTTTGATTACCCTGCAAGGTCACATAGAAAATGTGGTCTCAGGTATCCCACACTGTCCTTAAATGTGTTTATTTAAGTATCTAACTAACAGTCCCCAAGACACTGGGTGGCACAGACTTTTTGTGTATGCTAGAACTATAGTGATTGTTTCTTTTTTGATGGATTGGTTTGTGTGTTTTAGGAGCCTTTCAATGTTCAAAATGGTGTTTTACCTGTCACAGTTCTGACCCTGCACGGTTCACTTTGGCAAATTGCTGTATGTCCTCTGCTGCAGGCGAGAGCATTGGTGGGGGCCATAATCCTGGGCATAGGGGTACAGCCTGTGGTGGGCACAGGACCCTGACTGGGGTCTCTTTGAAGAAGGCACTTTCTGCAGTGCCCTCAGCTGGTGTTTTTCCAAGTACAGGATGCTAAAAACTATTACCTGCACCACAGTCAGGTGGCTTTTCTCTATTCCTCTAGGTGTGCTGAGTTTGGAGGAGTTCAAACAATTGAATATCCGTGATTTCCACAAGTACATGGGAAGCCAGAAGGTGAAGATGAGTGACCTGGTGCGCAACAGCCAGCACACCTGGCTGTACCAGGGTGAGGGGGCACACCAGGTCATGAGAGCCATACGGCAAAGGTAAGGGCCAGGCAGCGGGGTGGCTTCTGGGTTTGGGGAGGCACAGGGATCACCTCTGTTGGGAGAGGCAGTGGCAGACTTGCTAATATTCACAGTTCGTAATTGTGTGAAAGTCTTTGGAGTACAGAAAGCAAGGAACTCAGGCACAAAGTGGGAAGAGAAGGTTTTCATTAGAACAAGAATTTGTATTGTCCCTTGGAAAGGGAAAAATTAAAATCAAACCTTTCAGCATCTCCATTCACTTTTGGGAACAGCCCTATAAAATCAGGAAGATTTGGCAGTATATGAACTACTTCATTCTAATTAGTAAATGAGCTTACTGGGAGAAGCTGCCCGTTTCCAATGCTGTCTGGGTGCCAGTAGTTACTGTCATTTGCTTTAGTTACTCATGCATTTCACTGAAATTTGTCTTAGCCTCAGAACTGACTTTTTAACAAGCACAACTTCACCTAAAGTAAGCCAAGTTAGTTTAATCCTCTGATCACACATACTGTAGGGCAGCTCATGGCAGATGGGAGAACCTCTTACCCCTGCCTTCATCTCAGATTTGGTACTGGGAAGAGCTGAAATCCAGCACTCAGGCCAAATCATGTAGCATTGGTGAATTTCAGATAGTTGGCTGGAGACTCTTGTTCTTGTGGTGCTGGTCCTCACCCAGAACATGCGTGGGTAAAATCTCTCCTGAGGCTTGAAAATGGCTGTTGGCCACTCCTTTTCTTCAGTGCATTCCAGCGGGAGAATGGGGTCGCATATTGCCTTGATTAGAGCAGACTGTGGCTGCCACCTTCTCCATGCCAGCCAGCCAGCACACACATCATGTGTCAGCATTCCGCTTGTACGCTCTTCAGCTGGCTGCTCTTAGGAGGATGTGAAGACACAGCGCTGAAGGAGGCTGTTAGTCCTCCCTGAGACCATGTCGTGCCTGGAGGGGCTTTGCCATCATGCCTGGGTGCCATTCTCTTTGCACCTGCCCCAAGGGCTTCACTGGTCCAGATTCTCAGAGCTCTGAGTGTTCTTTGGCAGGTCTCAAGACGTACCTGCTTGCCTTGGGGATGATCTCAGATGTAGCAGTGGAAAAATCCCAGAGCAGGAGGGCTCCGGTCTCCTTGATCACTTCCAGTGCCCCTCTGCCCTGGGGGAGGCTGCTGCAAAGGCAACAGGGAAAGGTGAGTTAGGTGACAAGACTATTCCTAGAGCTAGTCCCTTGTTCACTCTCATGAGGGACCCTGTGCTTTGCTAACTGTCCCTGAGGTCTGTAGGTGGTGTGCAGGAGTCCAGAGAAGTGATGAGATGACACATGAAGGCTCCAGGGACACGCACAGAAAGGATCTTGCTGAGCAAGCAAAGTCTTCCTGAGAGCAGTCCTGCTGGAGATGCATCCTTCGGTTTTGTTTTGGTTTTTTTGTTATTAACCTTGATGAGGGCTTTCTGACTGATGCTGATGGTCCAACAGATCTATAAGGACCCAGCTATCTCTTGGCATGCTGACTGCAGCCCATCCTTCTCTCCGGTCTGTTGCGGCAGGGGGTTTTTCTTTCTCTACATTTATTCACTGCTCGGGAGTAGCATCTGACCAGGGTGATGGTGCTTCCTGCTCACCTGCTCCGCCCTTCCCCAGGGTGATGCGTCTGACTCGCTTGCCCCCCGAGATCGTGGAGCACAGCGAGCCCCTCCAGGTTGTGCGGTACGACCAAGGAGGGCACTACCATGCCCACATGGACAGCGGGCCCGTGTTCCCCGAGACTGCCTGCAGCCACACGAAGCTTGTCGCCAATGAAAGCGCTCCGTTTGAGACCTCCTGCCGGTAAGCCCTGCCCTGACACAGTCTGGAGCACATTAGAGAAGGGGTGTGGACAGACATGGCACCTCACCTCACATGGGACTCGGTGCTTGTGTTGTGGCTCACAAGCCAGCTCAGGAGATCACTGGCGTGAAGGGGTTTGAAGGGCAAGGTGGGCAAGGTGGACAGATCCTGTGGGTCCATATGAGGAAGGCAGAGTGGTCTGCAGAGCTGCTGGGCCATCCCCACCAGAGCCTACAAGTACACTGTCACTGATCCGGGTGGGAATTTTCTTTGTTGTCCATGTGGTATTCTTAGAGAAAAGCTGATGGTGCAAATCATGTGCTGTTGTGTCTTGGAGGAGCTGCTGTACGTGTGATGGAGAGGCAGGGTATGGAGAGCCCCTGTGCCTCTCCTCCAGGTGTGTCTCCTGACAGCCCCTGTGTCTTACAGGTATGTGACTGTGCTGTTCTACCTGAACAACGTGACTGGGGGAGGCGAAACAGTCTTTCCTATTGCTGATAACAGGACATACGAAGAGATGGTAAATGAACCTCACCTACCCCTGGGGATTCTGAGTCCCTCTTTGAATGTCTTTACTTACTGTGACTGCAGAAGGGGTCTGGTGTGTGAGGTTGGTGAGCATTAGGGAAGCTGTGCTCCGCTTATGGTCTTTTCCCTCTGATGCCAAGGAAAGAGGCACAGGGATCTGACAACTGCAGCTCTCCCTGCTCAGAGGTGTGAGGGGCAGTCTGTTGGCCTTGCTGCCACGATACAAATCTTGCTTGCTTCTCTCTGGGCAGGTTTCCTTAGACTAAGCCTTGTCAGGTGTGTTGTGCTCTTGCCAGGCAATGTGTTAAGGAATGAGTGGCTGCTCAGAAACAGGTTATGGACCTCCGGGAGATAGGTTGTGGACGTCTCCAGGGCTGCTCTGGGTGGGTTGTGAAAGCCCGTGTCAGCCTTGAGCTGTCCCTGTGGGGCACTCAAAGGGCAGGGTGACGGCTGGCAGTGTGTGTGCCTCATTCCAGCCCCATTTGCAACACCTTCCCTGTGGTTTCTCTCCAGTCTTTGATCCAGAACGACGTTGACCTGCGAGATACTCGGAAAAACTGCGACAAGGGCAATTTGCGAGTGAAACCTCAGCAAGGCACTGCTGTCTTCTGGTACAACTACCTGTCAGATGGAGAAGGTAGGGGCTCGCTTCAAGACTTGGCTCTTGGGAGGGGTAGGACTGCAGGAGGTGACAGCCATCATCTTGCTGCGGCTGGGAGCTCAGAAAACAGCCTAAAGGGAATAGCTGCCTGCTAGTGGGAACTGCAGTCTTCTTGTCACCAGCTGGGTAGGAGCTTCCTGACTCTGAAAGCCCTTTGTTTACAGGCAGTAGGTCAGTGGCTCCTGATGTCTTAGGGGGACGGGACTAGCTAGCAAACAAAGACCTTGGCTGCACTCGCCACCGCCAGCTGCCTCCCATCCCGCTGTGCAAGCTGAAACTCCTGCTGGAACTTGGTCTGCAATTCAAAATGTGTCACTGATGTGGTGTTGCCCAAAGGGGTGGGGAGGGGAGGTAGACAAAGGCACGGCCTTCAGCTCTGCAGCACAGGGAGGCATGGGCCACCCCACATAAGGGCTTGGGGCCGACGCCTGCTTTGTAGCTCAGCCACAGCACCATGGTATCTGTGCTTGGGGCTGTTTTTGTCACAAAGCGCAGTGCGGTTTGCCCTGACAGGCTGGGCATTGACATGAATATTCCAGGCTGCTGGTGAGTATGGCTCCAGAGGGCTTCGATGGCAGATTTTGAGCTGTGGTGGGAGGAAGGAGTAGAGACTTCCAGGTCCCCTGGGAGCAGCCTATGTTTCCATGTCTAGAAAATCCACAGAGGAGGTCACAAGACCAGTGCTTAGGCTGTTGGGTGATAATATCAAGACCACTGCTCTCCTGTGAGAAGAGCCCTGTTGTGTTTTTATGAGCAACATGTTACTAAACGGAAAGTGGCTGCTGATGAAAGTCTGCCACAGAAAAACCATGGGACCTGTGTAAAGAGAGGGTAGTTTAGAACTGCTGAAATCCAGTCTCTGAAATGGTCATGAGCCCTCTGACTTCCACAGGCCTTCTAGCAGCAGCATTCATCTCTTCCATGCCGGCCTCCCGTGTGGGAAGAGTTGAGAAAAGCAGCAGCTTGTGATGCAGTATACAAGAGGCCCTTGTGCTGAGTGGAGATGTGGAGACAGTAGGCATTTTGCACTCAGAAAGCCTGCTCTGGTGAACTCCTCTTAGGCGCTAGGGTGGGGTGGCACTAAGATGAAGGGGTGCCAGGAGGAGCACCTCCTGTAAGATGTATCTCAGCTCAAGTCCAAGCAGGGCCTCCAGGCAGGAGAACTGGCATCAGTGTTTGCTGGTCATGTGTCCCTGCCCTGTCCCAGCCCTGCCTGCCCTTCTTGCCACCTCCTAATGGGGCTCTGCTCTTTTGCAGGCTGGGTGGGGGAGCTGGATGACTTTGCCCTGCATGGGGGCTGCCTGGTCACCCAAGGCACTAAGTGGATTGCCAACAACTGGATCAACGTGGACCCCAATCGCTGGCGGCAGCAGCAGTTTCAGCAGGAAATGGAGCGCTATGCGGGGGCAGGGGCCGAGGCGGGGGCCGGAGCCCCTGGCGAGTGGACAGTGGNAGCGTGGAGAGACGGGCACCGCCTGTGCGCGCTCTGGGGCGGGGCCGCGCGACTCGGCCAATGGGCGGCGGGCAGGGCGGTGGCACGCGGGGCTCGGCCAATGGGCGGCGGGCGGGGCGATGGCACGCGGGGCTCGGCCAATGAGCGCCGGG
>VWZG01011318.1:325841-336029 GCA_013396735.1 Grallaria varia | reverse complement strand
GGCGGGGACGAGGCGCTCTGCGCTGTGGCCGGCGGCAATGGCCGCCTCGTCCTCTTCGCCCTGAGCCGCCCCGGGGCCGCCGCCGCGCTCAGGCCGTTCGAGGGGGCGGTGCGCGGGCTGAGCTGGGCCCCCCGCCCCGGGCTGCCCCCCGCCGCCGCCGCCTCTCTCCTGGCCTCCGGGCCCGACGGGGAGATGCTCTGGCTGGACGTGGCGCACCGCCCCGGGCGGGCTCCCTGGGTGAGGCTCATGGGACGGTACCTGCTGCCCCCCTGCAAGCAGCGCTGGCACACCTGTGCTGCCTTCCTGCCCCAGGGGGGGCTCCTGCTCTGCGGGGACCGCCGGGGCTCCCTCCTCCTCTTCCCTTGCGGCAGCTCCTCGGGCGGGCCTGCAGAAAGCACCGCTATTGCCAATGGTGGCACCGACCCGGTCGGTGAGGACTCCAACAGCGAGTTGGAGTCATCTTGTTTATCACGCAAAGGGGATCTTCCCCTTCAGTCCCCGCTGTCCGTGCTGTTCGGGCTCCACGGGAAGACAGGGGTTACCTCAGTGACCTGCCACAAGGGCTACATTTACAGCACTGGCCGTGATGGTGTCTACCGCCAGCTCCAGCTTCAGGACCAGCGGCTGGAGGTCCTGCGGAAGCACAGGCCCTGCAAAGGGCTGCAGTGGATCGAGGAGCTGCGCTTCACCCCAGACGGGGACCTGCTCGTGCTGGGCTTTCATGCTGACAACTTCGTGGTGTGGAGCAGCAGGACAGGCGAGAACCTCCACTGCATCCCCTGCGGGGGCGGGCACCGCTCCTGGAGCTACTGCAGCAGCCCCTCGGCCGAGGTCTTTGCCTTCATCAAGTCTGGGGATATGATGCTGTACCGCCGTGAGGCTGAGCCCTGCGAGCAGCAGGTGCTGCTGGCGTCCCTGCACGGGCGGCAGATCACCTGCGTGCGGCGTCTGGGGGCCGTGCAGGTGCCTGGCCATGCTGCCCTTAACGTGTTGGTCACCGGCAGCGAGGACACCACAGCCTGTGTCCTGGCGCTCAGTGAGCGGTCTCGGTCAGCTGTGCCACTCACCCGCCTCAGTGACCACATTTCCAGCGTGAGGACACTGGCGCTGGCCGGCCCCACGGGACCTGGAGATGAGGGCTTCGGTGACGAGGGCTTGTCTGCCCTGCTCTTCTCTGCGGGCGGGCGGGCGCAGATCGAGTGCTACCGGCTGCTGTGTGCGGGGGACCCGGCCTCCGAGGGCACTGTGGCCTGCCAGGTCATCCATGTGGCCTCCCACCGGCTGGACGAGCACTGGGAGCGGAAGAAGAACAGGCACAAGCTCATCAAGATGGACCCAGAGACGAGGTGATGCTCAGGGACTGCCCAAGGCAGGGTTAGTAGTAACTGTGATGTGGGAGGGTGATGGGAACCACACCGGCCTCCAGTGGGGTATTTGCTCTATGCAGCTGCAGGCTCAGCTGAGGTAGACGAGGCCAGTGTGGCTTCATGTGTGCACTCCTGGTGTCCTGTGCTCTGTGGCTGGGCCTCGAGGGACTTCTGGAGTCAGGGAAAGGCCCAGTCTTTCCTGGTGCCTCCTCTGAGTGCACTGGGCTTGGCCTGCTCTCCTGGGCCGTCCCCCTCCCCAGGGTCACAGGTGTCACCAAGGCAATGGTGAGCGTCATATCTTTGCTACAGGTATATGTCCCTCTCTGTTGTGCCCAAGACCACCGCCAATCAGCTGCCAACACCATGGAAGTTCCTGGCTGCTGCCTGCAGTGATGGATCAGTCCGGTGAGGAGCCGCTGTGGGGCCTGGCAGGGAGAACGGAGCTGGGGCTGGTGATGGAAGCAGAGCAGGCTCTGTGTGGGATGCTGCTGCCATGGACGTGACCTGTTCTGTACTAGAAACAGGATAGTGCACAGTGGGAACTGGGCCAAAGGTGCCAGGAACCCCCTTTTCCCACAGCCAGCTGCCCTCTGCTCCATCACAGGGTCTTTGGGCTGCTGGAGGCTGCTCGGAAGCTGGTGCTGGTGGCAGAGTCATTTCACCACCAGCGCTGTGTGCTGAAGGTGGAGGCGTTCCTGCACACTGGGACAGGAGGGGAGAGGTGAGCCCTGAATGCTGGGCTGTTACTGACAGTGTTTGTCCTCACAGGGATGGCAACTTGGCGAGGGGAGGGAAGGGAGGTTGGGGGGCTGTTCTGCCCCTTCCACAGATCTCAGTGGGGACCTTCAGAGCTGTGGCTGAAGGCTCCCCTACACCTCCCTTCTAGGAGGCACCTCCTGTGCAGCGCAGCCACCGATGGCAGCATCGCCTTCTGGGACATCACCGGCCCCATCACGGGTGCAGTGGATGCCCTGCACCGAGCAGAGGGAGAGATGCAGCCCCTGGGTGGGTGTCACTGCCAGGGCTGCTCTGCCTCCCGAGGGCAGCCACACTGGTGGTTCCTCTGCTCCCTCTGACCAAGGTAAGCATCCCTCTGCTGACCGAGCCTGTTGTCCCAGCTCTAGGTACCCCGCTGGTCACCGTCATGGCCCATAGTTGTGGTGTGAACAGCCTCCATGTCAGCAAGATGCCAGAGGGACACTACCTGGTGGCCAGCGGCAGCGACGATGGCTCCATCCACATCTGCCTACTGGAAGTGGCCCTGAGCGGGGGTGAGGCCACAGCGGGGACCTGCCTGCAGGTCCTGGAGCGGGTGTCCAGGCCCTGTGCCCACGCTGCCCATGTGACGGGGATCCGGGTGCTGCAGCCAGACCTGCTGCTCTCGGCCTCAGTGGACCAGCGCCTGACGCTGTGGCGCCGGGGCCCGGGTGGGCTGGTCCCCCTCAGCACCACCTTCTTCCACGTGCCCGACCTGGCTGAGCTGGACTGCTGGGAGGTGGCGGAGGCCGGGGACGAGCTGCGGTACTACTGTGTGCTCTGTGGGCAGGGCCTGGAGATGCTGTGTGGCACAGCCCCCTCTGAGCCCAGACAGGACAGGCTCCCCAGTAATGAAGCAGGTGTGTGACACATCCCTGTCCCTGCCTGCCTTGGGAGGGCACCCTGCACTTGGGCTCTGCCCAGCACTGCAGTCCCTGCCCTGACCTTGCACACTGATGTGTCCCCTCCTGAGGGGATGGGCATGCGTGGCTCCTTCAGGGGCAGCACAGCCACATCTGGGGTACTCAAGGCCAGTGGTCTCAGGGGATAACACGAGTGTGACCCCTCCTGGACAGACCTGTGGTCCCCAGGCACTAAAGAAGTGGGGTCGTTAGCCTCCCCTGTGCAGGAGAACTTCCTAAGAGGTTGAGGGACTGCTGTCCAGGTTTTCCAGCCCTGGTCTCAGAGAGGAACCTTCTGGGGAGGGCACTGAGGGCCCTGGCCAGAAGTGGGAGCTTGAGGGCAGCAGGAGCCAAAGAAGGGTCAGGCAGTGGTGTGACGTGCGGGGCTGCAGCCTGGTGTGCCCCGGGACAGGGCACTGTGTGACAGCCCTGACCCTGCAGTGCTGAGGATGGTGTTGAATGCACAGGGACCGTAATCCTCTGCTGCAACACCCTGTGGGGTGCCCACATACACTACCCCCCTCAAAAGCAGCACTTCAGCACTGCATCAGAGGATGGGGGTTGTTGCTGTGCAGCAGCAGGACCACAACAGCTGGAGCAAGGGAAGGACTAACAGCTCTGAGGTCAGACACACAGTGTTTGTCCAGCAACAAGTGTATTGGACCCCAGTACTGGGAACTGGGCCAGGGCCTGCCTGGAGCCTCAGGAGCTCCGTGCCAGCACAGAGAAACCTTCAATAAAGAGCTTGACGGAAATGAAGTTGGTGTCTAGGTTTGTGGTGACTGGTCCCATCTTCCCCAGTGTTCCCAGCCCAACTTGTGGAGTGCCCCAGGAGTATTTTCTTTTCCCTTCACACAGGGCAGAGCTGCAGGGGGCACAGAGCCAAGCTTCAAACCCCCCGGTCTGTGGGAGGGGACTGAGGCATCCCCTCCCTGATGCTGGGGCAGCCCCTTGACCTACTGGCGAGAACGTGCCCTGTCCTCCCCTTGTCCAGGTGCCTGTCACACCATGGCACAGCTCTTCGGGGTGGCTCAGATCTGGCTGAGAGGAGGGAGGTGCAGAGTTGCCAGTGCGCTGTGGAACACATCCCTCACTGCTCCCAGCAGCTGGAGGCGGGCAAACATCTGGTCAAAGAGGTGAGGGAACGGCTCCTGTGGGGAGAAAGGCAGCAACTTGAGTCTGGTGCCCTAGAGGCACTGCTGGCTCTGCACCCCTGGGGGCTGGAGCAGGGGTGCATCATGCTGCTGGCACCCCAGAGTCTGCTGCCCACCCCACCACTGCAGTCCAAGCAGAAGGCTGCAGGCTGGCACACCCAACTCACCCCCAGGACATGCACCCGGTTGTAGTAGGAGCTGAAATCCATGCTGAGCTGGATCAGGAACTTGCACACCTGCAAGGCAAAGATGTTCTGATGGCACAGTGGGTTCTGGCAAGTCTTGGGCCCTTCCCCACCACAGCCACAGCAGGAGCAGCCCAAGGGGTGTTGCAGTTTCTTCCCTCAGCACCCGCCCTGCAGTTGTTCACTGGTAGGCAGCACCTGCTGGCATGCAGCTTTGCCCTGGGGTGGGACTGCTGGATCAGTAGCCGTGGGTGCTATGGCACGTGGCACTTACTGTCTCTGTGTTGGCTGTGATCCGGATCCCCTTGGAGGGTGCAGGCAGCTCTGCTGCCTGCTGCAGGACCTCAGAAAAGGGCAGCAGATAGTTAAAGAGCAGGAGCCATTCACCCTGTGAAGGGATTCTGTGTCTCAGCGCCAGATCCTCCTGGGCCAGTAGCATCCGTCACTGGAGCTGAGGGTGTGCAGGTCCCCACATTCCCTCTCCCAGCACTCACCTCTTCCCGGAGGCAGGAGAAGTTCAGTTCAGACACTGGTGGCAGAGGTGGGTACGTGCCTGGAAAGAAGGGAAACTGCTGTGCCTGGAGAAGCCCCTGTGGCTCTAGGAGGGGCTACCAGAGGAGGGAGGTGGGGCTGATGCTCACCCCGCTCCACAGCCCGCTGGAAGGTGTCAAAGAGTGTGGCCAGCCGGGCACAGTTGTACATCACAAAGGCACCACTCTTGGTTCCCTTCGTGGAGATGCTGCTGTTCTCCAGGTCCAGGGTGATCTGAGGGCAGGGAGAAGCCACAGTCCAGGCTGCTCAGTGCAGAACAACTCCACTATTCCCATAGCCTGCCAGCCCTGGCTCCGTGCTGTCCTACCTGACTCCGGTGAGCAGTGCTCAGCATCTCAAACCTGATGGCAGCCACTGTCAGGGTATCAATCACCTCCGTCCAGGCCTCATCTGTGGAAAGTGCAGGTGGCATCAGTTCATGCCATACCCATGTACTGACACCCACACACAGGACAGCCCACCCAGGGCCAGGTGCTCCAGTGGAAGTTGGGGACCAACCCCACTTCCCCAGCCCCGTCCCCCATCAGCAGGTGGTCCATGTCAGTGCCCTGTGGATTTAGGTGCCTTCCCCAAGCAAGGTCAGCACCTGGCTCCATCCTGAAGGGGAGAGGGAGCACCATGCAGGGGAGAGCCCCCACTGGCTGAATTCAGAGATGAGCAGGGGGACTCATGGGAGCAGTGGAGATGGGATGGAGCAGCTTCCACGTATGGAGCCACAGAGCAAACCCTCACCTTGTGCAAGCTCGCCGTACTTCATCACAGAGGCTTCATACATCTGGCGCTTTCGGAGCCTGGGGGAAACACAGACACTCAGAGCCACCCCCTCTGGACTGAGCTGGCCCCAGAGGGCACCCAAGGGCTGCAGCAGGGACCCAGGCAAGCAAAAGCAGTACAAAAGCCTCAGGAGCTGAGCAGGGGCAGCCAGGCCCCTTTGCTGCTGCCTTGGAGGGCCATGAGGGACCACCCAGCTCCTGCCATTTCCTCTTGGCAGCACTAAGAGAGCCAGAAGCAGCACTGCTGGAGAAGGCCACTGGGAGTGGGGAGGGTACCTCCAGTTCTCCTGAAACAGCCCTGTGGCCATGGAAAACAGGCTGGAGGGACTGCACAGAGCTCTCAGTGCACCAGCAGCTCACTCAGTCATGACTGTGGGTGCCTGGGTCCCCACAGGGCCAGGCAGAGCACAGGGAGCCATGGCAGGCAAGGGAGAAACAGCTGTTTGCACACCCACTTACTGGAAGTACTGGTCTGCCCCAATGGGTGATGAGGGGTTGGTCACCTTTACTGGCCCACACACAAGGTGTTTCTAAAAGACAAGAGGAGAGACCAGGGCTGAGAACAGACTCAGAAATCCAGCAAAATGCAATGCAGGAGACTGGGTGAAATCCACCCCTGCTCTAAACCTTGTCCTGAGCACAGGGATTACAGGGGCCAGAGTGAGGAGGATCAGAGGTTGCTCACCTGCAAAGCTGTGTGGGCTCCTGGATCCAAAATCCTCCAGAGCAGATCCAGCTGCTGCTGCTGGAATTCCTCCTCGCAGCTCACCACGTGCACGATGCTGCAGCAGCTGCCCTGGCCTTCAGCCTGCACAGCAGAGCACAGCAGGGAGCTCAAGCAATACTGCCTGGCAGAAGGGAACAACATGTGGGAAGTGAGAGACAGGCAGTGCCACAGGGTCACTCACCAGGCACTGCAGAACAGCCTGCTGCAGCTCAGCCAGGGACCTCAGCATCCCCTCTGTCACTGAAAGATGGAAGGACACAGTCTGGGACATGAGGGTTTGCCATCCCACACCATCAGGTCTCAAACCAGACTGAAGGGGAATAAGCAGGCAAGGTAATTTGGGTCCAAAATTCCCTCATTTTTGGTAAAAAACCAACTGAAAACAAAGGAAACAGGTCTGTTTGCACCTGTTCACCCCCCACTGCCACCCCTGGGCTCCAGAGGCTCACCGAGAAGCACATCTAGATTGGGATCGTAGCCGACCAAGCCCTGCTGCTCCACGAAGCTCTTCAGGTGCACTTTACAGAGCACACCGCCGGGCAGCGCCGCCGGGCCCGGGCCCTGCTCGCAGGCTGAGGCACAGCCGGCCCGGCCCAGCGCGGCCTTCAAGGCCGAGACGGCCTCGGGGAGGGACGAGCCAGCGGAGCCGCAGGGCCAGTCGATGCGGAGCTGCCGCAGCACCTCCGGGCTGCCCTCGCCGGCGAGGGAGGGGACCAGGCGCACGCAGACCCTGCGGGAGAGGGGAGCCAGGCGCTGGCAGCGGCGGGCGGGGGCCGCGGGGCCGGGCGGGACCGAGACACGCACTCACCCCTGGGCGCGCAGCAGCTGGGCCAGGTGGTCGGCGAGTAGGACGGGGCGGAGGTGGCGGGGCCGCAGGGCCGCGGGGCCGCGCAGGGCAGGGCAGTGCAGCAGCACCACGCGGCCCTCCCGCGGCCCCGCCGGCCCGGGGAGGGGCCCCAGCAGGCGGCGGAAGGCCTCGGGGCGCCGCACCTGCACCGCCAGCCCCGCCGGTGTGTCCTGGCAGCTCCGCAGCGGCAGCACCGCCGGGCCCCGCAGCGACGACACCGCCGACACCACCCCGGGGGGCACCTGCGGACGGAGCGGGGGAGCGTGACCGGGACAGCCCCGCACAGACCCCGCTCCCTGCCCACAAACCTCGCACAGCCCAGCCCGCTACCCGCGGCCTGCCCGCGCCGCCGGGGCCTACCTGTCCGCCGGGAAAGGCGGCGTTCAGCGCGGCGCGCGGCGCCAGGAAGTCGCGGTGGCGCAGGTTGCGGGCGCCGCTCTCCTTCACCCAGAGCCCGCCGGGCCGGCCCAGCGGGCCGTTCAGTGCTCCGTTCAGCGCCCGCAGCGTCGCCGCCACCGCGGGCCGGTCCTCACCCGGCTCCATGGGAGCCCTGCTGGCGCACCGGAAGTGACATCACCGCCGCGCGCCGGCTTAGCTCCCGCTGGCGGCCGCCATGTTGGGCGCGGCGCTCCCGGGGCGGCCATCTTGGTAACGGGCAGGGCGGCCATGTTGGGGCGGGGTGTCGGCGGCCGCCATGATGGGAGTGGCGGGCGGGGGGCGCCATGACGGGTGTGGCCATGCCGAGGGCAGCGAGGGCGGCGGAGGGGCCGCACACGGGAGTCTGTGCCCCGCATGCCCCCGGGGTCTCTCCCCGCACAGCCTCACCCCAGCACGGCCGTGGTGTCGCCCTGAGCAGTGAGGGGTGCCCCCTGTCCCCAGCACTGGGGAGCGGGGTGAGCCCAGGTGTGAAACCCCCGCAAGCTGAGCGGGACCCCGAGGCCGTGAGGAACGGGCTGCCCCCGGTCTGCTGAGGACAGCGAGGGGCCCTGGGAGAGGGGCTGGCAGCGCGGGCAGTGGGGAGCAAGAGCGGGCTCGGAGGGGCCGGAGGTGTTTGTCAGACCCCATCCCTGGGCTGGGCAGCCCGGCCCGGCCACCGGCGCTTGGCGGGGCTGCGACCGAGCGGCACCAGTGGCACATGGTGGGGCTGTGACACGGGGACCGAGCGGCACCGGCGGGGCTGTGACACGGGGACCGAGCGGCACCGGTGGCACATGGTGGGGCTGTGACACGGGGACNAGCGGCACCAGTGGCACATGGTGGGGCTGTGACACGGGGACCGAGCAGCACCGGTGGCACGTGGTGGGGCTGTGCCTGCTCCCAGCCGGGCCCAGCAGGAAGAACAGACACGAGGAGCTGCTCTCCCATCCAGCACATGAACAGCGCCCCGCTTATCAGCGCCAGGAGGAAGGAGGAGGAAGCGATTAGATCACGCCCTCGTGGTCTCGATTTCCATCTACAGGGCCGAGGGGCTCGGCATCAGCCGTGGTTCCGGCACAGATGTGACAGTGCAGGGCTCACCCTGCTGCCTGGCTCCCCGGACAGCGGAGCTGGGCACAGGGCAGGGGCTGGCACCGAGCCTGGCTGGTGGGCAGCGGGATCCAGGAAGCGCCCGACGCTGGCACAACACAGCCCGCATCCCCAGCAGCCGGGGGGGACCTCCCTCCCTGCCCTGCCCTGCCCTTCCTGCCCTCCCCACGGGGCCCAAACCGGTTCCTCCAGGGCTTGTGCGCATGGGGGAAAGTGTGTGGGGGGGAGCAGCGCCAGGGCAGAGCCTCCTGCTTGGGCTCTGCCAGGAACGCAGTAACTTGTTTTGGGGCTCCGTGGGCAGCTCTGGCGCCCCAGGGCTGCAGCCCACGGCTGGTGAGAATCCACAGCCTGTAAGAATCCACAGCCCCGGGGCAGGAGGGGGGACGCGGCCCCTGGCAGGGCCGTGCCATGGTGGGGTGCTCCCTGCACCACCCACAGCCAAGAGGTGATCTGAGAATCGCTGCTCACACCAGACCAACTGCTGACTGTCCGCAGGGCAGGAGCCACCCGGGCCCCCTGCCCAGCCCGCCGGGGGGACACGCCGGACCCGGTGCCACCACTCAAGCTGGGGGTCCAGGCTGGACCCATCCCCGTCCCCAGAGCGTCCCCAGAGGCAGCCCGTGTGCGCCCTGGCCGTGGGGCGGCCTGGGGAGGGCTCTCGGAGGCGCCGAAAGAGCTTTGGACAGACACGACATCCCCGATGGCTCTCTGGCTGCCTGCTCAGCGGGAGTGATCGTGTCATTCCAAAGCCGTCTCTCTCCGGGAGCCGGATCCTGCCCACCCCTGCGGGCCCCGGGGGGCCAGGGCGGGCAGGAAGCCTGGCAGGGTGGCACAGCCCGCACCGCGCCCAGCACAGGTGCCACATCCACCCTCCTCCGCCGGAGAGTCCCCCAGGAAACCAGCTACTGCTTTTAGCTGTTGGGGTGGCACAAGACCACAGGAGAGCCCCCCAGCCCGGCGCAGGGGGTTGAGCCACGGGGTTGGGCACCAGCGAGCCCCCATGCCCTCCTTCTCCCAGCCGGGCTTGGAGCGGGGCGGCGCGGCTTGCCCAGCGCCCGTGCCGGCGGGCAGCGGAGCCGGGCGAGCGAGGCGGTGGCGGGGCCGCGGGTAACGAAACCCCAGGGCAGCTGGGCACGGCGGGGACAGCTGCTTTTGGGATTCCGTTGCCCGCGCTGGCGCCGCGGAGGGAGGAGATGGGCACGGGCAGCGCCGCCACGCCGCCCCGACCCTCGGGCGGCCGGGGGTGAAAGGAGGGGAGAGGGCGACTTACCGGCGGGCAGCGGGGAGGAGGAGCTGCGCGGGAGCCGCCGCCGCGGCCGGGGGTGCCGGCGGAGGCCGGGGCGGTGCTGCCGGTGGTGGCTCCCCCCGCGCCACGGGCCCGGTGCCAAGGGGAGGGCG